>VDFB02000002.1:245029179-245512989 GCA_007258455.2 Sequoia sempervirens
ATTGAACAATCATGTGAGTGTGAAGGAAAGGCATTGTGTGTGTTCCCTCCTAAGTGCTTTAGGTGGTCGAACTATAAATGTACTTCACTATTTTTAATCTTTAGAGGGCCTAACTTGGTGGGAAAAAGTACTCACCCCAAGGGAATGAACCAAGCGGTAATGAGCTAATTCCAAGCTCTTCTGAACTGCTATATAAATTTGTGATTGCAAGGAAAGTTTGTAATCAATAGGAAGCGGTACATGATAGCTCTCCTCCAATATCTTTATGATGTGTAAAGCCCTTTTTCTAAGGGTTTGGAGACCTCTTGAAAAAGTTTATCATTGTATCCCCTGAACTGGATGTCCTTACTACAACCTTTTGTTTAGTGACCAAAAATCCTTAATACTTGTTGGTGCAAGAACAGTCGTTTTGAAGCTGCCTCACATTTGTACTATTCAAAGTTGAAATAGAAAAAATCCTTAAGGTCTCTAGATCTTTCAGATTTTGAGATTTGGTGGTCTTGAGAAGTGTGTGCCATGGAGGGGATCTAGTGTCGCCAAATCTCTAACTGTTCACTTTGTCTCAGTGTTTGGAGAAATCTGAGTGGGGACTCAACAAAGTATAGCCATTTCTATCCTAGGGTTGTGCAATTTGTGAGTCAGTCAAATACATTGCTTGGATCTCAAAGTTTGAAACAAACATTCAACAAGTCATCAAAATTTCAAACCCTTTGAAAAGAGAAAATATACTTGAAGAGTCCAAATATCACTATTTGTCCCTAGGGATTTTATCCTTAGAGGCTTCTAAATATTTGGGTTCATATCTCCATTTGTTCTCTCCAAAGTCAACCTAGGAAAACTATGTCTTTGATTCTTTGATTTTTGCATAATGAACCTTGTGGAATGAAAGGGAGTTAAGACATATACATTCAGTTTGAAATTTAAGCAAAAAAATTTGATGTGGTAAAAACAATTCATTATTCAAGATGAAATCAATTGAACCCCACACATGTGCTTGTTTATCTTTTGTCTTATGGTCTTCCAAGAAAACATTGATCTTTTTGGTTTGAAGTACTCTTAGGGAAAAGCATGTTCTTCACTATCTTGGTCTTGCAAACAAAGTCCCTCTTAGGTTCATTTAGGATCAAATCAATCATTTCATCCATCTCAAACATCTATCAATTCCATCCCACAAACAACCTTAAAGCTTTGGAAACATCAATATTCTATATTTGGGTTAATCGTTAAACCAAATCAAAATCACTTTGTTTAGTTAGGAGTTTGAGAATGCATTCTTTCTCACACCTCTAGTTAAATTAGCACCCCTTTGAACAAGTTTTTCCTAAAGATCACATGTCCATCTTGGGATCTACAAGTTCATTATCCAAATCAAACCAATCAAAATAAAATCCTAAAATCTAGTATTCCTCCAAAGTTCTTAAAAGTTCAAACACCCATATCACTCACCCTTTCATCTTTCATCTCATCATTGGTCCTAAATCCCTTAGAGGTCAACAAGGTCAAAACACAAGAAGAACATGGAATATAAACTTGATTCATACATCATGAGTAATCTAAATCAACCAAACTATTAAAGCCTTACAATGCCAATTGATTATCAAAACTCACATTTATACAATCCATACATGGGATCATTATCTCCTACAAACCTCAATGGTACAAAAAATGTGAGTATGCCCAATCTAAATTTTGGAACACCTTTCCCTATGATAGATTTAAATCAAAGTTAAAACTTACAAATTTATCAACCAAACGATCAATACATGAGTCTTCAACAAAACAACATTATCCCATCCAATCCATACATGCCAAATGTGAATATACCAAGTGCAAACTTATCAAACATGAATGTATCAAATACACACTTGGTGAACTATGGGATAGATATGTTTGTAAATCAAACCAATGTTCAAAATCCAAGCAATATATTGAAATCTTAATGTATTGATCCAAGTCAAGGTAAACTCATGCAAAATCAAAGTTATCCAAATCAAAGCAATATGTTTCTCAACCACAACAATGTTCCATGTCAACCTATAATGCAAAATCTAAACATCATCTCAAATCAGAACATTGTCCAAAATCAATTTGTGTATGATCCCATACAAATACCACAAGTTTATAGTCCAAATATGCTTGACCAACAACCAAATAAACTATATCAGGGGTGTCAAGATCAAAATCAAGAACAAATTTTGTGAAATTGCTATACTTAGAAAATTTTCTGATTCATATCACCAAGAGACATATCCACCCCAAAATCTACACACTCCCCCTTGGGTTAAAACATGTCATCAAAAAATTTAGTTGTCTCCACAACCTCATTAGGAAGAATATACCCAATGTCAAGAGGTTGGATATCAAGATCAACAACATCAACAATGAGCCCAATCACCACATCTCCAAAATCAATCACCACAAGGTCAATCTCAACACATACAAACCTCACAAGATAACAAATGTGAATACACTCCTTTGGGAGAGCCAATCGAATCTACATTACACAAGCTAGTTAATGCAAAAATCATCACTCTTCCAAAAGTAAGTGCTTTCAACTCTATCATAAATTTTCCTTGGAATAAGGGTAGATTTTATTGTCATTTTCATAGAGAAAATATTCATAAAAAATAAAATTGTATTCAACTCAAAAATCTCATCCAAGACCTTATTAATCAACGAAAAATAACTATTGAGGACAATGATCATGATTCAAGCACTAGTGATAACAATGACAATATCTCCACCATGATTATTGAAAACAATGATCAAGATCTATCCATCAATGAACACCTTGAGGATGTTTCTACCTAATCCAACGATCAAATAAACATACATCAAGATTCACTTTTCAATCATGATCAAAATCTACCAACAATATCCCACGATGATCCTATGGTTGGAAACATTGACAATATCTCCACCACAACTGTTGAGGATAATGGTCAAGACCTATCCATCAGTGAGCACCTTGAAGATGTTTCTACCTCATCCAATGATCAAATAAACATACATGAAGAGTCACTTTTTAGTCATGATAAAAACCCCTCAACAATATCCTACAATGATCTATTTCAAGAGTGTTAACATTCTTTAATCTTACTGACATAATCCAAGATCCATCCACCAAGGATCATATTGACAATGTCTCTATATCATCCAATGAGTTAGAGGACATATCTCAAGAATTTATTCCAAAGCACGATCAACATCTTTCACCAAAGTCTAGAAATGGTCCTTTCCAAGACATATTGACATCCTTTGACCCCATGGTTGTAGATATTGAAGAAATATTCAACTCAATACTTGATCCACATCCACTTAAAAATCAAGAGGATATTGAGCCCCTTCCCATGCCTAATGAAGATATCCAAGAACCCTTTATAAGCAATCCATCCTTTGAAATCGACCCATGTCAAGAACTTGATCCAAAGCATGTTGAAAGAAATTCCGAAATCATTCAAGATCAAGAATTCGTATCTCCAAGATACTACAATGATTTAATGGACACTCTTCAATCTATACAAGATGTCACAAATGATGATCATATCCATATAACACATACTACTCCATCTACCCATGAGATGCTTTCTTTGGATGGACACATAGATGATCTTCATTTAGAACAAGATTCCTCTACTCTTGAAATTATTACACAAGAACAAAAGGTTATTGATTCCTACAGTCAGACTGAGTTGTCAACATCAGGATCAAATATATCCCAAATTTAGATTGAGGACATCATGTGTGAAGATATACAACATTATCCACTCAAGGAAATAGGTCATACCAAACTTGATATTCTAGAGTCAGTAGAGCAACGAATTGAAATAACATCATCTGCAATGGTTATTTATCAAAAGATTCTTGCTCAACACGACATCTTGAAAAAAGCAGAACCAAAGAACAAAGGTGCTACTACCACCATATTGGGGGCAATTGTTGGGAATAGGAGGCCATTTAATTACAATCCTAAACATTATTTCATGTATCTTCTAAGTCCTTAGAAAGTGTTCCCCAACACTAGGATTAGAAAGAGATTAAATTCAAATGAAATGAACATGTAAATTAACATTTGTAATTAATTCTAAATGATAGGAACATGTGGGGATTCCCAAGAAGAGCTCCTATAAAATAGGAGCACATGGGGCACCCACATGGAAGGTGGAACTCACCTTGAGTTAAGTTAACTGCTTGGAGAAAGATAACACTTTAGTAATGTATGTAAAGATCCTAGAAGTTAGGAATTGATGTTAATATGCATGAAGTTCAGTTCAGTTCAGTTCAGTTATGGTTTAGTTATCTTTAGTTGCATGTAGTTAGTTTCAATTAAATGCTAGTTGAATTTAGTTGACTTGGAATGCATGACTAATGACTTGAGTTGCATGATAGATAACATGTGATACATTCAATTAAGTTGGGATGATCAATCATGCATGATATTTGCATGAATGGTGGAGAGATATGTTTCAATTAACAAAGATTGACTTGGACCCACTTTGGGCGGCCAAGTTGGCATCTTGGAGTTAACACTTTTTCATGATAAGATATTTTATAAGGCTGAGTTAAGTGGGCCCATTTTTGGGTGCCAACTTTGAGGAGAAGCTTACAAGATATCTTTGTAATTATCAACGTTGAGATAGGACTTCAGTTTTGGATGCCTAAATTGATGAAGGACTTGGTTTGGTATTGTTTTTCATAGAAGAACTCTACTTGCAAAGAATAGGCATAGGTTTTGTGAGATAAGCTTTGTGCTTTGTAATTTTAAACTCTTTAGAGTTTACAAGGCTCATTATTGTCTATAAATTGCACCAAGTTGAAGAGAGTTTTATCATATTTTATTGCAAGTTGTGAAGAATAATTGTTGAAGGAAAAATAAACATCTCAAGCAAGGATTGACAAAGAATTATTGTAATCTTGTTCTAAGGTTAAATAATACAAGCACTATTGATTTTTGTGGTGGAGTTTTTTCCCAAAGAGTTTGGGATGCCTTTCTCTTAAAAGTTTGAAGGTTTTTTGGCTGTAGTGAGAGCTTTTACTATTGTGTTATTGCTGATTTTGGAAAATAAGTTTATTACAATTTGAGTTTTAATTCTCGTTTAGATATTGAAAGATTCAATGGATCTAATTATGAGATGTGGAAACTAAAAAATGGAGGATCTCCTTGAAGAGAGATCAATGGTTAGTTGTTGGTAATGAGACAAAGTCACCTATAATGATGTCAGATGAGGATTGGGCTAAGCTTGATAAGAAGGGATAAGCTTAATAAGAAGGAAAGAGGTACCATAAGATTATGTCTTGTTGATGTTGTTCTTTTGAATGTTTCGAAAGAAACTACTGCATATAAGTTGTGGAAGAGAACAGGTGATATATATCAAACCAAAAGTCTTACAAATAAGTTGTATCTGAAAAGACAGTTGTATTCTTTAAAGATGAAAGATGGTGATTCTATTGAAAATCATTTGAATGCTTTTAATTTGATTCTAAGTCAGTTAGAATTTGTAGATGTAAAGCTAGAAGATGAAAATAAATGCATTTTGTTACTTTGTTCTTTACCAGAATCTTGGGAAAATCTAATTGTTGCTATCAGTGGTAGTGGTGTAGATCCAAAGACGGACAATATAATTCCTACTCTCCTATTAGAGGAGATGAGGAGGAAGTCTAAAACGGAAATCCAAGATGCCTTGTTTGTAAAAGGCAGGCCTGAGAAAAAGGAACCTAAGGGAGACAAGGAACAAAAGGTTAAATCTGAAGGATGGAGTAAGGTAAAGTGTTGGAACTATGGGAAACTGGGACATGTGAAGAAGGATTGTAAGAACAAGAAAAAGAGTTTTGATTCTTCTACAGAGGAATCCTTGGATGATGATAATCGTGCATTGATCATTTCATGTAAAAATGTTAGTGATGGCTCTTTGCTTGATGTTAAAGATTGATCTTCATGAAGAGGATGGTAGTCATGATGCCATGTGTAGCTTGTACCACAGTTTAGTGGGAGTTGTTGGAAACGACGTGGATGCATCATTGGTAAGGTTATCTTCATGTGATTGGGGATATTTTTTTTCTTGGTTTAGAGTGGTTGCTATTATGTCATGGTTTACTATTGATACACATTTAGAGTTTGGCATGGTACTTGTTCTCTTGAGACTAGGATGTTTATGTATGCTATGATACATGTGATATCCTTGGAGGAGATGGTTAGATCATGCTATCATGTTTATGTTCCTGATCCATGATTGGAGCTTTGACATTTATCTTGTGTAGTTATTTCATGTATTGGGTACATTAATCATTTGCTTGATTACTTCATGATAGTGCTATGTTGCATTTAGAGTTTGGCATGGATTGGTTGGTTACAAGTCTTCATGGATACTTGGAGAAATAGGCGAGGCTTGAGTTCTCTTATGGTAAGAGATATATGTTGGAATGGTTACTTGTAAGATTTTTTTTTCAATAGTAAAGACCGAGAACCATACACCTTGGTTGGATGTGAGTTCAACACACTCGATGGTTTCACATGCCTCTAAAGAGACAGTTTGGTTACATAGAATTGGGAAAGGTATTGGTTTCAATTGCAAGGAATTTAAACTTGAATGTGATAGTTAGAGTGCTATTTGTTTAGCCAAAAAATCCTATGTATCATGCTTGTACTAAGCATGTTGATGTTTAGTATCACTTTGTGCAAGAAATGGTTGAGAGTGGGAAGGTATTAATGAGAAAGTTGACACTTTGATTAATGAGCTACAAATTATATTACCACTAGTACACAAAAAACAATATATGACTAAATAAACTACTAAAAATTGCATATAAACATGACTAACTTTAGTCACGTGACTATTAGTGGTTTATTTGTAGTCATTTATAACACCACTAAATTTATGACTAAACAATTTTAGTCATTTATTTAGTCATTAATTTGGTCATTGTTAGTCATTGATTTAGTCATATATTTAGTCATTAATTTTAGTCACGTGACTATTTTAGTGGTTTATGTGGTCATTTATAACACCACCAAATTTATGACTAAACTATTTTAGTCATTTATTTAGTCATTGATTTGGTCATTGATTTAGTCGTTAATTTAGTCATTTATTTAGTCATGGTTGTGATTTTTTTAGTCATATATTTAGTCATTGGTTGTTGTTTACTGGTCATTTATTTAGCCATATATTTAGTCATTAGTTTAGTCATATATTTAATCATTAATTTAGTCATGTATTTAGTCATTAATGTAGTCATTACTTTAGTCATATATTTAGTCATTACAAATCAAATCTAACTTAATTAATCTTCACAAATTTATACATATAAACTTCAAGTATCATAGATATTCAAATGTTAAAAAACACCATGAAATGAAGACTAAAATGCTTGAACAAATATGATTGATCAGACACAAACACAAACAAATTACAAATCAAGAGGAGCCACAACACAATATTTATGAGTGGAGAAAAAACCATTCTGAAAATTTACTTGATTAAGCCTCATTGGAAAATCAAAATCTCATTGGTTACATTCAATGTCTCAGTGACATTGTATAACTTACAGACACTATATAAACAAAATACTCCTATTTTCATATACTTATACTATTTTCCCCTTCCTTAACTATAGTCCTTTTGGAAGGGAAACAACCTCCTATAGGGGCTTGACCCATTTAATCCCCTTGTAAATCTACAGCTTTCCCGCCGCTATTGGTTTTGGCTCCTCCAAACTCTTCCTTGCTGGTATTCACCTTTCACTTAAGGTTTCAAAATTTGCACATCAAAAACTCATAAAATTCAAATAATATAGAGGATAAAATTCAAACATTTTCTTTTCCTTTTCCAACTATGGCACCCTAAACTTAGGTGCTAGATATAGTGAATGTATCAAAATTAGATATAACATCCATCAAAAGCATATTTGGAAGTATATTTTTATCAGATATTGTAGTTGCAAGTTCCACTAATTATAATAAAGATAAATAGTTTTACCTTTCTACATCAACTAATGCAATTCTGATAACTTTTAGAGGATCGACAATGCTAGTCTTTATCATATCAACATACTTACCTGCAAGTTGCAACACAACATGTTAAACTTAATAATTATACTGAGCAACATAAAAGATAAGACACCTATAAGAAAGCATGTTGAGGAAAAATCCACTTCAATTATTTTAAATTTTGAGGAGTTTCTCCAAATAGCATGGGTTCCTAAAACAAAATGGGGACTCTTGAGTAAAATGGAACGAAAGAAACTGAACCAACTGTGATAAACACTTGAACTTGAGGATGTATTTGCAAACAAAGAGAAGGTAGTGTATGAGAGAAGTATGAAAACCTTCGAACCCAAATGTTATTGTTGAGTGTTTCTGGCTTAGATTGTGTTGCATTTTTTGCATTAGTGTTTTGGATCACACTTCATGATCCATCATTAGGATAAAGGAGAGCATAAGGAGTAAAATGAATAGTTGCAGACCAAGAATTGAATAAAAAAAGAGGGAGGGTGTGGGGAAAGATGACACAAGAACCAAGGTGATGAAGGAAGGATTACACTAAAAAAACCACAAAGGAGTAATTAATTAAAGATTAACAACACAACTGAGCAAGAATAAAAGTAAGCAAACAAATAATAAATCAAATGATTAAACCAAGAGACACAAATAATATAGAAGGAAACTAATAATAAAGGGAAAAAACATATAAAAAATAAACAAACACACAAAAAAGCAACATGCATACAATTATATATGCACACAAACACAAAAAAAAACAACCAAACATACATACAAACCTATAAATAAATAAAAACTACACAAACAAAAAACCAATTGACATTAAAGGAACCAAAATAATATAGAAACACAACCAAAAAAATAAAGAAAATAATGAGACACAAAAAGAAATAAAGGAAGCAAAAAAATTAGAAGCACAAAACCAAAAATATAAATGTACACAAACACATACAACCATATATATATATGAAAGAAAGAATCAAAAAATAAACAAACCAAACTATCAACAAACAAAAAAGAACCACAATACAAACATGAAAATAAGCGCACACATATATACATACAAACATACAAACCAAATCAAATAAAAGCAAGCATACAAACGATTTCAATAACAATTTACATATCCATCAAAGTATCATTAAATTTTAAAAAAATAAAAATAAAGACCCTGATAGTTGATCATTATTTCTATAGCCTTCATTACATTGTCAAAGTTATGCAATGGCTCACCCACACCCATAAATACAACATTTGTAATTGGACCAACCTCGCCTGATAAAAGATGATGGGAATAAACAACCTACTCCACCATTTTGGCTGCAGTCAAATTTTTATTTAAAACCATCCTTCCTGAATAGCAAAATTGGCAGTTCATTGCACAACCTACTTGACTAGACACACAAATGGTAGTATGATTGAAAGCGAGTTTTTGTAAACGCTTTGATAGACATATACACAAAATATGGAAGCATACACAAAGCACAAAAAAATATTCATTATTGCAAGGAAGAAAATCATCAGCGAGAGAAAGGCCTCTCGATGGAACATAATAGCATGTCCCTTTGATGCCCCAGAACCCTAAAATAGTGTGTATTGCAAGGAAGAAAACCATCAGCGAGAGAAAGTCCTCTCAGTGGAACAAAATAGCATGTCCCTCTGATGCCCCGATAAGGGCAAAGGGTCAATTTTGAAGAATTCATCGGTGAGAGGATTGATCATCGACAAGAGTTAAAATGTGGTCTCATCGATATGCCTCAAAGAGATGTCATCTCATGGAAAGAAATGATTGATTGTAGAATGTGTACAAAATGGATTTTTCAAGGAACCTCTCAAAATTTTTGAATTAATGAAGCACTCTAGAACACATCCTAACATTGTAAGCTTTGCTTGGATTCTAGGTGCATGCAGTCATGCAGGTTTAGTGGATGAGGGCTGTACATACTTCACACGTCAGTAACCCTTATTGCATTACAATTTACATAAATAATAGAGGAACTTTCTTAGATGTTGTAGTTGCAACTGCCCTAGTAGACATGTATGGAAATTGTGGAAGCATAGAAAAGGCATGTGAACTGTTGGAAAAAAATGCCTGAAAGAGATGCCATCTCATGGAATACGATGATTGTGGAATATGCAAAAAATGAATTTTCTGAAAAGGCTTTAGAAACTTTCAAGAAAATGCAATTAGCAGGTGTGAAGCCAAATTCCAGAACCTATGCCAACATCCTCCCTACCTATGCCAAAATGGGAGCTTTGGAGTAGGGTATGAACATCCATCA
Organism: Sequoia sempervirens; assembly: GCA_007258455.2. Classification (NCBI taxonomy): domain Eukaryota; kingdom Viridiplantae; phylum Streptophyta; class Pinopsida; order Cupressales; family Cupressaceae; genus Sequoia; species Sequoia sempervirens. Next base: position 245,039,461 of record VDFB02000002.1, read on the forward strand.
GAGCATAATAGATGGGGGATTTTTGTTAGATATTATGGTTGGAAATGCTCTGTTAGACATGTATGCAAAATGTGGAAATGTATACAAGGAACGAAAACTCTTTCATGGAATGCCTCAAAGAGATGAATTTGTATATGCTTGAGTGGGAGACAAAGCTAAATTGAACAGGAAGGGATACAAAGATGTCTCCTCTTTTATCATTTATGCATTCCAACATTATATGAAAAAACATTTCATGGTGTTCTTAATTAGATTCCATTGGGTGATAAAAGATCATCTCGAGGGAACTTTGCCATATGATAATAGTCTTCTAGAAATACTTAAGTTTGCAATATAGTTCTAGTTTCATAATCAACACAAACACAACACATTTATATAAGCATGTTGTACAACAGTGTATAATAAGAAAATAGGACTACTGATGTGAGATGAAGATGCCACAAACTTGATGCATCATCAAATAACCTAAGAAATGGTACACCTTAGACAAGTGCATCGTACCCAATTCACCAAATTATAGTACACCGAGTTTGCAAGGATATTTTTTTAATCAATCTACTTAGAAACAAAGAACTTGCAAGCTATTGTTGAACAGTTGAACTTACTACTTGAAAAAACAAGAAAACTAAAATGTATTAAATAACAAACTGCTTGCAAGACATGCCTATATGTAGGAAAAACCCATAATCAAATTGTACTGAAAGTAAATAAGTCTACTCTGACTATCAAATTGAGGAAATTGTATGTCCAACTACCAATGACTTGAGAAACAAAAGCACATGTGATTGCATTAATGCTAAGGTAAAATACAATAAACAAATCTACAAACCATCCACTCCAAAAATTAAGCAAATCCATTAGGATCAAATTATCTTCAGCCAAATCAATTTCAATAGAATACATATGAAAAATTTCTACACAAAAGAGATGAAATGTATATGGTCCAAAAAAGGAATCTTTCAAACTTGTAGGGACAGATGAGGGAAAACTTGAACCTCCCAATATTCAATATGTGTTGGAGTTGCTCATTCCAACTCCAAATGCATTTCATGTCATCATGTAGTTCTTCCATTTCCTTTACGGTAAGACCCTGTTTAGGCCATAACAAGGTTAATGAATACCAAGCCACTCATTAATTAAATGCTTTACAATAAATAGAACATTATTAAACCATTGTTTAATATGGTTCAACTCTTCAAACATTTTTTATCACCATAACCATCCAAACAAGGATCTACATCAAACAAATAATGGTAGGGTGTAAAAAAAAATCAAAAATCAAACTACCTTAACATTTTAAATTTATATACCATTTACTCAATTTTCATCTCACATTTAACTTTTAAACTTTGAACAATGAAAGAGATTGCAACTTGATTCCTAACTACACAAAACACCACATTTTACACACTTACAATTCTCAATATGTTATATGTCCTTTTAGTTGTCACCCAAGGTATGATCTAAAAAACGACAAAAAAAGAAAAAAAAAACATAGAGATTTCCACTAAAACTGATTTCTTTATAATCTTCATTAGCATGGTGTAAATACACATACAAGAATGAGACTATATTGGCTATACAAGGCAAATCACATGCAAAGAGCAACAAGCTAACTACAAAAATAGAAATATTTACAAGATCACAATATTCATTATTTCCTGCCGATGTCCACGTCTCTTGCCAATGAGTTTGAGTGATGTCGGGCTATCAATGGGACTTTGACGTGACTCCCAATGACACACAAGAGTCCTCCCGATGATTGCTTCAGAACTACCTCTTGTTGGAAAATCAAGTAGATTGCATCTAGACTCCAAATCACACAATGTGCTCACTACAAACTCAAAGAGATGATCTTTCAAATGCCTATCGCTGACACCTTGTATGAGTCTTCGATAGAAAATGTCCAAGTAGGATAGTCTATGAAATCCTACTTATTTTCCTGCATTTATCCCTACCAAGGTACTTGCAATTACAAAATATGGTAAGTATTCCCTTGATCATCATGCTTTGATGGATGTTCGCATGTGATATTTGTCTCAATAAAACTACATACATAGTTGGTACATTACGATTCAGTGGCTCAAATAATTTCTCATGGAAAGGAAAGGATGTACTTTTTCATTTGTAGATAACTAGGAGAATTGAAGGGTGTTAGAGATGCCATCTCATGGAATACGATGATTGCGGGATATGCACAAAATGGATTTTCTGAAAAGGCTTTAGAAACTTTCAAGCAAATGCAATTAGCAAGTGTGAAGCCAAATTCCACAACCTATGCCAGCATCCTCCTTTCTTGTGCCAAAATGGGAGCTTTGGAGCAAGGTATGAACATCCATCAGAGCATAATAGATGGGGGATTTTTGTCAGATATTATGGTTGGAAATGCTCTATTAAACATGTATGCAAAATATGGAAATGTACATAAGGAACGTGAACTCTTTGATGGAATGCCTCAAAGAGATGTCATTGATGGATAAATTACACAATGATGGATAAATTACTCTAGTTTTTGAGTGCTCCCCACTTATTCAAATGGCCTATCTTAAAAGCCATCTATCTAATATATATAAGTAAATTTTATAATACTTTGGCAATATGCTATGAACTAATACATTTTTATAAACTCTAAGATTAAAAGACTCTATCATTGAGCTTATACGACACCAGTTCCTACAGATAATTTTTGTTGATTTTGAGTATTAATCATTTGCTTGGAGCTTCATGATTATGCAGGCTACATTTAAAGTTAGCATGGATTGATTAGTTGGTACAGGAAGGCCATTGGCCTTGAGTCCTGTACTTGATTTATAATAATGATTCCTTGTTTAGAATAATTGCAATGTATAATCTCAAGTGGGAGAATTTTGGGAATAGGATGTCCTTTAATTGCAATCCTAAACATTATTTCATGTATCTCCTAAGTCCTTGGAAAGTGTTCCCCAACACTAGGATTAGAAAGAGATTAAATTCAAATGAAATGAACATGTAAATTGACATTTTTCATTAATTCAAAATGATAGGAACATGTGGGGACTCCCAAGAAGAGCTCCTAAAAAATAGGAGCACATGGGGCACCCACATGGAAGGTGGAAATCACTTTGAGTTAAGTTAATTGTTTGGAGAAAGATAACACTTCAGTAATGCATGTAAAGATCCTAGAAGTTAGGAATTGATGTTTACATGCATGAAGTTTAGTTTAGTTTAGTTTAGTTCAGTTATGGTTCAGTTATCTTCAGTTGCATGTAGTTAGTTTTAGTTGAATGCTAGTTGACTTCAGTTGACTTGGAATGCATGACTAATGATTTGAGTTGCATGCCAAATAACAAGTAATACATTCAGCTAAGTGGGGATGATCAATCATGCATGAATGGTGGAGAGATATGTTTCAGTTAATAGAGATTGACTTGGACCCACCTTGGGCGGCCAAGTTGGCATCTTGGAGTTAACACTTTTGCATGATAAGATATTTTATAAGGCTGAGTTAAGTGGGCCCATTCTTGGGCACCAACTTTGAGGAGAAGCTTACAAGATATCTTTGTAATTATCAACGTTGAGTTAAGATTTTAGTTTTGGATGCCCAAATTGATGGACTTGGTTTGACATTATTTTTCACGAAAGAAATCTATTTGTGAAGAATAGGCATAGGTTTTGTGAGATAAGCTTTGTGCTTTGTAATTGTAAACTCTTTGGAGTTTATAAGGCTCATTATTGTCTATAAATTGTAGTAAGTTGAAGAGAGTTTTATCAAATTTTATTGTAGGTTGTGAAGAAGAATTGTTGAAGGCAAAAGAAGCATCTCAAGCAAGGATTGATAACTTGAGTTATTGTAATCCTATTCTAAGGTTAAATAATACAGGCACTATTGATTCTGGTGGTGGAGTTTTTTCCCGAAAGGGTTTCTCCACGGTATATGTTGTGTCACTTATATCTTCTGGTCTTATTCTTCTACAATCTTCTATCTATTTCTACAAATGGTAAAATGAATCTAAACGGATAATCATCCACAAAGAAATTGTAACAAAGAACACTTAATTAGATCTACAATATAATAGTTTGACAAAGTAATTAAGCTACATAATTACCTCCATTTTCAACAACAACTATGTCTCAAGAAAATGTCATTATAGGGAGTACAGATAATCCTTATGATGAAAGCAATGCTACTACTACAACCAACCACATCATGAATCTTCATCCAACCATCATCCCATCCACGAATTGGGATCAACATCAAAAGAAATATTTGAATCAAAGCACAAATAACATTATCAAAGCAAAAGAAGTTGAGAAGCATAATGGACAAATCAAATACACATGGATACCAAAAAATACAAAGAAAGACTATCCCTATCAAACTCCATTAGTCAAAGAAACTATGGGGAAAAATAAAAAAGGAAAATGCATCCATCTAAGATGTCCACAAAAGAAAAAGTAGGCTTCTCAAAAAACGTACAAAGTATATCAAGCTCAGTTGGTCTGAATTCCATGCACACTTTTGTACCCACCCATTATTGCTCATCTTCCCAAGTTTGGAGAGTCAAAAGTTCCAAACTATCAACCAATCCATCTCCTATTCCTAAAATCACAACACCATCCACTCCTCCATGCATAATATCCAATACTCAAATTGACCATGTATTGGCAGCCACACTTCATCATAAGGATTCAAAAGGCATTGTATTGCAATGTGCATGTTGGCCTTGCCATTGCACCAAAAGGTCGACCTGTCAATGCTCGATACAAGTGTCTATTAAGATCCATAGAAGGCAGTTAGACCATGCCACAAACCCAATCGTTGTGCTGCAAGGGAGACCAAGGGACACACCATCTTGGAACAATCCCCCCAGCACAAGCGAGGGGTTTGAACCTTTGACCAGCTCTGATACCAATTGTTGGCCTTGTTGTTGCACCAAAAGGTTGACCTACCAATAACCAATACAAGTGTCAGTTAAGATCCAAAGGAGGTGGTTAAACCATGTCACAAACCCAAGTGCTGTGTTGCAAGGAAGACTAAGGGACACACCATCTTGCAATAGTGCATACAAAGAAAAAGTTAACTTCAGTATCAACAAAGTAGATAAGGAATCTCAAAAGTTGCATTCGAGTGCATGTATCTTAGCAAAGCAACTTCTTCAAGAAGGATATTAATGGAACATTATGACAAAAGCATCAACCTCAATAGTACTAGGTGGTTAAGCAGGAGCTTAAAATATTTCATAAAAAAATCATGAAAATAGTAAAGAGAAAAAAAAATTGTCCTCTAGTGAAAACCACTATGGTGGCACTTTGGGCAAGTACCATGATGAAAACTTGGAAAACAGGCATCATGTGTAGAATTGAGCACAAATGTGCACTAGTTCAGGTAAAATCATCTTATCTCATCCATAATAAATCCAACATTTAATCCATCTTATCCATAATAAATCCATTCATACATAAACCATTTATCTAATCAATTTTCATCCATTTACATCCATCTTCCAAATTATCTTGATCTTGACAAAGTTTGGTGTACACTTTGCACTTGCTTATGGTAAACATTTTGACATGAGTCATTTTCGTTGATCCTATCCTACCCAACATTAAATAAGCCATGAAGCACTATCCAAATGAGCATCCTCTATTCAAACACCTTATCTTATCACAAGATAATCCATATCCATCCATGCATGCATTCCTTACATTGCTAGACACTGGGGGTAGATATTTACATCTTTCTTCGGGAATCAATCTTGATCTATATCTTCCAACTTATGTGGTGATTCAAATATTGGAAAATGTGAAATCAAATTGGTCAAAACACTTGTAAGCAAAAAATAAAAATCACTAGCCCATGAAATATTTTAACAAGAACATGTTCCTTATCAAGCATTATCTTTCATTGAGCATTGATCCAAATAATCAGTATCAGTTGCATCTAATGTGTGCTTCAATGTCACATCAAATCATTCAAACAAATTTTGTTCCAAACTGAGCTTCACCATCTTGATCAATCAAATCCAATCAATCCATCATCATCTTGGGATATCCTTCCCAATCCTTGTGTTTCTTAACACTATCCTTGCATTGTTGTGTATCCTCAACAATGTTATCATCATCAATCCATCAATCAGATCAATCAACCTTAGCTTGGTTTTCAACAAAATACCAAAATAGATCACTGATATCATCACATATCCATATCCAAATTGTCAAAATAATGTGAAATCCAAAAACATTTAAAACATATCAAAATCCAAAAACATGTCAAAAAGTCAGAAAAAAATAAAAAACATGGTTGCCCAAACTATGCCATCTTTGAGCTTAAATGTAGGCAAGGCCATCATTGATGAGCCCCCGAGACACAAAAACACAAAAACATTTAAATAACCCAAAAATCCAAAAGACAACTTCATAACATTTCAAAAACATCCAAATATTTGAAAAAATCCATTTGTCTCATTTTGCTTCACCCACAATAATCAATCATCCATAATAAATCAACCTTCACCTTCATCCTTTGGCAAAACAAATAAAAACAACCACAACAATCAATAAAAGCAAACTTTTAAATGCAAAATCAAACTCTTGATATTTTTAGCAAACATGTCAATCAACCTTATATCAATGACCTTTCAAACAACCTATCAACTTGCCACCATCCACTAACATGTCCTAGGATGCATCCTTTCTACAATGGGAATTATCTAGTTTGACAATCACTTTGGATACTTATCCTAAACAAAACACATTCCCTTGGCTAGAGGTATGAAGAACATTAGCTCGTTTGTGTAGTTGATCTTTTCTTTTGATTTATCTTATTGCGCTCATTCCAATGACCTCTCGATGATGTCTAATCAATGCAATTTAGAGAGAAAAGAATGGTGCATTGATTATTATCTTTCGTTTGCTGTGCTTGTTGGATATTCTTGTAATACATGCAATTTTTTTCTAATGTGTAGGGAGGATGTTTCAAATGGATATCTTGTTGACTATTACATTGGGAGGTTTTTCTTTTTTGTGTTTTGGTCTAAGATGTTTGAAATGTCTAAAGTACACTCTAACAAGGTTTCATATGTCGGGTGTGAACATGGATACTCCTATCTATTTTCTAAGTCAAAGTCCAACGCACTAGATACGACAACATCCTAGTTGTCTATAACTTGATGCATCATATCTACGTGTGTTATCAAACATAAGGAAAGTTAATGCTCTTTATATCCCCAATCCCTGATAAGCAACAAATCATCATCACTCATCAACATATCTAATAAAGTCTCGGCGACTCATAGACTTGTTGGACTTCTGAATCAATCTCAGAATCAATGACTAATCCATCTCATTCTTCCATTCACAAGTCTTATTCTTCTATCTTTACAAACAATTCTATGCAAGTATCGAATTTGTGTGTTATATCAAAATATACATGAGTCTACCCATGGTCAATGACTGTCTATACATAATCAAATTTGTCTACATCAAACATCTAAGCTTTCAAGTCCTCTTTTAGTTGAACCGATCTTAAATATTTGTCGCGAGCTCAACCCAAAAATTGAAATTTCCGCTTGATCTCTTCTGGTGGTAGTGTAGCAGCGTAATTTCTTTCGCTAGGGCAACAATGGGGCATCCAAAAAAATTAGGAAATTTTTGAATTTTGATCATGGCAGTGTTATTCTTTGAACCAACACAACATGTACCTCGCTTCAAAGAGGGGTGAAATGTAGACACCTAAAAAGTCTTGATTGATACTATGCATTTGATTTTGATTAACTAACATCATTTCTTCCTAAATCACCTTGAACTAACCAATTAATTAAATAATCAACATTATTTAGTTAAATTCAACAAATTCAAGGATTAATCAAATAATTAATTATATTAGATTAATTCACCATTCTTCTAACTAATTTTCAACATATTTAATTAAATCAAATCATTTAATTAAATCTTCCTAAGTCCTCCAATTTGATTAAATAAATAAAATCAAATGTCACAATCCCCTAACCCATTTAAATTAATTAATCCCAAATCATTTTTCTAATCAGCATTAATAAATCCTCCAACTTTTAACTCCTCAAGAATTAAATTAACCCATGGTCAACTAACTAGGTTGCACTTGAAATTCATTTCTTTTAATTAATTAATTCCTCTATTTATCCTCACGATGGCATATTCCAAGGAATATTCCTCTCAACCACCTCTCATTCAATTTCCCTCCAAAGGTTTCAAAAACCTTTCACATCCTCAATAACTCCTCTTACATCTTCAATAACTTCTATTACATTCTCTCACATGAACCACATTTATTCAATCCTTCTTACAACCTTTCAAATCCTCAACCATTTTCATTTATTCCTCTTACATCCCCCATTCCTCAACACATTTCCTAAAATGTGCTCCACCTTCCTCCAATAGAATTGTGACAAGTGTCACATTCTCATTAGCTCCCATTTTATCCCACATTCATCCTCACATTCTTCAACCCTTAAGTTCTATAAATAGAACCATTCTCTTCACAATATGGATCCACAACTTTAAGCATTCTTACTATAGGAATTTCAACTCATAGCTATCACCATTTTCATCACTTTTGAGCATAGTTCTCATCATTTAGCATCAATTCCATACTTGGAATCATCTTCAATCATCAAAGCTTATCAAAGGGATTGGGAAAGAGCTTCTTTCCACATCAAAGGAGCACCACTCCCCCTATGGGATGAAGGTTTGGTTAATGTAGATAGGTTTGCATGCTTTTGTTTTGTTTATTTCATGTTTCTTCATGTTTTCTTGCCTTTCTTGATCAAGAATCTCATAGAGAGTGTTTTATTTGGTTTTCTAACATGATTGACACTTGTTTGTTATTTCTTGTTAGTGGATTCCAAATTATAGTATCCTCTTTATCTTTATCTTGTTCTTGATCAAGAAGTAGAGAGAATATGAGATATAGCAAGAGATAGTTGAGGGTATTACCACTATTATGCTATTCGAGATTTCCTCTATCACATTAAGAATTAGAAGATTATCCACATATTTTGGGGGACCAACCACATCATCTATGTTAAGGAGATTCATAAGAGATCATACATCTAGCGTGAACAATATGACTATGGAGCTCACATGGAGCATAATCATCCTTGTTGGTAGGATATGGTGGTACACGAGTAACTATACATGGAAAATTAGCCCAATTCTTAATAAGATTTTATAAGTGGGAAACCTCCAAAGTAAATTTTTAGCTATAAGGATTAACCATAATAGATGAAACTCAATCTCAACACGCATTGATCATGGTTTTAATTTAGTAGTACATGTAATATGATTAGAAAAATAAGAAAATTTTATTTACACAATTTCTAGTGGTTGAGAGGCCTAAATAAAATACATATATAAATTCCACTATAGATATGAATCTATCACTATTCAATCTATAGAGAATGTATTGCATTACAAGAATTTTCAGTGGTGAGTAATGCACTTAATTTATTAAAATATAAAAATTATAATACAATAGTTCACATAAAAGGCAAGCGGAATGGAATCATACCATAAAATTCAATGCAAGAGTCTAAAACAAACAAAAGTTGTCATGCCATTATGCTTTGAAAGAAATTATAGTGAGAGGAGGAGGATGTGATCTATCAAGGGGGTTACCCCCATTGCTAAGGTCCTAGTAATCAAGAATAGGCTCCCAACTTGTAATGGCACCACCTTTATCTTTTTCTTCTTCTTCATCAATATGATTAAATAAAACATTAGATATACTAGGAGTCAGTTGAGGGTACTAGCTCCACTATTATTCTATTTGAGATTTTCTCCATCACACTAACAAGTAGAATACTAGCCACATATTTGGGGGAACCAACCACCTCATATATGTTGAAGATATTCATGAGAGACACATCTATAATGAATATTATGACTATGGTGCACATATAGAGGGGAAGCTTCCTTGTTGGTAGAATATGTTGGAACACAAGTAATTATATAATGCTCAATAAGAGTTCACAAGTGAGAAACCTCCAAAGTAACCTTTTTAGCTATAGGTCTTAACCATAATAGATGCAACCCAATTAGAATGCACACTCTTACCTTTTCCACCTATGGATGGGGGAATGGATTTAGTATATATGAAAAAGTGAACATCCAAAACATCTCAAAAAAATAAAGCACCATTCCTATCTTTCTATTTACTAAATTGAGTTTCCACTCTACAATCATGCCAAATTTGGGTGAATCTCATTGGATTTTTAGGTTATTCACCTAGATGAATCATGTCCTAGGATAAAACATCAAGCCTAAAGGGCTTGGAAATCATGTACCCAAGTCTATGTAGCTTGAGCTCATGCGTAAATCTAGAAGATATGCTTAAGGGTTTCTAGATCTCCATAAAGGGGAAAAAGGGTATTAGAGACATACCCATATGTTTTATCCAAGGTCCAATGAGAAGACCTTGGGAAAGGTGACACCATTCAAACTGAGCCAATTTTGCATCCAAAATGGTAGACCAACATATTTGAAACATACAGTGTCATTGAATGCACTAGAGATTCCCCTTGTAATTGAAGTTTTAAACTTTAAATCATTATGGTTTTAATTTAGTATTACACGTGATTATAGGAGCAAATGGTCTCATGATTTATTTGTGTTAGATAATTTCAAGAACCGATTAAGGGCTAGATCATAGAATGCATCCAATGATGGGAAACCCCTTTGTGTCATGTTTCAAAATTTCATAGATTTATGGATCTATTTTTCTATAAACTAATATTAGTATCTCCTAGTTATTGCATCCCTCTAGAGTTTATAAGTGATTGATGGGTTATGTATAATGAGTGCATTTTAGTTTTGAAGCTTAATTTCATGTCATACTTGATGAGATTTATAATTAGCATTAATTATGTATGTCTTTAATAATCCTTTATCATTATTTTCATTGGTGTTTTTTTGTTTAACCACCATTTATTGAGGAATGTAACCTCTTGGCTATATAAACTTGGGATATGGAAATAGATAGATTCACGAAATTTAAGAGTATATTAATTTCAAAATTCTTGTAGCAATCTTTAATTTCAATAGAACTATCCTAGTAATTTCAAAATTCTTGTAGCAATCTTGTTTCTCTTGTTTTTACACTATGCCATTATTTTCCATATATCCATACTTGCTTCTGTTTAGTTTGACATACAATCTTATGACTGCGAACACTATTTTGATTATATGTTATTGAATATTGATGCACATTATGAGATCAAGTACTCCTAAGGTCCTAATCACATTTTAAAATTAATTAATATTAACTTTTATTTTCTATCCAACAACTATATGAAGTTTAATTTAATCTAAAATTGTTCTATTAGATTTACACATTGTTTTAACATTTAATTATTAACTAGAATAAATAGTATTTATATTATTACTTGAAAATAATATTAAATTAATAGATAAATAATTACAAAACAATATTTAATTAATTTATTATTTATTATATAATATTAAATAGAATTTAAATAATATTTATTATTGATTAATAATTTAAATATAATATAATTATATATAAATATTAATTTTAAAATTATCAAATATTGTATAAATTATTATAACATATTAGATAGAATGTAAATTATATTTATTATTAATTAATAATTTAAATATAATATAATTATAGAATAATTATTAAATATTTAAAATTATTAAACATTTAGTATTATAAAATTTAAAAGCTAATCTTCAATCAAATTAAATAATTATTTACGTAAATTTAAAAACTATTTAATAATTAAGATGATCTTTTCGCAAATTAATTTTTTATCTTAGTATAAGAAAACACTTATGATAAAAGACATTTACTTATGACAAAAGCAATAGGCGTCCAAATGCTAGCAAGTAATGCGTACAAGAATTTTAAGAAAGATAGTGGGTCTTATCCTTTTGACTTTATTTGTACAATAGGGCCTCTAAATTAGCTAAAACCACCTCTAAGTTAGAGCAGCAAGCGGGGATTTTGTTTGTTAAATCAGGTTTAACGCAAAGCCAAAGCTTGGTCTCCTCCTAACAGGCAGCTATTTTTACAGGCGACTGTAAGAAATAAAAAATGACGGCTGGTTTCAGTAATCCCGAATTCGACGATCTATTCTCAGGCTCTTCTGAGATTTTTATTTGTTTTTTGTTTCCCCCCTGTGGAAGGAAGAATTATGCAATGTTAATTTATGTAGCTTGGACAGGGGTCTCCATTGTCTAGAAGTGTCATTTAATTATTTAATTATTTTCTAGAAACCTCCAGAAAAGGGCTGAGTTGTCTAGATAATTATGTAATTAAATAAATTGATTCTCCTAGAGACTTCTAGAATCCAGTTAGTTAGGGTTTTTAGAGTCTATTTAATCTTAGCCATTGATTGAGATTAAATCATGGCCATTGGTTTTCCAATGAGAAAAGTATAAAAGGGGATCAATGGGCAATTGGAGAACAACAACAACAAGTAGACTTGCAGTGATAGCAAGTAGATTTGCAGTGAGAGCAAATAGTCTTGCAGTGTTAGCAAGGGCGCAGTGATAGCGTTGGGGATAGCAGCTGTGGAATTTCAGCAGAGAAATTGAGGGAAGAATTTCCGGAGAAGAATATTGCCGGAGCTCTGCAGTAAGAGGCAAGCAGCCTTTGTATTCCTTAATTTGTGAAGTTTAATATAATTCCTCATCTGCAGTAGTGGTTTTCCCTTCGGGGTTTTGGACAATTTGTCCAAAAATATTGTGTTCATTATTGTGAATGTTTTCTTCTCTATTCTTGTGAGTTTTTATTGGTGAAGTTGCAGTTGTGTTATTCTTCGATATTTGCTGAGAATTAATTTTTGAGTCAAATAATCTATGTATTAGATAGGAGATTAATAATCAGTAACTGCAATAGAATTTTCACATGGTATCAGAGCTGATCTGAGGGCAGATAAGGCTTAACAAGGAAGGAAAGATCCTGCCTCTTCAGAATTATTATTATTTATTTTCTTTTATCTTTTGAGATGGCCTCAGCAGGTTTAAGAGATCAGGACAGATTGGATGGAGCCTCAAATTTTGGTGTCTGGAAAGCCAGAATTTCTTTGTTGCTGGAAGAGAATGGGATCAAGGAATATGTGACCAGTGTTGTACCTGTACCTACAGATCCAGCACACTCTTAGCATATAAGAAGGAAGATGCCAAGGCGAGGAGGATGATTCTTGAGATGCCATATTCAAAGGATCATATTGTTCCACATGTCGCAGAGTTAGATACAGCGAAGAAGATGTGGGATGCCATTCTGAATCTGTACCAGAATGCTACCACTAACCGGAAGCTGATTCTCAGAGAAAAGTTGAGGACTACTCGGATGAACAAGGGAGAGGACGTGACAAGTTACCTCACCAGACTCAGACTTGTCAAGGATGAGTTGGCTGCTGTTGGAGATAACCTAGGTGATGACGAGCTAGTGCGGATAGCCCTAAATGGGTTTACTAAGCAGTGGGATGTCTTTGTTCAAGTTATTAATGGACGAGACACCTTGCCAAGTTGGGATCGACTTTGGAGTGACTTCACTCAAGAGGAGCTTAGACTAAGTCTTGTCAGTAGGACCAGTAGCAAGAGTCAGCAAAGTGAGGCAGAACAGGAGAACGTTGCCCTTGCAGGAAAAGGGAAAGCAAAGAAGGGGTCTAGTAAAGGATCAAATCCACAAGGTGAGAAGAAGAAGGACTTATCTAAAGTCAAGTGCTATGGCTGTCACGAGTTTGGCCACTATGTCAGCGATTGCCCGCAAAGGAAGAAAGGCAAGAAGCAGACAGCAGCTTCAGCAAGTGCAGATGAGCTCTCTAGTAGAATGGAGGATGAGTTCGCTCTCATAGCTTGTATGGCTAGCTCAACCTCACAGGGTGTTTGGTATATAGATAGTGGGGCGTCATTTCATATGACAGGAGTTAGAGAGTACTTCTCCAGCTATAAGGAGGAGGATATCAGAATGCAGATTTCTATGGGGAACATGTCCAAGCTCAATCCAGTTGGGAAAGGGACTGTTCTATTTCAGAGGGAGAATGGTAAGCGGATTCCCATTCATGATGTGTTGCATGTGCCAGGCTTAGGTATGAATTTGATTTCCATATCTGTCCTTCAGGATAAAGGTTATAATGTACTCTTTAGAGGGGCAAGTGTGTTAATTAAGCACAAGGATTGTAAATCACCCATAGCTATTGGAGTTAGGAGCGGCCGACTTTATAGGTTGCAGTTTGATACTCATAAGGCACTGATGAGCAACAGTAATTCTAGAGATCAAGGAGAGCTATGGCATAGGAGGATGGGCCATATACATCATGGAGCACTTAAATTGCTTCGTGAGACAGTGACAGGTGTTCCAGAGGTGAGCACAGAGCATGATGATATATGTAAGGGATGTGTGTTAGGGAAGTTTGCGAAAACAACTTTTCCAAGGAGTGACACTAGATCCAAGGGTGTTCTTGATCTAGTACATTCAGACATATGTGGACCATTGTCGACGAAGTCTCTTAGAGGATATGAGTACTTTGTTACTTTTATTGATGATTTCTCCGGAAGACCGGATATACTTCTTGAAGACCAAGGATGAGGTTTTCTCCTTCCAAGAGTTCAAAGCTCTTGTGGAGAATTGACGAGGGAGGAAGATAAAGGTTCTTGATTAGACAATGGAGAGTACAAAGGGAAAGAGTTCGAGGAGTTACGTACCGAGGGAAGGAATCAGAGAGAGTGGATGTTCCTTACAACCCAGAAGAATGGGGTTCTTTGAGAATCGGTCTATATCAGAGGCGGCAAGGGCTATGATGTATGACCAGGATATGCCACGTTACTTATGGGCAGAGGCATGCAGTACAGCAGTGTACATACAAAACAGGGTTCCACATAAGGTATTAGGCAAGATGACACCAGAGGAGGCGTTCTCAGGGAAGAAGCCAGATGTCAGCCACTTCAGGATATTTGGGAGTTTGGCGTATTGTCACATTCCAGGTGCGACACGTTCCAAGTTAGATCAAACTGCAGAGAAGGGGTACTTTGTGGGGTACAGTGAAACCTCAAAGGCATATCGGATATTTATTCCAGGGACCAAGAGGACTATAGTTAGGTGTGATGTCAAGTTCATGGAGGACAAGGCATTCAGGAGGTCCAGAGATTTGCCAGCAGATGATCAGAGTGAGCAATTAGTGGAAGCTCCAAGGATCGTTCAACCAGATCAAGGACAGCGAAGCTCGAGTACAGTTACTAGTACATGCACAAGCTCAGGTGCTGAGAATTCACAGTATGGAGCAGCAGATGCAGCAGATCCAAGATGCATCAGGGTGATATGGAGGTTGATACTTCATCCTCTACAGTTGGTAGCAAGAACCAGCAGTCATAAAGTAATACTCAGGAGTTTGTGGGAGCTCCTAGGATGAGTAGTAGACAGCGGAGACAACCAGCCAGGTATGATGACTATATGGCATTAGTTAGTCAGTTGGTAGATAGTGAACCTTCTAGCTATCAGGAGGCTGCACAACAACAAGTGTGGCAAGATGCAATGGTTGAGGAGTATACCTCAATAGTGCAGAACGATGTGTGGGAGGTTGTGCCTAGACCACAGATAGGGCAGTGGTTGGATCACGCTGGATCTATAAGATCAAGCACGGTGCAGATGGTAGCATCGAGAAATACACGGCAAAGCATGTGTTGCGGTATTTGCGTGGTACAATCGAGTATGGAATTAAATATGCTCGAGGTGATGGTATCGGGTTGATAGGCTATCTTGCAGATTAGGTACAACGAAGGAAAACACTTCGGGGTGTTGCTTTAGCTTGGGATGAGAGTTGTCTCTTGAGTGCACGGCGAAGTCTATGGCTTTGAGTTCTGCAGAGGCAGAATACATAGCAGCTAGCATGGCGACGTGTGAGGCGATATGGCTTCGGAAGTTGCTGGTGGCCTTGTTTGGTCAGAGGGTTGAGACTACGGTGATACACTGCGACAATCAGAGTTGCATCAAGTTGACTGAGAATCCGGTGTTTCATGATAGGTCTAAGCATATAGACATTAGATATCATTTCATCAGAGATTGTGTACAGCGCGGGATTGTTCAGCTACAGTATATACCTACAGATCAGCAGGTAGCAGACATTTTGACCAAGGCATTGGGGAAGGCGAAATTCATCTTCTTCAGAGATAAGCTGGGTGTCATGCAGAACACCTTCCTCGCTAAGAGGGAGTGTTAATTTATGTAGCTTGGACAGGTGTCTCCATTGTCTAGAAGTGTCATTTAATTATTTAATTATTTTCTAGAAACCTCGAGAAAAGTGAGTTGTCTAGATAATTATGTAATTAAATAAATTGATTTCTCCTAGAGACTTCTAGAATCCAGTTAGTTAGGGTTGTTAGAGTCTATTTAATCTTAGCCATTGATTGAGATTAAATCATGGCCATTGGTTTTCCAATGAGAAAAGTATAAAAGGGGATCAATGGGCAATTGGAGAACACAACAACAAGTAGACTTGCGGTGATAGCAAGTAGAATTGCAGTGAGAGCAAATAGTCTTGCGGTGTTAGCAAAGTATGATGATAAGCGTTAGGGATAGCAGTGTGGAATTTCAGCGAGGAGAAATTGAGGGAAGAATTGCGGAGAAGAATATTGCGTTTTCTGCGATAGAGACAAGCGATCTTTGTATTCCTTAATTTGCTGAAGTTTAATATAATTCCTCATCTGCAGTAGTGGTTTTCCCTTCGAGGGTTTTCCACGGACAATTTGTCCAAAAATATTGTGTTCATTATTGTGAATGTTTTCTTCTCTATTCTTGTGAGTTTTTATTGGTGAAGTTGCAGTTGTGTTATTCTTCGATATTTGCTGAGAATTAATTTTTCAGAGTCAAATAATCTATGTATTAGATAGGAGATTAATAATCAGTAACTGCAATAGAATTTTCACATGCAATTCCAGTTAAAGTCCGTCGTGTGGAATCATGAAGGAAGACAACACGGATAATACTAATCACTCTCTGGTTGTATCGATGGATCCGTGTGGCGGACCATGTTTCATTGTAGGAGGAAGAATTTATTGATTCCATTTTCAGACAAAAAGTACTCATTATTTTGTTTGTAGATGATGCGGTCTAGTTAAGTCTCCGTTTTCAAATCACATTTATTTTTGGCACAATATTGAGAATACCGTGTCTGAACTGATACAGCACCTTCCAAAGCTCACGATGGAAACTAACTAATGAATTTTATACTTTGGGAAGAATATGGCGAAAAATCTAGCTATCCTCCAAAGTTTTCTTTTGAATTTCAATAGCCATTCTTTAATTAGCACATATTCAACAGCCCAATATTCTTCCTTAAATGTCATTCCTTAATTTAAATGAGCAAAACGAACGGTTAGAATTAGTCCCACCGTCTCAGCCGTCGATCTCAGTAGTCAGCCGGTTCATTTCATATAAGGATACGCCTTCGGCGTAATAAAAATGATAGGTTGGAAGGTTGCCCTGTCTTTTGGCATGGAATAATGCACAGCATAATTCATTCTTAATACATTTGTCAAAGGAGAATCTTTAGTTTTGTAATAATCAACTGATTTTGATGAGATTTGACCAAGAACCTTTGTCGCTACTCAGCTCGCTTGATGTTTGTCTAATTATCTGCAGTAAAATATTTATTTAGCTTTCTTGTTCAGCAAGCCAAAAATTTCTTTATAAGCAAAAACTTTTAGAGCAGATTTAGTTGTGCCGTGTTGATCCGCCTCTCTTTGGCAGGAAGACATAGTGGTTTTTGTGAAGAGGTTTAATAAATACAGTTTGGTTTCAAAGAATTTTGGAAACCGGTGACTTTTGCGAGGAATCTTGAAAAAGAGTTCTATTAGTCTAAAATTTTGAGAAATATTGATTATTTTGGGAATTAGTGACTTCTCTGGAGATATTTTGATCCTTTTCGGCGAAGTTTGTGAGAGAGTTACTTTTACTAAGGATTTTCAAGACCAGACGTTTCTTGCAAATAATTTTTCTTGATTAGCGAGCAGTTCTGTATGTTTTGCTTCGAAATCTTTGCAGGTATGCGTCGATCTTAATTCTCTTAGCTGATTAATCCAAATTCAAGATACAGTGTTGCTTAAATAGCCCTTCGGAACCGACTTCCACTGGTTTTCAACTCCAGAGATGATTTTTTTTTGCTTTTTGTTTAGAAAAAGAGAAGAAACGAAAGCATTATATGTATGTGATCTTTTTTATTTTAACATAGGAAATACTAATTCTCCCTTTGGGAGAATATTTAGAAGTGACTGGGATTTTCAGCTCTGTTTATATCGATATTTTTAACTTTAAGGAGTTTGGTAAATTCTTTGAATAAAATGTTTGTTTAATATTAATAAAATATAACAATTGTTATATCTTATATATTTAATATAAAATATGTCATACTTAATATACAATAACTTACAAGTATATTTAATTATATTTAAAAAAAGATTTATGACATCATAGACGGCAGGAGTGTCACCCCAAATTGTACAGCGCCCGGGTATATCCATGCAGAATCCATGCCCCGGTGCATTTGTGGGGCTGGATAGCCGCTGCCCAAATTTCCTGTCAGTTGCTTTGAACAGGACGGTGTACATGTATTCCAGGCTATCTGGAATGCACTTCAAACTCCTTGGAGTGAATCGGCACCTTTCACGTCAGGGAATTTTCATCTTTGCTAGATCTCTGTACTTTTCTGTCAAACCCGTACAAATCTTTCAAATTTTGTTCTTTGCTTATTTTAGTGTTGAATAAATAATTTTAGTTAATTCCACCAGAGCGAAAGAATCAGATGGCAACAAATGGTTACAAAGACACATCCCCCATTGGCGGCATTCTTACAAAAGTCAAGGGATAAAACCCAACGTAACAAGAGTAGAAAGAAACTTCAAGACTGTATCATTTGACAGTGGTTCTTCTGCTATTGATAATCTGCACTTCTGTTTCAAATCTGTACTTATTATCATTGTTGAATAAAATGAAATGATTTAAAGTATGCCCCAGAAAAGAAACTTCAAGACCCTCATAGGGATAATCTTTCCAGAGTCCATGTTATTAAAATCACTGATGCTTCTAGATTCGTGTGAAAAACTCTTACATAGCGTCTTTCAGAAGGATTTATTATTTTAACTTCAAAACTCTGCCAACTTCTTTTAAGTGTGGTTGTTAGGTTATTGATTCTGTTATAATGCAAAACATCTTATTTCACTGGAGGGAATTGGAAAGTTGAATAAATCTTACATCAGGCTACCTAGTTTTATTTTCGTGTATAGCCAGTAGAGCTAACAAAAGTGCCTTTGACCCAAGAGGCATTGACTCAAACATTTTTGCACCTTTGAAACTGCTTAGTGCTTGCCTTAATGTCCTCTAACATATTTCTTTTGCCCATTAGGGATTGACTTAACATCTTGCACCTTTGATACTGCCTAGTGCTTGCCTTACAATTTGCATGTAGTATTTGTAGAAGTGCAGCTATTTGAAGTTTATCTGTTTCAGACTTCGGATTATTTCTACGGTTTCTTGTTTTTGAACAACTCTGGAAAATACTTTGGATGATAAGTATTATTATTTTGTTTATGAATTAAAATGATAAATAACAAATGCCTCAGGAAATGACAGAATTAGCTCTGTTTAGCCATGTGACCAGCTTAAGTAATTATCTTTTTTTCAGTATAATGCAATAATTGAAACGGTAGAGCTTCATTTTACAATATTTCTTCATGAAAAAAGCTGAAAGCTCCTAAAAAATGTACCGGCAAATTCCACTTATTTTATTTTGGTAACATATTCGCAACTTCTGTAGTCATTCAAAGTTTCTTCTTCCATAGAATTTTCTAGCTTAGAACATCTATAGTGTGCTACAGAACTTGGAATTTAAGTGGTGATAAACTCCACAGCTCAATCTCCATCACAAACTCTCAGCTTAGAATGCTCTTGCATCTGATAAATGGCATCTAAGCTTCAATACTATGTAAGAATCCTTGTACTTCTATATTGGTCTAAGCCTTGTTGCGAACTTTGATTTTGGTGTTCAACTGTTGTGCAGGGGTGCTGAATAGCAGGCTTTTCCAATTCGAGCAGCAGGGTTCTTCCCAAGGTGGGAATTCCATTCCTGAAATCCAATATGTCGAAGGAAGGAGAAGATCAGAATGAAGGCAATCATGCCAATGGAGCAGTATCCTTGAACATTGAGGAGGTTTCTGAACTGAACTCCAAGATGGCTACAGAAAAGGAAAAAGATAGAAACGATTCTCGGACAGAGGGTGGGAAAAAAGATGATAGCAACAAGTCTGTGCCATTTTACAAATTATTTGTCACTGCAGATTCTCTGGATATAATGTTAATGTGTATTGGTTCTCTTGGTTCTATTGGCAATGGTGCTTCTATTCCACTTATGACCGTCCTGTTTGGGAACCTTATAAATGCATTTGGAAGTAACACAGCAGATATACACAAATTGATGCATGAAGTGTCCAAGGTGAAATCTTTGAATCTTCTCAGTTACCTTTGTTTTGTTTCTTATTTTAATTTAAAATCAAACGAAAGGAAAGTTATTGATAAGAAAAAGGGCAATTATAAGTTGAATTTAGATTCATAGAACCCCATTATTCTTAAGTTTGGGAAATTTTCTTTAAGATTGTTATCCAGACTTGGAATTTCATGGACAAAATGCCCACTGTTGTGAATTTGACATACAAAATTCCATCCCATCAGTTTTTGAAACAAAAATGCAGCCTATTGAAATCGGGGAAGCTCTCTTTAACTTCTTGTCAGCATAAAATAACAGAATTGCAACACTTAAGAAATACATTATACTGGGTTATTCTAGGATACACATTAAGAAAATGTTTTCTCTTCATTATTTATAGGATCATTAATACAACAAGTTGGGAAATTCCATCTTTCTACTTCAAACAACAATTGAGAGGCAGTGTTGGGACTAATCCAGAACTTCATGTTACGTGCAGGACAATGATAAAATTCTAAGGTAAGTTCTAAGGAAGAAACCGAATTCCTTAGCATGGATTAGAACAACTATTAGTGTTAAACTAAACTATTGTGGTGTTAAGCCAGAGTTGACATAGCTTGCCAGATCTGCTGTATAACTAGTATGACATAATCAACCATGGAGTTCCACCCTTATGCTTGTATTGATGACCCTAGCAGCATTCAGTTCATGACGTACCATTGGAACTACACATTTGAATTAAATTCCTCTAAAACTTATTAATTGAAAGATGTAGCACAATGTAACTCTTAACACTTATCTTCATTAGAATGGTTGTGTGAAATGAATCTTAATTCTTAACAGATTTTCTACAAATTTTATGCTGAAGGGAGGTGATATAAATTTAAATTATTATGTTGGACCGTAATTACTGAAATTTTATTGTTCTTTTAGTCACTTGTGAGAATTCATTCTTTGAAAGAGTGCGTCAAGAGGAAATTTCAATGACCTTTTGACTCAACGATCTTCTGTATGAGGAAAGCAGGGGAGAACTTTTCATTCTTTTAAGTATACTTTAATATTGAACTTACTCTTCTGCTGTTTGAGCTGCTCCAGATATCTTTGGACTTTGTTTATCTTGCTTGTGGTGCAGGAGTTGTAGCTTTCCTTGGTAAGATATTAAACATTGAATTGAGTGTTTTATTAATATGATATTGCAGTGTATTTACCAATATTTTTCTTATAAATTGTTCAGTTTGTATGGTGGTATAGCTACACACCTTTTTCTATTGCAAGTCTCCACATTTTATTGCTTGTTATTCAGCATCGAGGTTGATACTTCATCTCACTTACTTTCATCCTGGCTGGCAGGGGTGTGTTGCTGGATGTGCACAGGGGAAAGACAGGCTGCACGTATTAGGAGTCTCTACTTACAAACGATTCTAAGGCAAGACATTGGATTCTTTGACTGTGAAACATCAACAGGAGAGGTTATTGGAAGAATGTCAGGTGACACCATACTAATTCAGGAGGCTATGGGGGAAAAGGTCAGTCAATAATTGGTATTAGTAACTTACAGTGTTCTCAACAAATGAATCCAGTCTGGGTGATATTCAGCAAAATTTACAGAAAAATATATGTAGTGATGACTTCAGTTTTCCATTGCTCAGAGCCTCAGACATTAAAGCTTTCAAATCACGTGGATAGAAAAAATCATTTTAACGAGCAATCCATCCAGTCCACTGGCTTTCCTAACCCCATAAAATGTAGCAGTTGCCTCTTGGTTTTAGGAACTTTTTTATTTGACCCCTAAACTCTCAGTTTACTTGCATACATCAGAAAATTTATTGAAAAATGACAACTTATGTCAAAAGGATAGCATCCTTTAGTTTGTCTAAATATTGCAACCATAACAGTCATTATACATATTTGCCGTGGGTTCTTGATAAGTATGTAAGCAACAACAAGTATGTAAGCAACAACATTGGTTTCCTTCTAAAGCTGTTTTTCTTTAAGCAAATTGTTTTGGAAAATACATCTTCAAAACCAAGTTGATCCTTTGGAACAACAAAGAAGGGTTGTGAAATGCAGCTTGTACGCACATTGAAGTCACCGAAACACTTCTTTTGCATACTATAGCAACCATAAACAATCATCATACATATTTGCCGTGGGTTCTTGATGAGTATGTAAGCAACAACATTGGTTTCCTTCTAAAGCTATTTTTCTATAAGCAAATTGTTTTGGAAAATACATCTTCAAAACCAAGTTGATCCTTTGGAACAACAAAGAAGGATTGTGAAATGCAGCTTGTACGCACATTGTCTCTAGTCTAAAAAGTTACTAATGTGATTATCTGCTATTCTTTAACATGTGGATATGCGGTTTTCATAGTTTTGATAAATATGTAGCAATGTTGATTTCCTTCTAAAGCTGTTCGCCTTTATGCAAATTGGGTTTGGAAAAATACATCTTCAAAGCCAAGTTGATCCTCCAAGAACAACAAAGGAGAGTAATAAAGATGGTCTTATAGACATATTGTGTCTCTAATATGAAATAAAACAATTACTAATGTGATTATCTACTATTCTTTAATATGTGGATATAATGGTAGTCATAAGATTTATTCAAAATCTGTAAGGCATCATTTATTAGAAATAAGTAAGCAATTCTAATGTGTATAGTCCACAGAAGAATTCACAGTTATATTATGTTTGTGTTTATTTGTTCAGGTTGGAAAGCTCATACAGTTCCTAACCACATTCTTAGCAGGATTTACTATAGCTTTCATCAGAGGTTGGAAACTTACCTTGGTATTGCTATCTATTGTTCCTCTTCTTGTTATAGCCGGTGGCTTTATGGCTATGATAATTTCCAAAATGTCAAGCCGAGGCCAGCAAGCTTATGCAGAGGCAGCAAACATTGTGGAGCAGGCAATTGGTTCAATTAGGACGGTGAGTGTTTGATCAACAAGAGTTTTATAATCTCATATTGCACACTTGCATTCATAAACTCTGTTTTTTTTTTTTCCTATCTTCCTGGGAGTGCAAGTTGTATGAGAAGAACATAAATGCGCATGATCATGAAGGTTTCTCACACAATTTGCTCTTATGTAAAATTTAGGTTGTGTCTTTTACTGGAGAGAGGAAATCCATAAAAGACTATGATAAGTCACTTAAGATTGCATACAAGGCTATTGCTCAGCAAGGATTGGCGGCTGGTTTTGGCATTGGGTATGTTCTATTTATTATGTTCTGTGGATATGCATTGGCTCTTTATTATGGATCGCGGTTAATTCTAAAGGGAACTTATAATGGTGGCCAAGTGGTGAATTGCATATTCGCTGTTTTGATGGGAGGCATGTAAGTTGAGTCTCAACTGCTCAAAGTAGTGTTGTTTTATCAGATAAGAAATAAAACTATCCGGATTTAAACTGAATATGTTTGGTAAATTCATGTCCATAAATGAAAACTGAATCAAATTTCTGCTGAATTTCAGGTCTCTGGGCCAAGCATCACCTTCTTTAACTGCAATTGCAGCCGGACGAGCTGCAGCATACAAGATGTTTGAGACTATTGACAGAAAGCCAGATATTGATATCTATGATGCAACTGGACTGGTCCTTGCAGATATTCAGGGCGATATTGAACTTAAAGATATACAATTCAGATACCCCGCTAGACCAGATGTTCAAATATTTTCTGGGTTTTCATTGGAAATACCCAGGGGCATCACTGCAGCTTTAGTTGGAGAAAGTGGCAGTGGAAAGTCCACAGTTATCAGTCTTATAGAGAGATTCTACGATCCGCAAGCTGGTGAAGTGCTTATAGATGGCATTAACATCAAGAAATTTCAGCTTAAGTGGATAAGGCAGAAAATTGGACTGGTGAGCCAGGAACCTGTCCTTTTTGCCACCACCATTAAAGAAAATCTTTTATATGGTAAAGATGGAGCTACGCAAGAGGAACTCAAGGCTGCTGCTGAACTTGCCAATGCAGCAAAATTTATAAATAAGATGCCTCAGGTTTTTACACATGACTTTTGATATTTGAAACATTTCCCTTGCAGAGTTCTTGATGGCTGGGGATGTCTGTCATTCTTGAATAAAAAACTGCTTACACATAATATTTCCACATGTTGAAATTTATTCTTGGTATTTTCAGGGTTTTGATACAATGGTAGGAGAGCATGGTACCCAACTATCTGGAGGCCAGAAACAAAGGATTGCAATAGCACGGGCTATTCTGAAAGATCCTCGGATTCTTCTCCTTGATGAAGCTACAAGTGCATTGGATTCTGAATCTGAAAGAGTAGTTCAAGAAGCTCTTGACAGGATTATGGTAAACAGAACCACAGTTGTTGTTGCTCATCGTCTAACTACTGTCAGAAATGCTGACATAATTGCTGTTGTTCAGCGTGGTTCCATTGTGGAAAAAGGTCATTTTACGTAACTTACCTTTTCCTCTCTTTCTCAAGAGAAAAAAGTTGATAATCTGTAAATATTATTCTTAATTTTTAACTAGAAATCAGAAGGAGCTTTCAATAAATGATTGCCTTTGCATTCATAACTCAACTGATAAAAATTTTGGTTTAACCATGAACTTAATAATATGGTTCTTCCTTGTGCCATTTCATTGATATCAATGGAAATGTGATATTCAGGTTCACACTCTCAGCTTATCATGAACCCTTCTGGTGCATACTCCCAGCTTATACGTCTGCAAGAAATGCATCAATTAAAAGAACAGAATGTAAAAGATCCAGATGAACTGGAAATACATCAGGATGATTCCAAGGCTGTCGGTAGGGTCAGCAGTCAAAGGCTATCTTTTAGACGGTCTATAAGCAGTGGGTCATCAGGGATTGGTGGAAGCCGTCGTTCTTATTCATTTTCATACGCTTTTCCTGCTGGAGTAGGCCTCCAGGAAACTGGCAGTAATGAGGCAAGCAGTCAAGCGAAGGGAAACCAAAAAAGGAAGGGCCTGATGAGATTGTTTAGGTCCAATACTCCGAGAGATGTGGAAGATGGTCAGTCAGATTCCGATATAGATGTTCCTATTTTACGTCTAGCATCTTTAAACAAGCCAGAGATTCCAGTGTTCATACTTGGGTCCATTGCAGCAGTTGCTAATGGGATGATATTTCCCATCTTTGGTCTCTTGCTTTCAAGTGTTATCAAGGTTTTCTATGAACCCCATCACGAGCTTGAAAAAGATGCCAAATTCTGGGCACTTATGTTTGTAGTTTTGGCAATTACGTGTCTCATTATGGCACCTACACAGATGTATTGCTTTTCCATTGCTGGTGGCAGGCTAGTGCAACGCATTCGATCAATGACTTTTGCCAAAGTAATTCACCAGGAGATTGGATGGTTTGATGACAATGAAAATTCAAGGTGAGTGATGAAGATTATAGAAACTTCATACTGCTTTCACTGGTACACTTAGAATATGTAAAGAATAGACATCAAAGATTATAATAATTCCCAAGTTTCTGTTTTCAGTGGTGCAATAAGTGCAAGATTATCAACAGATGCTGCAGCTGTGCGTAGTCTGGTGGGAGATGCATTATCACTTGTTGTTCAAAATATAGCAACCATCATTGCTGGGATCGTCATATCTTTTACAGCCAGCTGGCAGCTAGCACTGTTGATACTGGCTTTAATACCTCTTCTAGCTCTTGAAGGCTATGTGCAAGTGAAGTTTATGCAGGGTTTCACTGCTGATGCAAAGGTGTGAATCCTGATCTTAAAACTTCTTGTTTGGTTTCCCCTCCTAATTTTGCTTATAGCTTGTATGGCTCAAAAATTATTATTGAGATATTTTCTTTTCACTCTGTTGTATTCAACTTGAGGATAGATTGAGAAAGAACATACGAAGAATAATAAACATAATACAGAACAGCATCTGAAATATGAAGAATTTGTTATGTACATGTCTGTAAACTGGCCAGAAATCTTTTGTTAAATAGAAAACTACCACTTGAATTTGGAAAAAATGTGAAATTTAGACAAGAAAAACTGGAATCCATTGTAATACATTTATGCCGCTTCAGAAATAACTTGCCAAGACTTCTGTTGCTTATCTTTTGAGAATAAGCTACAACTGAATCTAAAGATCTGAAATATGATTTAACATTTGAAAATGTGTTTTCTATGTTTGATATAGAACAAGAAATTTCTGAAAAAGGATCTATATTATTTGGACAACCAACAAAACCATTACCAACATACAACCAGTGCAAGATGTCCATAGATGTTCCCCACTCCTCTTACGCTTAAACCCATTTTATAACTTGTTTTTTTCTATGTAGGTCAGTACGTTCTTCTAATGACGATAAAATTTATAACTCCTTTTGATAACTACGGTGCTTTATAACTCCCTATAACTATCTAAAATGCTCAATTTTTTATTTTATTTTTAGACTGCAGGAATCAGTCGGGTATCCGTCCCCCTATAAATTGCAGTGCGCCTGGTAAATTTTTTCACGTGACCGGTGGCACTGGCGCAACACTCCCTCCGGTACCACGGGTTTGGGAGGAGACTAGACCTCATGACCTCTTGCCTGCAACAGAATGCTTTAGCCAATCCAACTAAGCCCCCCGCCCCTACCTAAGATGCTCAATTACTTCCACATTATTTTGTTTATAATCCCATGACACATAGTATGCCTTGTAACTCCACATAAAAAAGCAAAACTACACAAGTTATCATGAGTAAACGGTGCCTGGTGGTAGAGGTACACTTCCATGAGTTTGTCCAGTTAAAAATCAGTATCTTTTTGAAAATGTGCATCCTTTTCACTTTTCTTCACAAACAGTCTACCATGTTTTGGGGTTAGGGATTAGGTTTCAACTTTTTGTGTTTTTCCCATTCAAACCTGTGTTATTAAATTCCATTTACACTTTCAGTTTGCTGTCTCAATGCCGTGTAAATGTAATGCTACTGCGAATCCTCCAATATTAACTCTATGGAAAAAGTCTTTTGCATTCATTTTGAGAATAGGTTGAGAAAGAACATAGAAAGAATAAAAAGCATAGAAGGAAACCATATCTGAAACATAATGATTTTTTATGAGCATATCTGTAAGCTGGCTCAAAATATGCACAATAGAAAACTACCACTTGAATTTACATAAAATATGAAATTTAGACAGTAAAAGAAACAAAATCTGTTGCAAATTTGTAATGCTGTTATGTCTTGCTGGAGTAACTGGATAAGACTTCTGTCGTCTATCTTTTGACTGACTATACACTACAACTGATTCTAAAAATCTGAAATCTGAACTAATATCTAAAACTTTTTTATTTATAGTTAAGATTGAATGTGAAATTTCTGAATAGGGATCGAAGGGAGCCATTACCAAAATCTGGGAAACAACCCAAATAAAACTTATTGCAATTGAAATGACATTTCTAGAAGTTACTTAGCATATTGAAATGAACTTTCCTGAATGATATGAACACCAAGTCAGGCCAAATAGCTTCCAAGTGCAACATGGGTACTGCACTTGACCAAGAGCTGGCGTTCCACAAACCATCTTTTTACAATTCTTCTGAGATATCCAAAACATCTCCCTATTCCAAGGCTTGAATCCTTTGTATAACTTTCTCATTTCTTTGTATGGTGGTACATTCATCTAGATTCTTAACTATAACAAAACTCTTTGTAAGACCTTGACACCTGAAATGTTTTTGTAGTCCCTCACTAACATGCTCAATAAGTTCCACATTATTTTTTCGTAGTTCCAGTGACACGTAAGATGATTTCTAACTCTCTCGTTACTCTTTGCAACTCCTATGACAAGATTAGGGATTCCTTAAAATTTTTCAAATTATAACCTCTATAAGTAAGTTCTTTAAAACTCCTGTTACAAATAAACTCCCTTCTCCTTTGGCTCACTTATTTGAATACACTTTTTAATACAGATAAATAAATAATGTCAATTTTCAGCCTAAATACAATCAAGGATCTTATCATTATACCATTTTTTATTCAATCTCTCTGCTTTTTCTTTAAGAAAATAAAAGCATTATTAATGATGGAATGAAAATGTTTTGAATAAAGAATTCTTGTATTCCAATGGGAAATGAAGTTTTTCATCCCAGAAAATCTATAGCTAAATATATATAGCTTTGTTGATGGAATGTGCAATATTTTTCTGCGCTGTGATGAGAGGACAACTTGAGTGATCCATATTGATAGACATGCATGTATGTTTAGATTCTTTCTTGTGATTCATAATAAATAGAAGTCTTGAGTTTCAATCGTTTAAAAGGGCAATGTTTTGTCCTTTCAGTTCAAGGATTTAACAAAGTAACTATTTCAAGTGGGCATGCTTCAGGTGGTTTATGAGGAAGCCAGTCAAGTGGCAAATGATGCTGTTGGAAGCATTCGGACTGTTGCCTCCTTCTGTGCAGAGGATAAGGTTATCAATCTGTACAATGAAAAATGTGCCACTCCCATGAAAAGTGGAGTCAAGCAGGGAATTATAGCAGGATTGGGTTTCGGATTGTCAAATTTTGTGATGTTTGCCCAATATTCACTCAGCTTCTGGGTAGGGGCTCGCTTGGTTAAAGATGGAAAAACAACTTTTGATGAAGTTTTCAAGGTAAGGGTGAGACCTGGTACCAAGTTTCTTGTCTCGCGATTTTTATTAATGGAAGGCCTAACGGGTTAGTATGCACTTCTGCAAAGGCTAGCTTACCTGGATTTACAAAGATGCGTAAAAAGTTATTTGCTTTACCTGATGAAAATTTGAAATAAAGTGCTTGCGATGATTTAAATGTATTTTCAAAGGAACATATTTGACATTTTGAAAATGTTTTAACGTATTCTAGTTCTGTCTTCCATTTTTAAGCTTAGAATTTTTGTTGCAGGTGTTTTTTGCTCTTTCAATGGCTGCCATGGGAGTCTCTCAATCAGCAGGCCTTGCCCCCGACCTTGCAAAAGTCAAAGCCTCTGTCAATT
Source organism: Sequoia sempervirens (assembly GCA_007258455.2). Taxonomy (NCBI): domain Eukaryota; kingdom Viridiplantae; phylum Streptophyta; class Pinopsida; order Cupressales; family Cupressaceae; genus Sequoia; species Sequoia sempervirens. Next base: position 245,068,868 of record VDFB02000002.1, read on the forward strand.
CAGTGTTTAAAATTCTTGACCGCTCATCTAAGATTGATGCGAGTAATACCTCAGGGACTACGTTAGATACTGTAAAGGGTGACATTGAGTTTCAGCATGTCAGCTTTAAATATCCAACCCGTCCAGATGTGCAGATTTTCCGCGATTTATGTTTATTTGTCCATTCTGGAAAGGTAAATTCCACTCTAAGATTAGTTCGCATTTTGAAACAATGAGGGATTTATTCTGAGGTTATCAATTAGGCTACCAGACAAATGCCTCAAGACTCGCTGATGATTTTATTTTTTCTTTTTTGATTTGGACAGACTGTTGCCCTTGTGGGAGAGAGCGGAAGCGGTAAATCAACAGCCATTGCACTGTTGGAGCGATTCTATGATCCTGATTCAGGCCGGATATTCCTTGATGGAATCGAAATTCGACAACTTCAACTTAAATGGTTAAGAGAACAGATGGGTTTGGTGAGCCAAGAGCCCGTTTTGTTCAATGATACTATCCGTGCAAATATTGCTTATGGAAAGGAGGGTGCAGTTACTGATGAGCAAATTGTAGCAGCTACCGAGGCTTCCAATGCTCACAAGTTCGTCTCAGGCCTTCCCCAAGGATACGACACAACCGTTGGAGAGAGAGGGGTGCAATTATCTGGGGGTCAAAAACAACGCATTGCAATCGCAAGAGCAATACTAAAAGATCCCAGGATACTTCTCTTAGATGAAGCCACAAGTGCCCTAGATGCCGAATCAGAACGAGTAGTTCAAGATGCATTGGACAATATAATGGTAAACAGGTCTACTATTGTTATTGCACACCGTCTTTCAACAATTAAAGATGCAGATCTCATAGCAGTGGTGAAGAATGGAGTAATTGGAGAACAAGGAAAACATGATGATTTGCTCTCTAGGAGAGATGGGGCCTATGCATCCCTGGTAAAATTGCATCAGGCCTCCTCGTAGTGCTTCCTTGAAGCATAGAAATTCCAAAATTTGTCTCAGACGCACTTCATTTGTTGCCCCAATACACTTTATTGGCAAGCAGAGAATGTTGGAATTGATAATCTTGAGCAATGTCTACCAAATGCATTTAGTGCAGTGTCAGAAGAGATCCGTTTTGGATTGTTCCTCCCATTTGCCGTGTCAGATATATGTTGTCCCTGTCAATGTTTCTGCAGCTAATTAATTCTGGTAGTTGAATTTGAATTTGAATTTGAGCGGTAATTTTTGGAAAAGGTAAAAAAGACAAAAATGAAGAATAGAATGTTTAGAGTAGAAGAACAAGGAGGGAATGTTCAAGAGAATATAACAAAGGAAGGAGAAGAAGAATATGCAACAATAGAAGATATTGCATAGAGTGCAAACCTCCAATGCTCCAAAATATTTGCAGCAGCAACACAGAGTAGCACACAGAAAGCTCAATTGCGTCAGAATTTGGGCAATTTGTTGTATGAAGGAAGTACAGAGCCATAGCTCTGATATTTATACATGTAAACATTTTTTAATGTAATTTTTTGTGTATAAATGAAATAGAAAATTATTCTACCTCCTTGAGACAACTCTGTGTGTTTTCATCTTTGCCCACTTTAGTTGGGCTTTTTTTCCCATCGGTTTGGTATCAGAGTCATATCTATTAGAGCCCTAGTGTTTTTTAGGTGTGCATTAATAGAACCCTAGCTTCTAGGTATTAAGGAAAGCAGAGCTGAAGTTACACTGCTAGTAAATATCTTTTTAGGTCTATAAAATGTAATTGAGACAGAAATAAAATGTCTCTTTGCACTTTGCACTTTACACTTTACACTTCTATGTAATAATAAAGCAAAGTAAAACAAGGGCCACGTAGTGGTGAGTGTCTTTATAGCTATTGTTATAGCAAGAGAAAATGCATGTTGACAAAGCTATATTGTCTTGACTTTGTTACTTAAGTTAGTCGACGACAAGTGTCCTCTAGGCTCCAGGGTTTTCTGTAAAGCTAAATGACAAGAATGTAATGGGAAGGTTCTTATTCTGTCATCTGGTAGTGTCTTGACTCTTCCTAGCAATCCCGCTGGGGGAGGGGGAGGGAAAGGGGGGGTCTCTGAAAACCTTCGTTGAGTGCGACTGTGTGGGATGATGTGATGTGGGAAAGTTTCGCACGTTGGATGATTAGTTAAGTCAAATGAAATATTTTACAAAGGCCCACATAGATTAAAATATTCATTCAATTGTTAGTGTGGGAAAGCAGGAAGATGCCACATGTCCTATGGGCTACACCATTTTTTGTAAAGCTATATGGCAAGCTTGTGATCCAAAGGTCCCTATTGTGCCATTTTCCACGACCTTTATTCTTCCCTACAATTCTGTGGGTGAAGACTTTAGTTGAGTGCGGGAGTGCATGATTGTGCGAAGTGACAAATACTCACCTGCGGGATGATGAGTTAAATCAAATAAAATATTTTATTCACCTTTTGTTTACATGATATTATAATATTCATTGTGGTGTTTTATAATACTATTAAGTAAATTACTGTGTAAATATTTATGCCACCAAAAATGAGAAACAAAAACCACAACGACAATGGCAACATGATGAGAAACAAAACACTTGAAAGTTGTGTATAAATAAATTGATGGTTTTAATCAAAACTAAATATATAACCTCTAAAACTCAAAAATTATAACATCCAACTAATTGAAACAACACCTAGAAACTTCATTATAATATTGTCCAAAATGTGGGTTAAGAAAATTGCATCTTTGCCCTTCAAAATGTAACGGCCAAACCCGCATATTTCAGTAGACAAGATCATTTAATGTACATATTTATAATCAATTAATTCTATATTTTGAAAATCAGTTATATTATATTCTATTTAATAATATAATATATTTACAATAATTTTTTTAGAAATGCATGATATTTTTAATTACATCAAAGTGCAAAATTATTTTTAGAAATATTAATGATTGTTTAGAATAATTTAATATCAAATAACAAAATTAGTTTTTAAAATACTATGCAAAAAACATTCTTATTAACTTGATATGCATGCACAAAAAAGTAATAGGCACAAAAAAGGCTAAAAGGCTTGAGCGGATAGGGAAACCCTAAAAGATTGCAGGAGTTTTTGCAATAAATTACTTCGAAACAAATTAAAATGGAGATGTGGGATTGGTGAACAACTCTTTATAATTTGCAATGGATTGAAACAAGATGTGAGATCAATGAACTAATTTCTAGAATTTGCAATGGTTTGAAACTGCTTAGAAATGACCGTTTATGATGGGAAACATGTTTTTGGTAACAGAGGTTAGTATACATATGTGGAATGGTCAAAGCTATAGACATGCAACAAAAAAGCATGATGTGACCTGAAAAATATATCTATAAATAAAAAATCAGTCAGATATAACAAATAACTATAGTGCATAAGTGATTGAATATAGTGGTTTGATTACTACCATATCAAATAATCATAAATATATCACATGAAATTAAAATGATGTATAATCATATGTGGTAATTTACAAAGAGAGAAAAATAAACATAGGCTGAAATTTAGAAAAAATGTTTTGCTATATAGATAAATGAACAATGTCTCTGTTATAGAACAAAAAATAATTGACAATGTACAAAATATATGTTTTAGATTGAGTAATTGCCATATGTGAACAAGTGTTCCAAAAGTATATTGGTGATGGTAAACAATTTATTGAATATTGTTTCTAGTTTTTTAGTGGGTTGAGAATAATAACATTGCAGTTTATGGGAAAACACTTTGTAGTTCAAGAGCACCATTTATAATTTGTAGGTCTAGTTTAGATTGAGGATTAGGAAAATTCATAATGCAGATAAATTTTGATTGTTTTCAGAAGAGGTGCATTTTTTAGAATAGAAAACAACAACTCTAGGTAGTCTTTAGGATATCTGTGAGCAACATTTAGATGAACAATATCATTTTTTGCAAGTTTCCAAGGGACCGAGGCAAGCTTGTGAGCTCTCTTGCCTGTTGGGAATTGTAGTTAGACAATGTACTAATCAAAAGAAAAGGAAAAGAGTTGAAAACAAATAGGAGCACACAGTTAAACCTGTCTAAAACGTGCAAGCGAGAAGTCAATGAATAATTATTCTATCTCAAGAAATCTTTGAAAAAGCTTGATTTCATTGTGATCTATTAAATCTGAGCCATAACACTTTATTTTTGTAAGCAACCTAGTTGCTACAAGCCATTTGTGAGAAACTAGTGAACATTGAATGACTTCTTTGAGGCTCAGTTTGGGAAAGATATGATTTAGCAAATGACATCTTCTGAGAGCTCCATTATATGCAAGTAAGAAAGTGTCTAATTAAAGACAATAGTTTGGCTAATAAGTTTTTACAAAAAAGAGGTGCATCAAATACTTGACAAGGATCCTATTAAAGGGTTTTTGCTATTTAGCATTGACATCTGGATTGGTGTTTGTCATCGTAACGTTAAGTTTTCTTTTCGATATCTTAGAACTACCATAATTAGATATAGAAACCGAGGCGAGGTCCTAACATGACACAATCTATTATGTCTTTGGTAGGTTATCAATTACATATATGCTTATCTATTCAATGTGCATTGTGTATACATGTATTCTCTTTATTAAACTATAAACCTCATTAATGCATTATGTTCTTTCTTTTTTGATATGGCATATATTAATTTATCAGACTATCCATTTTTTCATTTATTGTGGTAGACACTAAAAAATGTCCTACGCTTGTGAATTTCATTTTTCTGCATCATTCTCTCTTCTCCCCCATATAATTAAATAATTTTAATTATTTAATAATTTTTCTGTAATTTTGCATTCTTCTATTAATTCACATACCTTTTCTTTATTCTTCTTTTGATTATTTAAGTAAATTAATATTTATTTAATTATGTCGTGCTAACATTCTCTTTCTTTCTATAATTAAATAAATTTTCATTTATTTAATTATTCACTCTTCATTATTCGTCTATAGTTAAATAATTATTTCTAATTATTTAGCTATTCATTAATCTTTTTTGTCCTTCTATAGTTAAATTATTATTGAAATTATTTAACTACCCTTTATCACTCTTCCACCATTAAATAATTAATCTTATTTAATTATTTAACATCTCTATCCATTTCCCTCCTATTTTAAATGGTTGCACAATCATTTTAATTAAATGCCCATTTCCCTTATTCCCTCAAAAATAAATAATCTAAATGATTATTTAATTCCTCACATGCTTCTCCACTCTCCCTCCACTTCCTCTTTTGAATATTGACCATTGATTACTTGCGGTCTCCTTTAAATCTTGACTGTTTATCCTTAGCCGTCCCTAATCCTACCTCTTTGTGGTGCAAGCAACCTCCATCGTTGATCTTGACATCATTATGGCTTTGGATCTCATCCATCCATTTGAGTAGCTTTTCCATAAAAGAGAGCTGTCTCCTTCATTTTTTCCTTACAACCGGGTGAAGCCATAATAGTGGTTTACAATTTGATGGAGGAAGGAAAATTGAGAAAAAATGACCCCATGGCAAAAAAATTGGTTTTAGGGGTTCGCATGAACCTACATGTTCGACCGAACCATAAAGGGGTTTGACCGAACTAGGGTTCGAGCGAACCCATTAACTATTGGGCCCACATTTCCCGCCCAAAAAACAAAGGAAAAATGCATATTAGTGGGGGTTCGAATGAACCCTGGTTCGCTAGAACCCCCTGGTTCTAGCGAACCCCCTTTTTCCCTAATTTTTTAATTTGTTCACACAAAAAACCTAAAATTTTACGCTTTCAAGCTCCGGTTGGGGATGAAAATGGGGGAATATTTAGAAACCAAACTTGGAATCGAGTAGCCTTCGAACGATCTATCCAATGAATATAATTTTAGTATGTTTTGGTTTTATTATCTATCTGTTTTTTAAGTTTTATTAAATATAGGTTTTTCATCGAAAACAAAAATCTCTGTTCTACACAAGTGGAAAAATAGAAGATTATAAAAAAAAAAAATTAAAAGTATGAGTGCACCAGATATTGAAGTCCTTGATCCAACAAAAAAAAAAGAGAAGAATTTCAATACATACAGTGAAAGTTATGCATTATACCTCGCTTATGTCCTAATTGTCATTTGATTGACTTCGAAACTTGATTAAAGAAAAAATATTCAATAAAAAACTATCTAACCAAGTGGAAGCACTAGATATTAGAGTTAGAAATCTAAATTTGAAAGAATTGGAATTTTATCCTTCATGGAAAAAAAGTTATGCTATATCTAAGGCCACTTTTAAAAATGCTATTTTTGAAAACCAATTTTTTGTGGGAGATGGAAAAAGAAGTGCAATCTGATTCCAAGAAAATTGAAAAAAATATTTTTAGAATCTACAGACAAAATGTGACAAGACTCTAGTTTACATCATCTTCAAATTCCTTACGGTTTAATCGCTATAGGTGCCCGAATGTGGAGATTGTGTTAAAAAAAATATCAGTGTCCAGTTAGGCCAAAAAGTGTAAACCACTATTGTGGGATCACCCAACCACAATCTCCAATATTCTTGCTATCACATCATTGTCACTTGTAGGCACTTGAGCAAAACAAAATCTAAGGGAAAACTTGCAGATGGAGCAAAATGGAGGAAATGCAAGGAAGATGAATCAACTTTGATAGGATAGTTTGTTATATGCTTTGATATTTGTTTGATTTCTTTCATCATCTTGTGCTTTCTTGCTTGGATTTGCGTATTTTGGGTTTAGATTTTAGGTAGTTGTGGTTGATACTTGATCTTAGTCTCTTATTATGATTTTATCCCCTTCTTACATTGGTGAACCCAACATAAGGATATTTTCCAGATTAGAGTGCAGAAACTCACTTAAAATCCGTGATATTCTCTCAATTATAAAAAAATTTACATGCCAAATTTTTAGAAAGGTTTTTGGATTTTGTAGATTTGAGTCCGAGCTTTCCACAAAATTTTACGGTTTTAAATTTTGTTTAGATTTGAGAAAGTTATTTTTGTTTTAATTTCGCTACTTTTTTTTTTAACTCAGCTGTTGACCTCTTAAAATTTGTGTTTTCTTTTGTCTATACCAATTTTTTTGTGCTGAATTTTACAAAATAGTTTCTGAGAAATTGTACAATTCAATTTTAGCTTTCCAAAATATTTTATAGATTTAAATTTCATTAATATTTGGATTTAAGTTATCATTGTTTTTAATTTGTTGTTATCATTAAAGGGTTTTTGGGTTACTAATTTCTTGTTTGCAATGTGTGGTGTATGTTGGGTGAAGACTATGTTATCATCAAAAGTACTAATCCATTTGCTTGTAGGGTTTTTGTTTGCTTTCATTTTTTGTTAAAATAGGAACACTTCAATTTTGGGACTTAAAGAAAATATTTGTCTTTCATGTTAATTAGGAACATTTCATTTTAGGCTTTAAAATAAACAACTTGCACATTTCGTTTTGGGATTTAAAAAAAACAACTTACACATTTTGTTTTGGGCTTTAAAAATAACAACTTGAATATTTCATTTTGGGCTCTAAAAAGAACAACTTGTACATTTTGTTTTAGTGCTGTTAAAAAGAATCTATCTTCCATGCTAATAAGACACATTTTTATTTGGGCTTAAAATGAACTACTGTCTTATACATGTTTGGTGTGCTTGCACAATATGGGGTGAAGCCACAATATCGGTTTACAATTCAAGTGAGGAAGGAAAACTCACAAAAAATGACCCCAAAGCAAAAAAAGTTATTTTGGGGGTTCGTACGAACCTACTGGTTCGAGCGAACCCATTAGGGGTTTGCCTGAACTAGGGTTCAAGCGAACCCCTTTGAATTTTTGCCGCAGAAAAAAACCCAAATGCATAGCAAAGGGGTTTGGCCGAACCCCCTTGAAGGGGTTCGCTCAAACTAGGGTTCGGCCGAACCATGGTTCAAGCGAACCCCTTTGGGTTCTGCCGAACTCCTAAGGGTTCGTTCGAACCCCCCTTGCCCCTCATCCCCCTGCCAAGACACAGAAAAGTCAATTTTTTTACGCTTCAGAGCTCGGGTTGAGGATGAAAATGGAAGATTCTTCAGAAACCCATTTGGAATCAGGTAGGACTCAGAATGAGCTATCCAACGAATATAATATTAATATCTTTTGATTTTATTATGTATTTGTTTTTTTAGTTTTATTAAACATTGGTTCTTCACCAAAAATAAAGGTCTCTGTTCTGCACATGTGGAAAAATAGCATATTATCAAAAAAAAATTTGAAAAATATGAGTGCACTAGATATTGAAGTCCTTGATCTAACAAAAAAAAAATTGAATTTCGATATATACAAAAAAAGTTATGTGTTATATGGTCGCGCTATGTTTGAATTGTAATTGGTTTGAATTCTAAACTTGATTAAAGAAAAAATATTCAATAAACAACTATCTAACTAAGTGGAAGCACTAGATATCGGAGTTACAAATCTAAATTTGAAAGAATTATAATTTTATCCTTTATGGAAAAAAAGTTATGCATTATACGGTGTGCTTCACTTTTTGAAAATGTTGTTTTATGGAAAAAAACCAGTTTTCGTGGGAGATAGAAAAAGGAATGCAATCTGATTCCAAAAAAAATGAAAAAAATATTTTTAGAATCTACAGAGAAAATGTGATGAAACTCTAGTTTACATCATCTTCAAATTCCTCAGGGTTTAGCCACTATAGGTGCCCAAATGTGAAGATTTAGTTAAAAATAATAATTTCAGTGTCCAGTTTGGCCAAAAATTGTAAACCACTATTGTGGGATCACCCTATGTTATTATAAAACCCATAGGGTGTAGTGAAATTATCCTCTCCCCTTGCACATCGTGTGATCTTGGGTGTAAGAAAAATCACTGTATTTTATTTTTCTTTTGTAGAAGGGCCTGCCTTTGAGACACATCCTAACGAAGAACTCATTGGTGACCCTTGAAGCAGTTTTTCCCTTGGGCCACTATATATATGGTTAAGGAAAAAACCAAGTCCTAACTAATGTTAGCCTTTTTTGGATAGTGTCAATCCAAAAGGGAAAGTGCTCACATTTATGTGCGACATTCTAATGTTCCCAAGTAGGGTTGGTTAAAGCCTTAAGTGGCTTGCTATGCACTTGCAAGGTGTTAGTCCCCCAAGTTGTGATTAGAGACATTATTTAGTGACCACCCTTTTGATTGAGATTATTTGGTGTCATTCTCTTAGTGCAAGGGATGCACATCACACTTGAAGTTACTCACAATATGGCTCCCTTGAGATGAGACAAAAATACTTGGCTTAGCATAAGCTACTTGTAGCTTTCTGGGGAGAAGGTGATTCAATCATCTTCCAATTTTGGAGGCCCCTACCTATCCTCTCTCGCAAAGATAAGAGTGTATACACCCATTTTAGGTGTCCCTACATTTGAGTCAAAGGAGATTCCAAGTGTGGGCCTGAGAGTGCTACCATTGGCCTTGACCTTAACGATAGGAAGTACTTGAATTATTTTTGATATATTGAGAATAGACAAGGAATTTTCCAAAACTTTATGATCTAGTAATTGCGGCTCACTATCTAGCAAATGCAATGTACTGTCTCACAATTGCGGTCCATAGTTTGTTTGTTGCAAATTTGAGGTTTTTGAATGGTTTTTGTTTTGGAAAATTTTTGGCATGTGATTGAAAACACAAAAAACACTCTAAAAATAGATTTTTGGTAGTTGAATTGTCAAATTTCTATATGAATAGTGTATGTAAGGATGTGTTAAAATTTGTAAATAAAGGAAAAGATCAAGTAGCATCCACAACTACTTAAAATCTAAGCCAAAAATACCCAAATCCAAGCAAGAAAGCACAAGATGATAAAGGAAATCAAAAAAATATCAAAGCATATAACAAACTCCCCTATCAAAGTTGATTCATCTTCCTTGTATCTCCTTTGTTTTGCTCCATTTGCAAGTTTTCCCTTAGATTTTTTTATGCTCAAGTACCCTCAAGTAATAGTGATGTGATAGCAAGAATATTGGAGATCATGGTTGTACGAAAAAAATGGAGACAACTCTCTTTTATAGAAAATCCACTCGAACAAATGATTGAGATCAAGAGCCATAATGATTCCAAGATCAATGGTGGAGGTTGCTTGCACCACAAAGAGGTAGGGTTAGGGATGGCTAATGATAGGCAGTCAAGATTGAAAGGAGAATGAAAGTAATCAATGATCAACATTACCATCTGGTAGAATGATAAATTCAGCTTGGTTAGGATAATTAAGCTTTAGTTTGGATGTTAAGATAAATTGATTGATCTTAGCCTCTTATTATGATTTTATCAAAATCCAAAACAAAGTTAGAGTCTGTGTCAGTCCATGTAGTTGAACTACGTTACCTTTGCATGTATAATGTAGGCAAGGCCATCTTTTGTTGAGCCCCTAAGGCACTAGGTTAATCCTTTAGGGTTTTGTAGAGTCAGGTCATTCATGATTCATATCATAATAATGAGTCACCCATGGTCAAAGTCAGTTGAACTACGTTGTCTCTGCATGTATAATGTAGGCAAGGCCATCTTTCGATGAGCCCTCGAGACACTAGGTTGGTCCCTTAGGGTTTGTCGAGTCTATTTTGGTCTATCGTCATTTGTCCCATAATAAGTTGTTCCTTACTAAGGAAAACACTTCAAACACAAGCTAGAATCTAAACTTAAAACAAATCATAAAATTAGTAGATCAACTATCTAAACAATCTTCAATCCAAACTAATCAATTGCCTAATCATCAATACTCGTCAAGTCAATGGTCTTATGCAAGATATGGCACTATTGAAACCAGACTTGATGTATCCTATCATTTGTCTTCTTTAGGATGTGTCAGGTTCCTGAAATTAGACAATTTTTATTGGTCAACCCTTTCATTTTCCTTACACAGGATACGTCTTTCTTGAAACCATGCGATATCAATTTATTTGTTAATCAATCAATTTGGTCAATCTATCAATCAATCTTGTCAATCAGGTCAATCAAACAACTTGGTCAATCTATCACAACTTGGTCAATTTATCTATCAATCTAGTCAATCAATCAACATCGGTCAATTAATCAATCTCGTCAAACAATTAGTCAATCTTGTCAATCCTATCATCAAACAAACTCTGGTAAATGATCTAAATGGTTGTTGACTCTGTTGGTCTAGCTGGTCTTATCTTTTTTATTTTCCTTTCATCATGTTACTAGCCACCTCATGGATGCCCCAAGAAGGATTTAGAGGAGCGATGATGGATCATGACCTTTTCCCTTTTGATTGTTGTTTGCGATTTGTCTTGACAAATAGATTGGGTAAATTGTGTTCTTAGTATGAGTCTGAGTATTCCTTATCTGTTGAGTATCTATTTTCGCAAAGGGATAACATTGCACACTTTGGTCTATGTCATACCATGGTGTTTCTTATCCATTTACTATAATTTTATTTCCCAATGATGATAAGCATGCAAGACTAGCATCTATTAAGCAAGAATATCAAATCCCTTGCCATTTGACTAACTATGCACTAACATCCATCTTCTCTACACTAACATCCATCTTCTCTGTGCTCGTGCTCCTATTCCACAATCATCTTGATGGCATCCTATGACACACAAAAATATCCTACATGCATAATCATGTTAGAAGCTCATCATAGGCATCATCATAAACATGTTAGGTCATCCATATTACATTTGAAAATACAAAAATATAGACATCTCATCATAAATAATCATATATGCATCCATATAAGCATTGCATACTCTAATCGCATAATATCATCCTGCATTCATGGACCATTAGCATGCTTCCCATTACATACATATCATCACATATCACATCACATTTGCATATTGAAAAGAAATTATACAAATCATCACATTTTAGGTGCATATCCATAACACATATCCATTATCCACATCATTACATTTGCATACATCATATGTATGGACATATTACATCATTTCACAAACATGAAGTATCCATAACATCATAAGGCATGTATCACATGCGCATCCACATAACCATCATAACCATATAGAACCATCCTACATATAGAATGCATAAACATAAAAGTAAATTGTATACATCTAAAATCCATCATATTAGCAATATATATCAAGTGCACCCATTCATACATCGTAAGATAGAAAATTATACATGAGCATAAATCATCATCCATAATGCATGTCATAATCATATAGAATCATCCCATAATCATATAAATGCATAATATCATCATATCATCATCCATCATATAGAAACATGCATAATAAATGACACATCACATAGTCGCCACCAAAATCATGTATCTCACATATATTTATCAAAAATCAATGTCACAATACAGTATCAAGATGAATCTCAAAAATGGAGCTTGCAGGCTCAATCAAAAGTATACATGTCTTAGTGTCTAATATGTGAACCAAAATCAATCATACATATTGATCTAATATGTCAAATGCTGAGTCCAAACCCTAATGTGAACATCCTAAAGGCCCATAAGCTAAATTATTTTGCTGTCAGTGCATCAAAATTGCTTTTTGGAATAATTTCTCAAATTTTTCAAAAAATTGAAATTTTTTCTAAGGAGGCACATGGGTCTATCCTATCTTCACCAGGGCATGCTAGGACATGTGATAAACTAAATTTTTCTTATTTATTCTTTGACATGATGCTCAAACTCACATTATGTCAAAGAGGGGCAAAATGTAGACATTGAAAAATATCCCGTGCCTGGGAACACCATTTTTCTACATCATTCTCTCTTCTCCCTCGTATAATTAAATAATTTTAATTATTTAATTATTTCTCTTTAATCACTTTCTTATATTAATTAAATAATTTTAAATTAATTCATGTTCCCTTTCTTTATTCTCCTTTTGATTAATTAAGTAAATTAATATTTATTTAATTAGGTCATTAAAATTCTCTTTCTGTCTATAATTAAATAAATTTTCATTTATTTAATTATTTTCTCTTCATTATTCGTCTATAGTTAAATAATTATTGGAATTATTTAACTACCCTTTATCACTCTTTCATCATTAAATAATTAATCTTATTTGATTATTTAATATCTCTATCCATTTCCCTCTTATTTTAAATGGTTGCACAATCATTTTAATTAAATGCCCATTTCCCTTATTCTCTTAGAAATAAATAATCTAAATGATTATTTAATTCCTCACATGCTTCTAAATAATTATCGAATTCCTCCACTTTCCCTCTACTTCCTCTTTTGACTATTGACTGTTTATTACTTTCAGTCTCCTTTCAATCTTGATCATCTATCTTTAGTTGTCCCTAACCCTACCTCTTCATGGGGAAAGAAGCCTCCACCATTGATCATGGCATCATTATGGCTTTCGATCTTAGCTTTTCGTTCGAGTAGCTTTTCTATAAAAGAGAGTTGTCTCCTTCATTTTTTCCTTACAACCACGATCTCCAATATTCTTGCTATCACATCACTATCACTTGTAGGTACTTGAGCACAACAAAATTTGAGGGAAAACTTGCAAATGGAGCAAAATGGAGGAGATGCAAGGAAGATAAATCAACTTTGATAAGAGAGTTTGTTATATGCTTTGATATTTGTTTGATTTCCTTTATCATCTTGTGCTTTCTTGCTTGGATTTGGGTATTTTGGGCTTAGATTTTAGGTAGTTGTGGTTGCTACTTAATCTTAGCCTCTTATTATGATTTTATCCCCTTCCTACAATTTTCATAACACTAGTAGAATTTGGAAAATAAATGACCAAATGACTAAAAGTTTTAGTCACAACATCTAAAAATGACTAAATTCTACTAATTTTTTGCAACTTAGCTATAAATGAGTAAATGAATGACTAATTTGGTCATTGATTGAAAAATTATTTAGTCATAGAAATAAAAATGACTAAATAGTTAGTCACCAAATGCAAATTATACAATTTTTTTAAAAAGCATTTTGGCCAATATGGTGTGATTCACGAAGTCGTGTTTATTAAAGACTTACAACAGTTGAGCGTGTGAAATACACTAGGCATTTTGAGTTATAACACTTGCATGGGCAATAAAGATTGTTTGGAGAGGACCTGGAGAATTTTGAAAAGACAAGCAAGGACTTCGATGTTTGCTGCAAAGTATTTGAAGTCTGCAATGAAGTCAGATTTGGGGACACCCTCTACAACAAACTCAGAGGTAATTCAAAACCCTCATTACATTAAACACAAAATGTATAGTTTTTTGATTGGAAACTTATAGTAGTTACAATCTACTGCTCTTAATAATGTTCTTTTACAATATTGCCATTGTTCTGCTTCATAATGTGTTCGAGCTAAATATAATAAAATTTGGGTGTTAGTTCCAAATATAATTTCCTCAAACAATTTTGACTCATTTTCACTGCAAGCACAAATTGTCCTTGTGTAAAGTAAACATGTGTTAGATTTACCCACACATTAGTCATCTAAACAAAGATGTTTCTTGCAATAGCTTCTTGTACCTATGTAAATATTTCCTTTGCAATATCAAATTGACCCCTTTCAGTTGGCACAATGGCTGCCCCATTTGTAGCATAAACGTTTCTTGGTCTATGTGCCAACACTTTACAATGGCTGCCCCATTTGCAACATAAAAAATTTCATTGCAAGCTCAAACCGTCCTTGTGCAAAGTAAACATGTGCTAGATTTACCCATACATCAGACATATGAATAAAGATGTTTCCTGTAGCAACTTCTTGTACCTATGTAAAAATTTCCTTTGCAATATAAAATTGACTCCTTTCAGCTAGTACAATGGCTGCCCCATTTGTAGCATAAAAATTTCTTGGCCTCTGTGCCAACACTTAACTATCCCCTTTTATGAAATTAGGATCCTCTTGAGTTATTATTATACTCCTATTTTCCAAGAGAAAAATCCCCAAGGCCCATGGGAAATGAATGATGAGCATTTGAGTTTCAACTTGGTTTCATTTTGAAAAGGGGACATTACATTGTACATGATTTGTTTAACAACAGAATAATTTAATCCACATATTTGGGACTGTAAAATAAAAATAGATGAATTAATCTATTTTCAATTATAGGTTAATTTAATCTAGAATTTGATAGAAAGATAAAGCATAATACATTGAAGGACACATAAAATGTTCTAAAATAAAGACTAAAATAGGTTGCCCATAAAAAAAAAGAAAGAGGAAAAATGAAAAGATAACATACAGATGATTCATTTGAGGTTTTTGATAAGATCTCATTTAACTATGTCAAATGGATTTGGAAGGGACAAAGCATATTTGATTGACTAAAATTTTGAGGTAGCTTATCCATCGTCATTGTATGTATCATCTTCTCTTGGAATATGTTTCTATAATGCACCAAGCCTAGAATTGATTGGGGATGCACTTAAGGTGGATACAAACTTATCAAATGCTTTATGTATGCTTGGCAACATGGAATTGAAAACAAATGATTGGCTTAAAGAAAAAGAAGCAATTAAAGTAGCACGCCAACTTGTCTTGGTTGATGAAGCAAAACGAAAAGCTAATGAAGAACGAAGGATTCAGATGGAAAGGAGAAAGAAAGAGGAAGAAATTTGATGGGTGATGCAAAAAGAGGAGCAATTTGAACATGTGAAGGAATTATGGAAGAGTAAGTGTAAGGACATGGATGATGACGATGATAAGGCTTGTTAGTTTGAGAAGAAACAAAAGAAGGAAAAGAGGAAAAAGAAGAAGGATAAGGACCACAAGGCTTATGATTCTTATGTGGAGGAAATAGATGTTTCCATGGAAGATGAGGAAAATTATATGAGTGATAAGGCACAAGATGATGCAAAAAATGCCAAAGATCTTCTTGCAGATGTAGGTCTAGAAGACTTTGATGATGGCGAGACAAATTCTCCAATTTCAACAAAATCACGAAGGAGATATGCATACTTTGATTCTGAAGATGATGAACCGTTGCAAAAACAAAGTCTGAGAGAAGATGATCCATATGATGATGATGTCTAGGCTTCCTAAGCTTTAACCGAACCTAGCTCCTATTTTTCAAGAGAAAAATCCCCAATACCCATGGGAAATGAATGATGAGCATTTGAGTTTCGACAGATTCCAAGAGAAGATGATGCATACAATGATGATGGATAAGCTACCTCAAAATTTTAGTCAAAAAAATATGCTTTTTCCCTTCCAAATCCATTTGACATAGTTAAATGAGATCTTATCAAAAAACTCAAATGAATCATTTGTATGTTATCTTTTCATTTTTTCGAGCTTTCTTGTTTTTATGGTCCAAACCTATTTTAGTCTTTATTTTAGAACATTTTTTGTCCTTCAATGTATTACGCTTTATCTTTCTATCAGATTCTAGATTCAAAGAATCTATAATTGAAAATAGATTAATTCATCTATTTTTATTTTATAGTCCCAAATAGGTGGAATAAATTATTTTGTTGTTAAACAAATCTTGTACAATGTAATGTGGAACCTTTTCAAAATGAAACCAAGTTGAAACTCAAATGATCATCATTCATTTCCCATGGGCCTTGGGGATTTTTCTTTTAGAAAATAGGAGCTAGTTTTGGTTAAAGCTCAGGAAGCCTAGAAATCATCATCATATGGAACATCTTCTCTCAGACTCTATTTTTGCAATGGTTCATCATCTTTAGAATCAGAGTATGCATGTCTCCTTTATGATTTTGTTGAAATTGGAGAATTTGTCTCACCATCATCAGAGTCTTCTAGACCTGCATTTTCAAGAAGATCTTGGGCATTTTCTGCATCATCTTGTGCCTTATCACTCATATAATTTGCCTCATCTTTCATAGAAACATCAAGTTCCTCCATATAAGAATCATAAGCTTTATAGTCCTTATCCTTCTTCTTTTTCTTCTTTTCCTTCTTTTCCTTCTTTTGTTTCTTCTCATATTGACCGGCCTCAACATCATCATCATCCTTGTCCTTATGCTTACTCTTCCATAATTCCTTCACACATTCAAATTTATCCTCTTGTTGCATCACCCGCTGAAGTTCTTCCTCTTGCTTTCTCCTTTCCATCTGAATCCTTCATTCTTCATCAACTTTTTGTTTTGCTTCATCAACCAAGACAAGTTGGCATGCTACTTTAATTGTTTCTTTTTCTTTAAGCCAATCATCTATTTTTAGTTCCATGTTTCCAAGCATACATCAAGCATTTGATGAGTTTTTATCCACCTTAAGTGTATCCCCAAAAAATTCTAGGCTTGGTGCTTTTTAGAAACATATTCCAAGAGAAGATGATGCATACAATGACAATGGATAAGCTACCTCAAAATTTTAGTCAATCAAATATGCTTTGTCCCTTCCAAATCCATTTGACATAGTTAAATGTGATCTTATCAAAAACCTCAAATGAATCATCTGTATGTTATCTTTTCAGTTTTCCTCTTTCTTGTTTTTTATGGGAAACCTATTTTAGACTTTATTTTAGAACATTTTTTGTGTCCTTCAATGTATTATGCTTTACATATTTCTATTAGATTCTAGATTAAAAGAAACTATAATTGAAAATAGATTAATTCATCTATTTTTATTTTATAGTCCCAAATAGGTGGATTAAATTGTTATGTTGTTAAACAAATCTTGTACAATGTAATGTCCCCTTTATGAAATGAAACCAAGTTGAAACTCAAATGCTCATCATTCATTTCCCACGGGGCTTGGGAATTTTGCTTTTGGAAAATAGGAGCTAGTGTTGGTTAAAACTCAGGAAACCTAGACATCATCAACATATGGATCATCTTCTCTTAGAATCTATTTTTGTAATGGTTCATCATCTTTAGAATCAAAGCATGCATGTATCCTTCATGATTTTGTTGAAACTGGAGAATTTGTCTTGAACCATCATCAGAGTCTTCTAGACCTGCAGCTACAAGAAGATCTTGGGAATTTTTTGCATCATCTTGTGCTTTATCACCCATAATTTTCCTCATCTTCCATGGAAACATTAGGTTCCTCCATATAAGAATCATAAACCTTGTGGTCCTTATCCTTCTTCTTTTTCTTCTTTTCCTTCTTTTGTTTCTTCTCAAACTAACTAGTCTTATCATCGTCATCATCTCTTTCCTTATGCTTACTCTTCCATAATTCCTTCACACGTTCAAATTGCTCCTCTTGTTGCATCACCCGTTGAAGTTCTTCCTCTTGCTTTCTCCTTTCCATTTGAATCCTTTGTTCTTCATTAGCTTTTTTTTTGCTTCATCAACCAAGATGTGCTACTTTAATTGTTTCTTTTGCTTTAAGCCAGTCATCTATTTTTAGTTCCATGTTGCCAAGCATACATAAAAAATGTGATAAGTTTTTATCCACCTTAAGTGCACCCCCAATCAATTCTATGATTAGTTGGATCTCATTCTGAGCCTAAGACATGGTTGTGAGACATAGATATGCATCCACATAATAATGAAACTTGAACAATTTTAGCCTATATAAAATATTTGCTTTTTCAATATCACGTAGTTGTTCAAACAACCTAACAAGATTAAATAGTGTTGTGACTTTATCCCATGGTAACTTGAGTGAAACATCACCTCCTTCTAGTCTATGGAAGAATTCCATATCCTTAAAGCACACAAAAAAAACTATAGAATTGGCACTGGGGCTTTTATTTATGAATTCAACCCAAATGCCATTTCCTAATGCCTCCATAAAAGTTTGTTGAGCCAACTCTAGTCCATCATGCTCAAAATGAAGAACCCAAATGTTGTTTAAAAATTCAATGGGTAATTCTTCTCTACTCTTCTTTAGAAGATACTTTGTTGCCTTAAGAGAATCTAAGGCTGCACTGGGGTCTATTGATATTAATAACTCACCCATCTTGATAAATGCATGGGAATCACATGGATATATGCAAGTTGCCTTTATTAAAATTTCCAAAGCCTTATTTGCCTACCCTTGTTGAGCATATATTTGGCCTACAACTTTTAAGCTGTCAAATTTCTTAGGGTGGACTTCCAAAACCTTTTCAAAATTTGAGAGATCTACTCTTAAGATCTCCCAGCTTTAGTTGAACCTGTCCACAAAATCCTGTAGCCTTTGGCTTTACTTGATTGATGCCATGTAGTAGCAACCAATGGTGTCATAATGAAATTTACTATGATAAGATCATGCAATATTATAATATGAATGAGATTTGATGAGAGGGTGGTTAGTTGAAACAAGAGTTGTCTCAGTCAACTGTTGCACAAGAAAATGTTGCCCTGTGAAGAAAAATTGGTTTGCTAAATGATTCAATGCCATTGCACAGTACGGGTATAATTCAAATACTCTACACATCTTTTCCATTCCTTCATGAACACTACCTTTTTCACTAACTATGAGAATCCTACAATTAAAAAATGCACAAAAATGACCACGAAGATTTTTCCCCATTTCAAACAACAAAATTGCAAAAAAAAGTGTTTAAAACCTACAAAAACATGCAAATAAAATCATGCTGATTTTTGTGCCAAAAAAAACATGAGACCATAGCTTGTTGCTTGCTATTATGCTTTGACAGATATTTTCCAAGCATCTATAGCTTGTTTGAAATCAACTATTTTAGGATTTTATCCATAGCAGCAATACAATGAATTGTTTGATAAAATGCTTTGGTAGATATGTAAGAAAAATGTGGCAGCATAGACAAGGCAATGAACTTTGGAAAAAATGCCTCAAATAAATGTGGTCTCATGGTGATGGAATTCCATAGTGAATTCCATGACAAATAAATTGTTATGGATTGTCATGGAATTCCATCACCATGAGATCACATTTCTTTGAGGCATTTTTTCAACTAGTTCACTGCCTTGTCTATGCTATTGCTTACTATTATGCTTTGATAGATTTTTTCCAAGCATCCATAGCTTGTTTGAAAGCACTTTTTTTAGGCTTTTATCCATAACAACAAAGTAGTGAATTGTTTGATAAAATGCTTTGGTAGACAATATGTATGAAAATGTGGTAGCATAGACAAGGTAGTGAACTATTTGAAAAAATGCCTCAAAGAAATGTGGTTTCATGGAATACCATGGCAATAAAATGAAATTGGAAGCTACTCCTAGTTATTAGTTATGCAATGTAAAGTAATTGCATAACTGCTTAGGTTGACTTTGTAAAAACAATATTGTAATTGAAATTTTTTCATCTATCAACATCTAGTTATTAGTTATGCAATGTGTAGTAATACTTTGAGTCTAAAAGAAGTGTAATGCAATGTAATCAGTCATGCACATGATTATGATGATGTTTTGTCACCTTAACTAGCTTGTCATCTTAAGAGGTTAATTTTGTAAACTTTGGTTATATGTATGGTGTAATTTATTATTGAATGTAATTCATTCTTCTTAGTTTTCTTACTTCGGTTGAAATTAATTTTGTTTATTTAGAATATAATTTCTTGTATGTCCTAGATGATAGCTTTATTTTGTAATACAACTTCTAGCCTCCACATGCATTGAATATGCTTGTGTGAAGGAAACAATAATGAACATCTGTGATTTAATAATACATATAGATATCTTAACATTAGGTGAACTAAGCCTCCTCATTACAAACAAAGAAATGATCTCTTAGGTTTGACTGACACTAAAAAATAAAACTAAGAGATTGCAAAATTAGAAAATTTTTCAATCTTTTCAATAAAATGATATCTAAAATACTGCATTCATAATATACCCCTATATTCCCACCTAAAATACATAAAAAATCTAATACCGCAATTCAAGACCACAACTTATTATATCATACACAGTATTTTGAACAAATAATTGATACCAATTCTTAATATACCCCTATATTCCAACCTAAAATACATAAAAAATTCAATCATACACAGTATTATCAACAAATAATTAAGGCTAGAATTCAAGCACCAGATTAAATCTTCTTGTCCATTGATTGCTTTAAATAGATGTTACAATATAACATAAGTTTCCTCATATATGTTCCTATAAATGGCTATGATTATGATTGTTATCTCTCAGAAATGCACCCTTGCTAAGTTGAAAAACTCAGCTTTCTGGAGAAATATGGAAAGACTCCTACTAGGTTGTGGGTAACCTAATGATTGGAGTGAATCTTCAAATGAGGCCGGCTCCTATTTTGTATATCACTCAAAACTACTGATTTTCTTTACTAAGGAAAAGGTGAGAAAGAAGGAAAAAACTTTAAAATGAAAGTTGGAAAAACACTATTCTATGGTGATACACCAAATTGACTATAAGGCATGTAAACACAACTTAACTACATAGTTCAATTAACACCTAAGAAAAAGCTCACACAACTCATTTTCTACATATTTCCCACATAAGTACTTATAAGAAGGTGTTGGCACAAACTCCTAGAAGGAAAAAAATATCTCACAACTAGAAACTTTGCATTTAACACACAACTTATAAGCTGTAGTAATATACTATCTTTCAACAAGGTGTTTTCAGTGAGAAAAATACTAGGAAAAAGCATATTTTCAAAAGTAGCTCGATCAATCACCATAAAAGTATGCACACAAGAAAGCAAGTAATGAGAAGGAAAAATGTTCAATGCTATTGATATCCAAGGTACTCATTGTTTCACATGGCAAGATGAGTTACAAAGCATGATAAAATATAATGAAGGACTATAGAAATCACTCTCTCCAGAAAGCTGCATATTCAAAACTAACTCAAAATGAGTCTACAAGAGAACAAAATACTCAACCCAAGTAGTTGCACCAAAAAAGGAGGCACCAACTAACTTGGGTCGGATTCATCAAAATAGCCTAAAAATGAGGCACTAAATTCCCCCTAAAATTGTCTCTAACATGTGGGGAAAGTGGTTTTGACCATGCCAAGTATCTAGGCATGCAAAACCACCCCTAGATTCCTATAATTCCTCCAACAAAATGCATTAATGCTCCTATATGCAAGGGTGCATGTCTCCAAACTACTTCAACTACCCCAATATGCTCTCCATTTTATTCTCAAAGCATAACTTTTATCACCTAATTTTGCATCAAAATAACATTTACACTTTAAGTGATTTATCAACATCACAAAAAGTAAAAATGTTTTACATTTCAAAGAAAAAATCAAAATTTACGAGGCACATTACAATGCAAGGCTTCACAAAGGCATTTAAAATGCCTAAGGCATGAACATTTTTGAATCTACTCCAATGGGGCTGCAGGGTTATACATTAATTGGTATTTCATTTTGATAAAAAAATAAAAATTCCTTCTGTCGACATCTTTAGGGTTAGTATCCCTAAAACAAAACAAAGGAAAAAGAAGAACATTGACTCATTTCTCTTGCAGCTTCATGAAGAAAACTAGCCGCCATCACTTCCATTGCTAGGGTTTCATCTGTGGCTCTCATGGAGGATTTCACGGCTTCTGAGGCTTAACACTTACATTTTCATGTTGATTTGCCCCAAAGATAAATTGGTAAGTCACTTTCTGGAAACAATACTGAGAGAAAAAACTTCATTTTCACTAATCTGGGCCATCATGGCCGCAACTTCTGTAGCCTTTCTATTATTTATCTCACATGCTTCCTTGTTTCGGCCTTGTTGAGCCCTCTATAATATGCAAGGTGTTGCCAAGGGTTACAACCCAAAGCTTTCAGGTGCTGGTTTAGATGGACATGGTGAGTTTTCTTTCCATTTTTGTTTTTCATTCTCCTCACACAGTTTGAGCTTCTTTAAAGGGAAAGAAACCCAAGTCAAAATTTCTATTTCTTGAAAGAGATCTTGTTTAGAATGGCCAAAACTATTCCTTTTGTTACACAAATTTTATCTGTTCCTGAGTTGTTAGAAAACCCATGCCTCCTTTCATACTTTTCTTTTAAAATGAAAAAGAGGATCTTTTTTTCTGTAAAAGAAAAACACCTGGATTTGTATATGATTTTTAGAGAAATACTTTCACTATGTGCTTACTATGTATTCTCAGGAAGAAAGATGATTTTTGTTTGTAGAAGGAAATATTTGTATCATTTAGGCCACAACTACATGCTTGCTACAGGCATTTTGAAAAAAAATGATTTCCCTTCATATGTTATGCTTTACTTGCATCTTTGAAGATTTTATCTTTTTGAGCTTCTACAGGTGATAAGGGTTTTCATTCCTTCATGACTGACCCTGTAGAAAAATATTCTGGGTTTTCAACATAAAACCCCAAATGGGTTCATATGAAAGCAAGAAAACTGTTTATTATAGGCCATGTTTTTTGCAGAAATTTGTTCCGGGCTCTGTTAACAAACCCACACCACCATTGTTTCCCTTATTCTCTACTCTGAATTTATTCATTCATTTACTTGCCTCTGAGGTTGGGAATAAAAATAACATGCTTGTAAATCCTCCATGAGGTAGAAGGACTATCATCCTCATTGTGATTTCCTTGTGATATTCATATTGTCAATTTGCAAGTGATTGCTTTTTTTTAGAGGAAGTAATAATTCAATGAAATCTATTGCCATGACTACTGTCTTTCTGCCAATAGCCTTGTATTTGTTCTAATGTTTTCCAAATAACTTTTTGAACTATCACCAATAATATTTCTCTTTGTGGCATTGCTCCATTGTATGCAATCTTATATTAGGACTTTGATTGCAGTGGTTGTCCTATATCATATAGTAGGTATGTTAAGCTTCATGGATTCAACTTATCATTTCACAAATCTTGAATGTCATATGATGGAATTTGAACCCGAGTCTTGAATTCCTTCTCCTCTATGGGCCCACTAACAACATTTGTAAGTGTAAATTTGAGTATCCAACTCCATCCTTAGTCACTATTTTTATCTTTGTTTAGTATGATTAGCAATAATGATAGCTATCCTCCTTATATTCCCTGCTATGAGATTTTAATAAGCACTGCACAAGGAACTGTTATTTTATTCCCAGAGGCATTTTCTTTAGTACTGTGATGTGGACATTCTACTTTTCATGATTTTGCAGTTTAGCCTTTTCTAGGTTTTGTGAACGAAAAGAGAATACTCTTCTCTTTCCATTGTTATACCTCTCAGAGCCTCATTTCAATATAGTTTCATGATTCCTGTCTCTATTAATGAGTTGATATCCTATAGCGCTACCATGAATCTCTAGTTCAAATTTATTGAATGGTCTTCACAATCATGACTATAACCACCATCTTATTTTTGTCCTTGTCATTTCATAACATTGAATGCCCCTATAATACAAAAAATTACAAGATAATGGCATACATGTGATAAATAATCATTGAAGTTTGTTGAATGACAAACTTTGGTGAGAGCCTGATATATATGTCTTCACTATTGTATGCGATGATGATTGTCTTTTAATCACCTACTACCATCATCATGGAACTCTACTATTTCCTTTGCTCTTCATATCACTTTAATCAAGGGCTATCTTTCCTGTTTAGAATGAGAGTGCTTTTCATTGCTTTAACATGTTTATGCTTAGATATTTGATATTCACTGTCTCTTGTTTCTATTTAATAACTACAAACCTTATAATGGCTTTCCGCATACCATTGCAATCTGCATACTCCTTTATGGCTACACCATGATATGCCATTGTTCTGTGATTGATACAAGGCCAAATTTTTTTTTGAATAACAATATTTTTGTTATGTTTGCAATGATAGCATTACCTCTATTGAGTAACATTAATTCAAGAATGCATATTTATTTTTCAGTCATGATAGCCCTATTCTCCATCCAAACCTAAGGCATGCCACTATTAAATAACTTTGTAAAGCATGACTAAAATGTTTTCATGCCTTCCACATTCATATCCCTGAAATATGTTACCTGACTTTTATTTGTCCTAAAGAGATTCACTTTTGACATATTTTTCTAAAGTCTTCAAGGGATAATGGTAGGTGACTTTAGCATAGGCATATTCACCTCTTTGGTAATGTTGTTCAAGTACTTGAATAGCAGGACTTAAGAAGTGGATATTCCTATGATATATAAAAACTATCCTTATGTCTTGGTGCTTATCAAAATATATAGAAATGATTCAACAAAGCATCCAGATCAATACTACTCCATCCCCCTAAACATATGGGGCAACATGCTGGGCTCAACCCTCGTTGGAGCCACATTTAACCCACATGTTGATATTGAATAAAACAAGGTAGTAGCATTACTTTTCCTATACCTGCACAAGAAGCAAACAAGTTAGAAAATATATGTGCATATGACTGATGTGCTTGATGGTCCAGTTGCTTTCTTGGACATTTACAATTTACATGCTTGTTTAATGCACTTGAGGATTAGTTTATATGTTCATGGGTGCATGTACATGTAATGTGAGAGACCTTCATTTCTTATAGAATTGCTTTAACATCATTGTTATTGCCAGATGTAGGAACTAGGAGCAAGGAGCTAAGGACACAAGGAAGCTGGAGACAGAAGACAAAGAAAGGCGACACACATCAAACTAGTCATCAGGAAATGATTGGCCTCTTTCCTTACATGTGCATTATGTTTTCTTTATCTATCAATGTATAAAATTTTCTTCATTTAATTGAATAAGTTAGTCTCACGGCTTGTGTGAGACAAATATGCACTTTTATATCAATAAAGATTCTTTTGGAAAGATTTGTGTAAATATTTTCTATGTTATATGCACTTGTATAAATGCAATGATCTGTTACTATAATCTTGTAATCTTCCTGATCTTTCTATTTATACAATTGAATGTACTAAAGGAAAGATAATAAGAAATGTACCTCTCTTTCAGTTTGCAAACACTTAAGCTCAATCAACTTGAGCAAGTAACAAAAATGGGTAACAACGTTATCAAAATTCGGTCTTGGTTTCTCTTTTATAAGAGAAGAAACAAGCTTCATACCATTACAAAATATGGCATCTTTTCAAAATTCATGCATCTTCATATAAACTAAACTAAACATTAGTTTTTCTTAAAACTTAAAATAAAGAAAGTAGATAACTAATGAAGTCTATAGCACTCATGACACCATAGTCCATTAATCTCCATAAGGAACCCATGATCATTGAAGATATGTTCAAGGTCCTTTCTCCATATTAGTGTATCTGAATATGTGGTTCTTCCACTGTGATAACCCCAAGGCCTACTATTTGGGAGGACCCAAATAATTCTACTCCCACTCGTACACTGTATAATCATGTGGCCATTTGTATTCTTGAATTTTCAATATATTTGCAAGGCGAATCTTCCATTGGCTATCTAGTAATGACTTGCTATCCATGATAGACTTAGAATATCCAACATCCAACACTATTACTCCAACCATGATTAAGTCGAACCTGTCAAGACTCAACTCACCATCCTTTTGTATGCGAGTGATGCACTATGTAACAATCTAGCCAAATTCACTCTTCCATTCATTGAGGTCCTTCAAGTGGTCATCATCTTTCAATATTTTTGGTACAAACCACTGCTTCATAGTATGAAATGAATCTATTCTTGTTTTTATCTCTTGGTCCTCTCCTTGTATATATTGGAATTCATCTCTAACTATTTTGGCCATCTGCTTTGTAAGTTTTCATATTGTAGGAGCCTCAGTACTCCTTTGTAAGATTTTGCACATGGTTACCAATGTGTGGTGTATGGACTTCCAGTTCTTAAAAAGGGGATCCAATATGGGTACATGTGTTTTCATCTAGTCAATTTCCTATGTTAGTGAGTTGTAGCAATCATAAACACTTTCCAAATTATCCACAATTAGCTTTATCCTATTCTTGAGGACCTTCTCTAAAACATTTCAGATTTTCTTTTTCACTTCTTCGCTACCCTCATTGTTGGATTTCTTTAACTCTTCAATCTCTCGTCTAAGAATGCTCACTTGTTCAATAGAAGCACTTTCTATATCAACTAGTGGAGCAGGAGGATGTTGGTATAACATTATTTACTTGTTTTGTGAGGGGCCTACTCCTTTCAATTGTTCCTTCAACTTCACATTTTCCATGAAAAATTTATTGAATTCATCATTTAAAAAAAATTGTTCCTTTTCGTACTCTCCCAATCTAGCTTCCATCTCCTTAACTGTAGCTTGGGTGAACATAGTTGAATGCATTGTCATGGTTGCAAATTCTAGAGGAGATGTATCCTTTAATGTTTTCACCATAGTTGTCCCTTTCATTTCATCTACTACATCTAGTAACCTCAGTTTTTGTGTACTCTTTTGTTTGGCATAGAATGCCAAGGTTTCAATCTTAGGGTTATACCCTGTGCCACTTACCCCTTCATATGAGTCAAAATCAGCAATCAACATTGGGTCTTCCTATGTTCTCACTTGATCAAGTAATTTGTTTTTATTTAATTCCATACTAGGGACAATAAGCATATTACTTTTCAAAATAATCTCTTTAGCCTCTTGTGGGATGACATCAATATTATCAATCCTTAATTCATTAAAAGTTTGGGCTACTATTTGGTCATGTTGGGATTCCTCAACTCTCAACTTATTTATTTCAACTCTCACTTCAAAATCTCTCATTTTCATCTTAATCCAAATGTCTTTAAATTTAGGGGTTTTGATAAATTCATCATCTTCCAAGAACTTGAGAGTTGCAACTACCCTGTCATCCTCATGCATTTCTCTTTCTCCTTGTACCTCAATATCGACTCTAGCTTCAGGCCTATGGTTTTCAGTTTCAAGCATAGATTGGTGGAATTCAACATCATCCTTGAAATGTATTAACACATTAACTGCTTCTTCTATATCTCCAACCTCCCCACTTATTTCATAGGAAACAAGTGGGTCTATCTCTTATGTCTTTTGTTTTTTAGAAGGTAGTTGTTTAGGAGGTGATCCTAGAGAAGCATGACATATTGAAATAGTATCCAAAGTTGGTTATGTAATTACAATATCACTTGGCCTTTTGGGAGACAATTTGGCAAGTCTCCCCATCTCTACTACAAACTTATCAATCATCATATTAATCCTCTTGAGAGGATTTGCTTCGTCTATGAAATACCCCAAGAAATCACTGTGCTTCTTCTTTATTTCTTCCTCAATCCTTTTCATAATTTCCCATTTTCTCCTCCTCTCATATGCGTCTTGAGGAGTGAAACAATTTTTGATTACATCTTCTTCATAATCAATCTGGTGAGTAACCATAGCCTTGGTAAGGATGGTGCGTCTTACAAAATTCATGTGACCCTTAAGGTCAAAAGCTCTTTCCTTTCCAGACTCTAAAGAGTACCTTGTTTTTAGATAATTTTGCAACTCTTCAAGTGTATCAGATCCCATTGATAGTTCCCCACATGTTGTCAAATTGGGTAGAAATGTAACCTTCCTTTGTTTATTCATGACATCCTTTTCCATCCATAAAATCTGCCACATGAACTCTAAAAAGGCTAATCCAAGGGGGACAAACTTTGGCAGTATATGTGGGGCCCTTGGGCATCCATAAATCCTAATTATTGTGATATATGGTAGGAAAAACCAATCACTGAATTTATGAGTATGGCCTTGCTCAGGTTTCAAAGCCAAAGGTCTTAATAGTTGTAGCACAAGTGTGTGTAGTCATGGTGGTTGGTGGCCAAGAACTCTCATAATTCTGTACACAAAGTCATCATGGAATTATGACATAATTTGAATTCTTACATCTATCGTCCCATATATAACACCATCGTTGCACTGGCAACAAATTTCCCTACTTGACAATCTTACCCAAACACATCATTCTGCTCCATCTATTTTTATTCTGGTATAATATCAAGTGGCACAACAAATAATATTGCCTGAATGTTATGGGGGCTCTATTTTCTGTGACTTGCATAAATCCTTCATGCAATGCTTTCTCAAGATATGAGGCAAAATCATATTCAGTGTTTGTCTTAGGGTTTTGAATCCTCATAGCCATCATCATTAAACTAATTGGTATTCTCTCTTTTGCATCTATCCCAAGTACTTGACAAAGAGCAAAGTAGGTTTCCTTGAAATAGAATTGGAAATATAAGACATCAAATGGTTCAATATTAGAAGGGGATATAGGAATCACCCTATTGTTCACACCCCTTTTCATGTAAATGGGGACTTCATCACTTCTATGGGTTCTCCTCAATCTGGAATATTCTTCTTGACTTTTTTGCAAATCAATTTTAGTTAGGGCTTGTTTGTTTAGGTCAAAATATTTAACGATGGTTGCTTTAGTCAACACAACTAATGGTGAACCACCTGGAAATATCACATATCTAGTAGCAAGATGATAACTCTAAGCCAATACTTTGATGAACTCTACATCTATAAAAACATTTGGGAAAATTAACTTGGTCAAATCTAATTTCCATAGATTTGACATCAGAATCTTGCCCTCCCTTTTGTCATAAAAGTACCAGAATAGTTCCTACCTAGAGATAGTGATAAGGGTATCTCTACAACCATGAACAACATCATTAAAAAATTTCTTACATCCTATCTTAATTGATTCAGGGAGTATATCTAGGATAGACTGTTGTAAGGACCTCTTTTTAACCTTAGATTCTTCCCTTTTAGTTTTAGGTTCTTTCTTCTTGGGTGGCAAGATGTCCTTTTTAGTTTTAGGTTCTTTCTTCTTGGGAAAAATGATGTTTAACTATCTTACTTCTCCTATACATCTAAAATGAAAAATTCCAAATAATCATGTACTTGTAAAATTTAATTCACAGTTTAACTATCTTACTTCTCCTATACTTCATAAATGCAAAATTCCAAACAATCTTGTACTCATAAAACTTAATTCACAACGAGTTTTGTGCACTTACTCAGATTACGATGGTTGTAGAGCTTAACCTCCTCAAACTCCTAGCTCCCCACACTATATTTTTTGCAAATGAGTGCAAAGAGAATGCCAAATTCTTGGTTTAATGGATTTTGAGCTTAGTCATGTCAACATTAATATCAACCTTATGCCAAATATTTTTCTTGTAGTTTGAGTTTGAACATGTACCATTGATTTTACAAGATCAGATAGTTGATGTGATTCATGTGTTTAATATTGCTTTATCACCACCAGTTTCTATAGCTGACACGCAATAAAGGGGTATAAACTACTATACCACATGCTTCTTTGCATTTCACCATGGGGTAGCGAGATCCTTGCCTCTATACCAAAAGCTTGACTTGTTTAACCCACGGTACTATGGTTTACATTAACGATCACATATGGCTTACCGCCATACTGCATGCTTCGTCACATCCTTATGTGGTATAGCTGTTCATATTTCCCTACCGCATGCCTTTATGATCTTCCTCACAGGATGGCGGGTTACCCCACTATAGTGCACCTTTCATTTTTCCTTCTTGCAGTATGGTGGTTTATGATGCATTTAAAATATCTCATACTACCCAACCACATCCTCATCATAATACTTGTGTGGTATGGTGGTAAATATCTTCATGTTGTCTTTTACACACCGCTAGCTCGGAAAGGGTTCAAATTACTATTGAGGGATTGTGGTAATAGATTGTTAAGGGATTTGGATTTTTTTTAGCTAGAAATGTTTTTGCTTAAGTATATATGATGAATTTTTGGCTTTGTATAGGTATTTTAGTGTCAGTTAGACCTAAAAAAATTATATGTTTGTTTACAGTGGGGAGGGTTAGTCAAAAATAAAAAAAGGAATATAAGGGTCAAGATGATGGAACTAATTTTTTTTTTAAGGTTCTAACACACCTCATGATGAACTAGACTATGTTTTGTGTTGGTGTGGAGCCTGATTAGTCTCCAAGTGAGAGATTGTTGGTATGTGGTGACTAGTCATGCTATACTATTAGATTGTTGGAAAGGGAAGAATCAAGATTAAGTTGCAGAATGGGAATCATTGGCTACCACATGAGGTAAGGCACGTTCCAAAGTTGAAAATAAATTTAATTTTCGCAGGGCAACTAGATGATGAAGGTTGGGTTGTTACATTTAGTGATAAAAGTTGGAAGGTTACAAAAGGTGCCTTAGTGGTAACAAAAAGTGTGAAAATAGTAACCTTATATCTTTGTATAGGTCATACTGTTCCTTGTACTTTAGCTATTGCATATAAAAAACAACGTTTAGGAATAGTTGTTGCAGTTCAGCAGGTAGAAAATCAGATAGTTGTTATGGATTTTGAATCAACACTATGGCATAATAGAGTTGGGCATATGAGTGCAAAAGGTATGAAAGAAATTCATTCAAAGAATGTTTTACCAGGTTTGAAATGCATTAATATGGATTTTTGTGAAAGTTGTGTGTATGGAAAACAAAAGAGAGTTAGTTTTCTCAAGGATGGGAAGCAAAAGAAAGATGAGAAATTGGAGCTTGTGCATATGGATGTATGAGGACCAGCTCAAGTATCTTCTCTTGGTGGCTCTCGGTACTATGCCACTTTTATTGATGATGCAACAAGGAAGGTATGGATTTATTTCCTTAGGTAGAAATATGATGTATTTGAAACTTTTAAGAAATGGAGAAGCTTGGTTGAGAATGAGACAGGTAAAATTTAAAATGTCTCAGATCTGATAATGGCAGTGAGTATTCAAGCAAAGAGTTTGAAGACTATTGTTCCTCTAATGGTATTCGTAGGCAGAAAATAGTTCCAAGGACTTCATAGGAAAATGGAGTAGCTGAGTGCATGAAAAGAACAATAATGGAGCATGCATGGACTATGAGATTGCATGTTGGGATGCCTTTAAACATGTGGGAAGAGGTTGTAAACACTATTGTTTATTTAATCAATAGAGGTCCCTCTAATCCTTTGGGTTGTGGTATTCCAAAGGAAGCATGGACAGGTAAGAAGGTGAGTTATTCTTTTCTCAAGACCTTCGGTTGTGAAGCATTTGTACATGTAGATTCTGAAAATAGAACCAAGCTTGATGCAAAATCAAAGAAATGTATATTTTTTGGATATGGCATTGATGAATTTGGTTATAGGCTTTGGGAATTTGAAAATCAAAAAATTGTGAGAAGCAAGGATCATGTCATATTCAATGAGAAAGTGTTGTACAAAGATCAGTTGTAGCAACATGAGAAGAAAGAAAATGATTATGTAGTGCTGGATGATACACCAAATAGTGATGTTTTAGTGGTTCCTCATGTTCTATAACAACCACAACAAAAAATACCACAAACTCTAGTGAATGTTAGATGATCTTCAAGGATAAGTCAACCTCCAGAAAGGTTTTCTCCGTCTTTGTATTCTATTTTATTAACTGATGTTGGTGAACCAAAATGTTATGATGAAGCTATGTAGGTGGATACCAAGGTTCTATGGGAGCATGGAATAGAAGAAGAAATGGACTCCTTGTTGAAAAATTAGACTTGGGAATTATGCAAGTTGCCTACAGGTAATAAGGTTTTACCAAAGAAATGGGTTTAAAGGTTGAAAGAGGAAGATGGAGGTAAGAAAATATTTAAATCCAAATTAGTTGTAAAGGAAATTGCATAGAAAAATGGTATTGATTTTGATGAAATATTTTCTCCAGTTGTTAAAATGACTTCTATTCATATTATTTTAAGTATTGTGGCTACTGAAGATTTGCATTTAGAACAACTTGATGTTAAAACAACTTTTCTCCATGGTGATTTGGAAGAGGAAATATATATGGAACAACCACAAGGATTTGAGGTCAAAGGTAAGGAGAAACTAGTGTGTAGATTGAAAAAAAGTTTATATGGATTGAAGAAAGCACCTCGGCAATGGTATATTAAATTTGATAGCTTTATGGCTAAACATGGCTACATTTAGTGTAATTCAGACTATTGTGTTTATTTTAAGAGGTTAGGTGATGATAGATACATTATTTTATGTTTATATGTTGATGATATGCTTGTAGCGGGTTCTAACATGAATCACATAAAGGTGTTAAAACAACAGTTAGAAAATTCATTTTCTATGAAGGATTTAGGGGAAACAGAGCAAATCCTTGGTATGAAGATTACAAGAGATAGGAAAAATAGAAAATTGTTTTTATCTCAAGCTGATTATGTTGAGAAGGTGTTGCAGAGATTTCATATGGAAAATGCAAAAGCTGTTAGCACACCTTTGCCTAGTCTTGTCAAATTGACTAAGGATATGTGCTCAAAGACACAAGAGGAGGAAGAAAAAATGTCCAAGGTACAATATACTTTAGTTGTAGGTAGCTTAATGTACACCATGGTATGCACGAGACCGGATATTGCACATGTTGTAGGAGTTGTTAGTAGGTATATGAGTCACCTTGGAGTTGAGCATTGGAATGCTGTAAAATGGATTCTTAGGTGCTTGAGAGGTACATACAATAAATGTGTATGTTTTGGGGGCTCTAATACTGATTTAAAATGTTATGTTGACTTAGATTTGGTAGGGGATGTAGATACCGGGTGGAGTACTATAGGTTATGTATCTATAGTTGGTGAGACAACAGTGAGTTAGATTTCTTAGTTGCAAAAGGTGGTTGCTTTATCCACCATGGATGCAGAGTATGTAGTTGCAATAGAGGCAAAAAATGAGATAATATGGCAACAAATTTTCATGGAAGAGTTGAGAAAACAATAGGCTGAAAATTACTTGTTTATGGATAGCCAAAGTGCTATACATCTTGCAAAGAATTCAGCCTTTAAAACCAAACACATACAGTTGAGATATCATTTCATTTGGCTAGTGTTGGAGGATGGATAGGTCAAGCTAGAAAAGATACATATAGATGCCAATCCAACAGATATGTTTATGAAGGAAGTGACACAGGAGAAGCTGAGCTCCTCTTTAGCTTCAGTTGTCCTTCAAGGTTGAATTCAAGTATAATAGAGCAATAGGGTCCAAGGTGCTTATTTCCAATGGGAGCTGTAAGTGCAGCAGTGTCACCCAAGATCAATCTCCAAGTGAGAGATTGTGTTGGTGTGGATCCTAATTAGTCTTCAAGTGGGAGATTGTTGGTATGTGGCAACTGATCATGCTATACTGTACACCCTTGATCTCACTGAGAAAGGAAAAATCACTGAAAAAAAAAATGACTTTGTAAAACCTTGTAGAAGTTGTAAAACCAACTTCATAGTCCCCAAGAATCACCTGCAAGAAATCACCTATCACATGCAACAAATATTCAGAACAAAATCTGTAAACCCTGAGAGCAAACTTGTGCAAGCAAAAATCGACATAAATGATTATTGAATGTAATTGTTTTACAAATAATACAAATGCCTTCAAAAAGGAAATGATGCAATAAAGCAAGAAAAGACAACCCTATTCTTATCTTGAGCAAAAAGACAACTCAATAAGATAAGATAAGAATTAAATAGTAATTAACCTAGGAAATGGAATTTGCCTAATTAAACTTATGCTAAAGTGTAATTAAATAATTAATTACACCAACACCCCCCCCATAAGTGCAACTTAGGGAGAAACAAATTATTATGAAAATATGAGTCCTGACAACAAGGCTTGATCAAGTACTCATTTACAAATGCAATGAAAACTAAATCAAATGGGGTAAAGGAGAAAACCACATGGGAACAAAACTCCTCCCC
The DNA here is from genome assembly GCA_007258455.2 of Sequoia sempervirens. NCBI lineage: Eukaryota > Viridiplantae > Streptophyta > Pinopsida > Cupressales > Cupressaceae > Sequoia > Sequoia sempervirens. The sequence goes on from VDFB02000002.1 coordinate 245,103,240, forward strand.
AAAATAGAATGAAAACTAAGTGATGAAAGATGGAGGACTCCATAAGATGCCCCATGGACACCATCCATCACAAAGATACGTGAAATAATCCCCCCATAAGAGAGGAAGAAAGAGACCAAAGATCCCCCCCAAAATGAAGTAACTCCAAAAGAACTGAAGAAAATGCATCTCCTGAAAGAAGTGAGAGGGAAGAGGCCGAATGAAAGCAATCTCTAAAGGTGAAGAAGGTGCAACCCAAGATGTCTCCACAGAAGTAGGAACAAATGAAGAAGCCGAAGTAGGTGAAGACTCAATAGAAACCTCCAAAGATGTATGATCAACTGGATCCTGCTGCACTAAAATAGAAGAAGCAACAGGAGGGGGAGGAGATGGAATGGAAGGCTTGAGAACAAAATCCAAAGTGAGAACACCAATGTTCAAGAAGCCAAATCTCTCCTCTGAATGATGATGCACACTAGAAGTGTGAGGAACAGTTGTAGGAATAGAAACACCACCAGTAGAAAAATCAATGAAGGAATACAACCGAGATGAGTGATCCACTATCCCAGTAGCAATAAATGCTCTACTCTCCAAGTCTCTGATGATAACTGAATCAAGTGTGAACTCCACAGATCTCCTAGTGCCTCCATGTGTGATCTGATAAATGGAAAGAAGGTTGTTTGTCAAGTGAGGGACACACAAGACATCTTGAAAGGAGTGGTCCCCAAAACTAGTAGACTCCTTCCCTATAACACTCATGTAAGTGTTGTTTCCCATCAAAATGGGAGACATAGTGCAAGGATCAAAGGAAGTGAACATAGTTTGTGAAGAAGCCATATGATGAGATGCTTATGAATCTAGAAGCCATCTCCCTGATCCAATACCTGAAGAAGCACAAAGAGCATGTCCCTTCATATCTGATGAAGTATGTAAACTAGTTGTGCCTATGTTATGCTACTCTGAAGAAGAAGAATGCGGAGAAGAAGATGATGCAGGCATCCTAGAAGGAAAATCAATTTGATGTTACTGAAGAAGATGTTTTCAGCTCATCAATGTCCTTCTTGTAACAATTATGTTCTGCATGTCCTTCCCTCTTGCAATATGCACATGGACCCTTATCCTTCCTAAATGATTTCCCCTTAGAAGAGGAGGATGAATTTGAGGACTCCTTTTGTTGCTCATGAGGTTTGGAATCCTTTTGTTTTTGTTTCTTTCCTTTTCCTGTAGAAGCCTTCTAATTTCTAGGCTCCTGTGATGCAATAAGTGCCTATGAAGAGGAAGAAGGTTTCACCGTGCCCATGCTAGCTAACTTAGCTTGCTCTTGAGTGAGAGATGAAGCAAATTCAACAAGAGATGGCATAATGAATCTCGTACCAAGTGCATCCCTAGTGGCATAAAAGGTAGATAGAAAAAATGAATAATCTGGTCCAAGCTTAGAAAGAATGGACAATATCAACTAAGAGTCTTCTTTCTAAACACCACACTGTGACAACTGCAATCTAAGAGACTTGAGTTTGGTGAAAAAATCCTAGATGCTATCAAAATCCCTAGGATTTAAGCCAATAATCTCATTCTCTAATTGAAACCCTCTCATAGTATCCTGCTTCACAAACAAAGACTCTAAAGTGGTCCAGATCTCATTTGGTGTAGTGCAAGACTCAATGTGAAAAGAAGTTCAGATGAAAGAGACAGACATAATGTACCATAAGCTTCATCATACCTATTAAACCATTTTCTCTTTTTAGTAGCACCTGTAGGTTCAATTTTTGTACCCATGGTTACCTTATACAACCCTTTATGTTTCAAGTGAATCTCCATTTTTTTTTCCAACCAAAATAGTTGAATGGAGTAAGGGGTGCAATATTATGTAAATCCATGATAGAAAACAACAATATATAATCTCAAATAAAAAAACAATGCTCACTGATCTCAAAAAATAGCCTGATTTCATGCTTCCTAAGAAAATAACTGAAAAAGTAAAGGCTGAGATCAAACAGAAATATCAAATACCTAGTAAAAAAAATCTAAAAAAATAGGTCTGAGATTTGTGTAGAGAACTGAACCAGCTTTCCAATGCCTATTCATTTTCAAAAAGCAGAGCCAGGACACAAAAGTTACACCTCCCAGAGTGAAAACAACAACTTCTGGATTTGACAGGAGAAAAAGGCACCAAAACAGAAAAATAAAAAAATCAAACCACCACCATTGTGAAGATCGTCGAACCAGATTTTCGACGATATCTTGTTTGCAAAAAAATACCTCTGTTTGCCTAAGTTATGAAGAAATGAAAAAAATCCCTATAAAAGGCCTTTTAGCACTAATAAGGTCAAAGTTTCAGCCCCTTATTTCTGGCCCTCGGTCACCAATATGACTAGCTGCTGCAGGGTTTTTAAAAAAAATTAGCCGGGGACCTGGGTCACGGCTCCTGGTCACTGATAGAACTAACTGCCAAGGCGGAAGGGGCTTGAGGCGGCGGCTCCTAGTCGTCAATGGGACTGGGGTGGGAGCTTACCGAGCCACGGGGCTAGAAGCCAGGGCTCTCAGTCACCAAAGTGACCACCGACAGAGTTGTTAGGCCCGCGGGGGCTGCATACTGGGAGCGGCAGCGATGGCGGTTGGGAGATGACTGTCGGTGGCGGTGGCAGAAGCGGTGGCACAGTAGTGTTGGCAGGGGAGCCGCCGATGGGGGTGGCCCTAGTGGCCGCATGGCAACGCTCCTTTTTATACTGGCCGTGGTTTTTTCAATCACTTTTTTTGATTTTTTTTGAATTTTTTTTTGAAATTTTTGCCTCAAAATGTGTGCTAGGAGGCTGTACAGCCTCTCTGGCTAAATTTTTTTTGCCTTTTTTTCAACTTTCGCCTAAATTGACGAAATGAAAGGCATTTTTGGGGTTTTTGGATGCTCTAATCACGATGGAAATGTCCATTCGATCCCAAAATGCTTCAAAAATCTGGCTACCCCCAGATCTACAAAAAAATGATCTGACTTGAAATGCTTGCATAGAAAAAGACAAAATATCTCCAAATCACGAATAGGCAGCAACAGGTCTGGAGCTCTGATACCATGTAGAAGTTGTAAAACCAACTTCATAGTCCCCAAGAATCACTTGCAAGCAATCACCTATCACATGCAACAAATATTCAGAACAAAATATGTAAACCCTCAGAGCAAACTTGTGCAAGCAAAAATCAGCATAAATGATCATTGAATGTAATTGTTTTACAAATAATACAAAAGCCTTCAAAAAGGCAATGATGCAATAAAGCAGGAAAAGACAACCCTAATCTTATCTTGAGCAAAAAGATAGCTCAATAAGATAAGATAAGAATTAAATAATAATTAACCTAGGAAATGAAATTTGCTTAAGTAAACTTATGCTAAAGTGTAATTAAATTATTAATTACACCAACAAACCCTAATTCTAGAAGCTTCTAAAAAGCTTGTTATAAGCAGTTTGGATGGGGGTTGCAGTGGGGCATTATTAGTGAGATTGTAATATGTTTTACACTGGATAATCAAATTGTTGGATGGTTGCGGTTTTGTGGATGTAGCCCAGATTGGGTGAGCCACATTAAATTCTCTATGTTGTCTTGTTTCTGCTATAATTTTTTGTGTGTTTTATTTCTTTGTTTTATTGATCAAATTTTCATTTAACTTTTAGATATCTGCTTTCTAACCCTAACATGTTTTTCCTTCATCCTGCTTATGTTTTTATGAGTTCTTCTTTTGTGAATATATCCCTAAGGAAAATTTGTCTAATACTTGTAATTGTAAACATCTTCTTAGTTTTTGACTGCAAATTATTTTTAATATGTAAATTAAATTCTATTTTAAGTTTCCATTTGCTGTTATCAGTGGATTGGAAAGTCAGTATTTATCAACTTATGAACTCAATAAATTTTTATTGAATCAAATTGTTGATTTATACATTATTTTTTATTTGGACTTTAGGAAATGAAGACAAGGACTGTAAGGCACAAATTAGATGATAGTGATAATAATGTTGAAATTCTAATGATAGAATATGAGTGCGCACATAGTGAAAAAGTGGCCAAGAATAATGAATATTTATTGAGTCTTGGTTTGACAAGGCAAGTTGTAAATCTATTAAGTAGTATATTATTTGTTGAATAGTGTTTAATGAAATTCTATAGGCAAGAGCTTTATGTATATAAGACATAATATGATATCTTTTTTCTTTATAAGCAACAAAAAGAATGCAAAGAAAATGTGGAGAAGAAACAGTAGGAAAGAAAAGATACAGTACCATCATCTCGTAGAAGCCGACGCTTTTGTGATTCAACAAATATAGTTGGTGAAAAAAATAGTTGTGATGATGTGCAACCTGGTATAATACATGGTGATGTGCAGCCTAATATAGCACATGGTGATGTGCAACTTGATATAGCACATGGTGATGTACAGCCTGATATAGCACATGGTGATGTGCAATATTATGATGATCTCTTAGAACTAAGTCTAAGAGAGATTATTGAAAAACATTAGGGCAAAGGAGCAACAGGTCTACAGATGCTTTTTGCAACATTATTAAAGGATGCATTTAATGATGTGAAATCTATGGAGATAGGTACTAATCTACCTACTCATGCCACACCTAATGTGGCCAAAGGGCATGAAGTTCTGGTTAATGAAAGTCATGAAGAGAGACCGCTTGCATCTACTGTTCCTTAGAGTGCACCTATTGAATCTAGAAATTTTGATGGAACTAGTGGATCAGCCACAAATACTGGTAGTGGTAATTTAATAGAAGAAGTGGATGCTTTTGTCAAAAGAAAATGATTGAGTCAAGATTTGCACATATCTATAGAGAGGAATGCAAAAGAAAGAAAATTAGAATGCAAGAAGCCATTCTTGCTTGAGGTATTGAGAGATGGTGAGCCCATTGGGCCAAATGATACAAAGTGGGCCATTGAGTTGGGTGTAAGATGTAGGGCCCATTTGGATATTTTTAAATCAAGTTTTGAAAAGAAAGATCCATGAGATGTGGAAAATGTTATACAAAAAATGTAAAATAATTTTGAGACTACTGGTGGAAAAATTCTAGAAAATATTACAAGCAAAGGATGAGAATTTTGATGAACAATTATAGATACAATTGCAGAAAAAAATCATGGAGGGAAAAAAGAGGTTCAACTCTAGTCTATCTCCCAAAGAGTGGGAGGCATTGAGAGAAAGTATGCATTCCAAAGAATATTTTGCAGAGAATAATAGAGGCAAGATTGCAAGAGATAATGTGAGGGTTGGATATACATTTGTACGAGGTGGGTTGCACACTGAAATGGAAAAATTTCTAGTAATTATATGGATTTTTGGTTCAATTTACATTGTGTTATATATTTCAATTTTTTATTGAACTGACTATATGTTAAAATTGACATTGTATTTTAGGTGGAAAATAGTAATAGAGAAGTAGGTGCAGAAGATATATTTTCAATTATATGGTAGCACTAGATGCTAGTAAATCAAATAGTAGGATGAAATGGAAATCTAGTTTGTCAATAGAGATTTCACAACCATCTATTCAATGCCCACTAGGAGCCTCTATAGATCATGTCAACTCAAATAAACTAGGGTACCAAAACATAATGAGTTGCATATTTAGTCTCACTCAACAAGTTACATAGTTGGTTGAATTTGTTAACCCTACAGTTTCTGCATGGAATGAGCATAATTCCATGGATTTAGATGAGGTAAGAGGCTCTATTGATCTCATATCTTCTTGTTTGGTAGTTATATATAAAAATTCCTCTTAATATGTATATTATTGAAATATGAGCATAGGAGAATCCAACCCAGTTTCTTTATTGTTGGAGTGATCCAAAAAATGTTCTTTTGGACAAATTTATAGCTTGCATTCTTTACTTGAATATTGAATGCTTTGTATTTTTTTTTGCATGATGGTTAAACCACATGCAGATAAATTTTATCAAAGAAATAGGAAAATAAAAATGCCTTCATGGTGTCAACAAAGCTGTCGGTATTGATAGTGATGAACTGGACAAGAATGCATAGCACAGTCATCTTAGTTGTCCTGAAGTTGAGCTAATTAATATAATAGTTGTCAGTTATATGTCCCAATGTTTTTTCATTCTTCATGCTTAAAATGTTCTTTTGGACAAAAAAGTATAGCTTTTGCATTTTTTAAGTTGTAAGTTAATCTGTCCCAATGTTTTTTCATTCTTCTTTTCGACAAAAAATTATAGCTTTTGCATTCTTTAAGTTGTAAGTTAATCCATCCCAATGTTTTGTCATTCTTCTTTTGGACACAAAATTATAGCTTTTGCATTCTTTAAGTTGTAAGTTAATCTGTCCAATATTTTGTCATTCTTCATGCTTAAAATGTTCCTTTAGACAAAAATTATAGCTTTTGCATTCTTTACTTGACTTATATTAATTTTTTCATGATGATTATGCTAAATAGACATAGGAAAATTGAGAGGGGGGGTGAATCAGTTGTCACAAAATTCAAACTTAAAACTTCAACATTTATTAATTCCACAACCACACTATTTTGTTATTGAGTAAGAGCATGAAGCACAAATAATAGAAAGTAATTTAATACAATAAACACCATATTTTTATGTGGAAAACCCAAGGGAGAAACCACAATGAGGATTAACTCACAATATAAAGTAGTCTCAAACTAAAAATAAAAGGTTCACTACCTTGAAAGGACTCACTATCTTTATACAAAAACTCACTGCTTACAAGAGAGGCTCACTGCCTACAAAAATATTGACAAAACAAAATTGGACTTTACAGCCAAAATGAACTAAGAATAGTGCACCTAACAAGTGTTGATGTAGTTCTGGTGATGCTTAATAGATTGATTCAACACACTTCATCCTTTTCTCTCACTTTCAACTTTTCATTCACAACTGCTTCATTGATTTCACAACTACTATTTCTTTGTCTCTATCACACACCACACAAAAATTTCCAACATGTTCATTTATATACTTGATCTTTTTTGCAACCATCAATTAGGTTGGCCTAATTAGATGCATTTCATATTTACCAAAAATACTAATTGTTGGCTCCAATCATTCACAAAATATTTCTAATAAAGTAATTCAAACCTCCAACATGCTACATAATGTCGGCATAGACCTAAAATAGGTCGCACATATATATGCACAACAAAATTAATTTACTATATCATAATTACCCCAAGAAGTCGGCCTGGAATAGACTTCAATGCAAAAAGCAATAAACATTATGTTGGTTGCCAAAACGCTATACGAGCATCAAAGCACGTAATATTCTGAACATGCATGCCTTCAACAACCATAAGCAATTTCTCAAAAACTGCAAGCAATAATTACCAACTGGGAGGAATGCAGACTAGAATACCAGAGAGACATAGCTTGAATACTGGTTCAAATACCATTCCAAAATACCAGATCAGACACAACATTAAACTTGTAATCACATGGTGACATCAATGATAACACAAAACTGTAGAGATAGTCAATCTTCTTCATTTTTCCAACAATATCCCCCTTTGTCATTGATGGCAACATGTAAAAAAGAACTCCTTCAAACTCTCCCATCATTTCAAATCTCTCCCCATACTCTAACTCTGCTCTAACTCTCTCCCCCATTGACATCAATGGAAAATGGTGTCCAAAAATGATGTAAACAAAGGTTTAAACATGGTGACATCAAAAGTCAAAAAGATTCCAATTCTTCACCTAAAACACTTTCTTGTATATTTCCTCAAGAACTAGACAAAATTTCTTCTAGTTAAATGTAGCTGAATCCATTCTTGTGCAGATGCTTTCCAATAAGCCCAACAGAGTAAAAGATGATGACTAATATGAACATTTTCTTTCAACATCTTTTGCGTCAGTAAGTATTATGAAAAGATGATCTAACCGGACCTCAACAATCTCCTTAAGGAACTAGAAGGTTTTTACTACATGTCTTTGTACAACAACCAGTTCATCTTGTAATTCACCAACTCTTAATCTTTGCTTTCCTTCTTTATCTTCAAAGATGTTAAAATTCTTTCTAATTATGTTCACTTCAGATTCAATTGCTTCAATTCTACTTCTGAAATTATCTACTGCAATAGGCCACTAGAGGCAATTATATTTGTAAATATCAAATATTTCTTTAATGCATTTTTTTTTTCCATGATCAACTCAGAAAATTCCCCTTTAGCTTTAACACACCTCTTTTCAACCAAAGCTTCAAACTTACATCCTTCAGAACCTTCAAGCAACATTGTTTCTTCAACAATCTCAACTAGGTTTTCTGGAAAAAAATAAAAAATAACTGATACTCCAATACCTTTTTGAAGTAGGTATTCTACCAAAGCATCATCAATCTTTAGTCTGCCAATAGGAGAGTATGTAGTTCATAATTCACCAATCTTATTCATCTTCCCCTTAAATATCATAGACTGAATGCCATCAGAGGATACTTTCTCCTTTTCTTCTAAAATGTCAATGGTATCTTCAGTTATATTTTTTCTCTTCGATTCTAGAGGGGATTCACTAATGACAATCTCCAATTCTCTTTTACCAGAGGAAGAACAAACTTCAAACTAACTTGATGCAAATATACTCAAACAAAGATTTGTTTTCAAGGATGTGAAATAAGATTTACACATACTTGCATTATCTTCCAACACCTCCAGGTACTTGTAGACCTGTTTTCCAATAGGAATCCCAAATTCCCATACCACATTATCTTTTCTTGGTAGGGAACTCAAAAAGTAAAACACCAAGCACACTAGCAAAGATCCAAAATGAAAGGGATAACTCTTAGTTACCGTCATTTGAACATTTTCAGAAAGATTCTCAAGCAACAAGCTACACAAATCAAATTTCCTATTCCCCTTAACCATCATATGCACAATATAAACAACAATAGTTGATGTGAAACCTTCACAATTTCTAAAATAGATCTTGTAAGAAATTCCATACACAACGTACCTTACAACCAAATCCTCAAGAGTTTTTATCAATAGATCTTGTGGGTCTTTACTAATGCCAGTCAATTCCTCCACATCTTTGTACTTTATAGTTTTCTCTGGAGGAAGGTCACCAATACTGCATAAGCTAGTGATTGACTCGATTGCTTCCTTCATAACTAACTAGGGTTTTTTCAATACAATACTTCCATTCTTGAAATGATTCAATAGGGACAAAATAAACTCTATCGACAACCCATGAAAATTCACTTCACAAATCCATACCTAGGGTTTTTATTTTCTGTAATTCATCTCTATTCAACCCTAGTTCCATTTCTTTCATCTTTCTATGATCAAATTCTTCTAGCTCAACTTCTTTCATCTTCAGAGGGATGACGCCACTCGATTCTCTATCCATTTCTATTGCTTCTTTAATTCGTTATTCGAGACTTCTTCATTTTTCTTCTTCTTCCCTTTTTGCAAATAGAGAAACAAATTCTTGATTACCTGAGTTAATTTCTCTTAATTCCATTCAAAATTGCTTCAATCTTGTGATGCAATGTAGGGCCACAAAACTTTCAACCATAATTCAACTTGACAAGAAGACAACTTTCTTACTGTCCTTACAATTAGGACTCCCTTTTTCTTACAAAATCCTTGATTTCAAGCATTCAAACAAAGATTAAGGCATATAACTTCTTGTATATTCCTCAAGTCACTTAAACAACTTCAAATTTGATTGACCCAAATCCTTTCAACAACTCATACTTATCAAACATAAGAACTTTTTCAAGTAGACTGTCCTAAACATCAATTAGGCCCATTTAGACCTTATTAAAAACACAACTTCACATCCCCAAGTCCATCCCTCCTTTATATCATTTCAAAAAAGTGTAAATAAGTATGAAAAATCATAAGGAACCACTTCCCACACTTTATTCAAGACATTTCAACAAACACCCCTTCAAACCCTCCATTTTTTGTTCTAAAAAGTGACTGTCAAAATAGGATAGAAATAAGAATAGGCTCAATAATATATAACCACACCTAACCATGAATTAAATGGGATCAAAATACACCTTTGTAACCTCTTAAAACCAAAACAACCAAGAAGGACTCACACTCAATCATCAAAACTTTCAAAATCACCACTGTACACTGTGATTTTACAATTTTTTACCAATTTGCAGGCCTAGGGCATCGTGATAACTGCCCCAAACTTCTTCTTTAGACTTTTAAGCTTTTGGAACATTTAATATACATAACTAACTACCATTTTACCAATTTATAGCAAATTTCAATGGTGAAAACTTGAGAAATACAATTTTAATTCACATTGCTGACCCTAGAAGAGGGTTTAACCTACCTATACAAAATTTGTCATAACTTGCACCAACCTTAATGGATTTTAGTGAAACCAAATGAAAATTAAAGTAGAATCATAGGTATTTAATATAAAAAGGAGGGGAGTTAGATTTAAACACCATAAATGGCTGTACACTGACCTAAAACCATGAGGTTGTTGATAAAATACAATAAAATTGAGGATTTCATTAACTTCTTTACTCATCCATCTTTCTCCAACCTTCCTTGAAGTGTGTGAAAGTTCAAAATTATTTAAATAAACAAAAATATTCCTACAACCACCTTTTCAACTGCTTGACTCTTCACATTCCTCCCTTTTACAATTTATTGCATTTTTACAATATTACTTGACAATTTTTGTCAATATTTTGCAACTTTTACTTTATATGCTTAATGACCCTAAAATGACCAACTATGACCTAAAAAAATCTTATTATGGCCTTCTAAACCTTATTACAACATGATATCAATAGTTTTAACTCAAAAATTTGAAGTTGCCTCTTGGAGGTATATCCTTGCTTGGGTGCAACTGCACCATTCTCTCCAGCCAAAATGAATTCCAAGTCCTCTTGGATTGGATCATCATATTCTCCTCCTTGTAGTCCTTATGCCCTAAAACTTTCATCTTTACCTTGGGTTTGAGTTGGTCTATTCCAACTTTCTTCCATGTTGTCCTTTATTTATGAATCTACTTCTTCATGCCTTGAAGTGTTACAATCTCCATTTGTTCTTCCTCAATCTACTACACTTTGATCTTCAAATGGTTCCCTATCCCAAGAATTAGTACAATAAAGAAATGACATGTTAATCCTACCACAATACCTCCATCTCTCTTCAACTCTTTGCAAATCTCCAAGACCAAGTCATCTTGGATCATCTCTTCATCCAATCTTGACACCAATTCAATATCTCCTTCCTCTGAAATTAGGTTCTTCATCTCTATTTTTCCTTCATCTCCATGCTTGGGAATGACTGCAACAACTTTGTCTTCATCCATGAATTCTTCATTTCCATCTTGAAACAATTCTTCTTCTTTCTCTTTCATTTTCATTTTTCTTCTCCTTTTGACTATCTTCTGAATGGGCCATTCAACTTTCTTTTTCACTGTCAATTGTCAACTAAATGCTTGTCTATACAATTGCTTCATCTCAACCTCAAATATTTCTATCCTCATAATGATTTCCTCTGGTTCTTGCCTAAATTCTCTCATCTCTAGATCCTTCTTATTTTTCTGTCTTGTCCTCTTTTCTCTTCCTTTCTTTTGCTTCTTTCTTTTGCAACTCTGCTGCCTACAAATTCCTTCTCAAAATATCCTTCACAATCAAGTCTCTCCTTGCTTCCACTTCACTTTGCCTCACCTGGGAAATCGGGTTCTTTCCTCAACTTGCACAACACAAAACACAACCACTAACACAACTTTCAACCATAACTCAACTTGACAGGAACACAACAACTTTCTTGTTGTCCTTACAATTAGGACTCCCTTTTTCTTACAAAATCCTTGATTTCAAGCATCCAAACAAAGATTAAGGCATATAAATTCCTGTAGATTGCTCAAGTCACTTAAAAAACTTCAAATTTGACTGACCCAAATCCTTTCAACAACTTATACTTCTCAAACATAATAACTTTTTCAAGTAGACTGTCCTAAACATCAATTAGGCCCATTTAGACCTCATTAAAAACACAAATACAGATCCCCAAGTACATTTATACTTTCTATAATTTCAAACAAGTGTAAATAAGTCTTCCCAATCATAAGGAACCACTTCCCACACTTTATTCAAGACATTTCAACAAACACCCATTCAAACCCTCCATTTTTGGTTCCAAAAAGTGACTGTCAAAATAGGACAAAAATAAGAATAGGCTCAATCATCTATACCACACCTAACCTTGAATTAAATGGGATAAAAATACACCTTGGTGACCTCTTAAAACCAAAACAAACAAGGACTCACACTCAATCATCAAAACTCTCAAAATCACCATTGTACACTGTGATTTTACAAATTTTTACCAATTTGTAGGCCTAGGGCATTGTGATAACTTCCCAAAACTTCTTCTTCAGACTTTGCAGCTTTTGGAACATTTAATATACTTAATTAACTACCATTTTACCAGTTTATAGCAAATTTCAACTGTGGAAACTTGAGAAATACAATTTTAAATCACATTGCTTACCTTAGAAGAGGGTTTAACCCACTTGTACAAAATTTTCCATAACTTGGACCAATCTTAATGGATTTTAGTGAAACCAAATGAAAATTAAAGTATACTCATAGGGATTTAATGTCCAAAGGAGGAGAGTTGGATTTAAGCACCATAAATGGTTGTACAATGGCCTAAAACCATGAGATTGCTGATAAAATACAATAAAACTAAGGATTTCATTGGTTTCTTTACTCATCCATCTTCCTCTATCCTTCCTCAAAGTGTGTGAAGGTTCAAGATGCCTTAAATAAACAAAAATAATTCCCACAACCACATTTTCAGCTGCTTAACTCTTCACATTCCTCCCCTTTACAATTTATTGCATTTTTACAATATTGCTTGACAACTTTTGTCAATATTTTGCAATTTTCCTTTATATGCTTAATGACCCTAAAATGACCAACTATGACCTAAAACAAACTTATTATCGCCTTCTAGACCTTATTACAACATGAGATCAATATTTTTAACTCAAAAATTTGAAGTTTCCTCTTGGAGCCATATCCTTGCTTGGGTGCACTTGCACCAACTTGCTTCAAGATTGCTCCAAAACACCTTCCAAGTTCTTTAATTACTTAATTAACCGAGAAGACTCACAAAATTTAACTTAAAATTCATCAAATTTACCCTGAGCACATTAAATGTAGAAAATATCAAAAAGTTGCTAAAAACATTCTTCTCAACACAAAAAACCCTAATTCGGTCTGCAAATCATTATACCAACATGCTTTCTTCTAGTTCTTTTTCCACAACGTCTGATTCTTCATTCTTCGCATCTCATCCTCATGTTATCTTCTGACACACCATTTAACTAGGGGGTTTTTATAAATTTCTGATAATGCTCCCCCTAAGACCATGCTAGTCCTAGTTCCTAGAGGATTTTTCTGTACTAGATGAGGGCACAACCACATCAATAGCTTCAGGTTTTTCTTCTTCTTTCTTCTTCCATATCTTATTCATCTCTTGCTTCATTTCTTCTTTTTTGACCTTCTTTACTAGATCATTCTTCTCTACCGAAGCAGACATATTTCCTTTCTTTCTTCTACAAACCTTTGAAACATGTCTTGGTTTATTACAATGATAACAAATGACAATTTTCTAATTACTCTGACTTCCATTTCCTCTCGATCTACATTGATTTGTTCTATGCCCAAATTTGCTATAGGTATAGCAATAACCATTAAAGAATTGATTCATTCTACCTTCATTAAATCTATTCCTCATTATCTAACTTATCATTCTCACTTGAGATCTACATTCAATAGCTTTATGTCCAACCTTCTTACATTCAAAACATCAAGTTCAATGAAGGTACCAAAAAACTGATTATTCTTGCTCCTGCATTTTATTTCCTTGTGACCATATTTATTATAGAAGAAACAAATACCATTGAAAGAGGGACATCTTTGTGCATTAGGCTATCTCATAGGAAGTCTCTTTGTAAAGTTTTTTGAATTTCTCTTTTTCTTTCCTTTGTCTTGACTTTTCTGATTGTCTTTAGAACTTTCACCTGCATCAATTCCTAAACCAACTTTGTCTTTACTTGATTTCTATCCAGCAAGCAATTCTCCAAGCTTATCAGAACTTAATTTGAAATTATTCTCATAGAGCTTTTCCTTTTCCAGTTCAATCCTCAGGTTCACCACCTCTTGTTCAAGTTTAGAGAATTCATTAGCTTTATTTTGTACCATTGTATTGAGACATTCTTCAATTCTCTTCTTCTCTTCTACTATCACTTTTAATCCAATTATCTCTTGTCTCAATTTCTCAATCACTTCTTTGTGTCTTTCCTTGAATTTCTTTAATTGTTCTTTCAGCTTCTGGACACATTCATTTTCTTCATCTAGATTCTCCTTCGGATCTATGTTTTCATTTTCAACCTTGTCAAGATCTTTAAGTGCACTTTGGAGTTCTTCTTTATCATCCATTTGATCAACCATCAGGATCCTCCTTAAGATATTAAGCTCTACACCAAGGAACCAAAGCTCTGATACCAATTGTTTAATAGGCGCAGGACAACTGAGAGGGGGGGTGAATCAATTGTCAAAAAATTCAAACTTAAAACTTCAACACTTATTAATTCCACAACCACACTATTATGTTATTAAGTAAGAGCATGAAACACAAATAATATAAAGTAATTTAACAAAATAAACACCAAATTTTTATGTGGAAAACCCAAGGAGGGAAAAAACACGGTGAGGATTAACTCACAATATAAAGTAGTTTCAAACTAAAAATAAAAGGCTCATTTCCAAGGGATCACTATCCTGAAAGGACTCACTGTCTTGATACAAAAGCTCACTGCTTAAGAGAGGCTCACTTCCTACAAAAATATTGACAAAACAAAATTGGGCTTTATAGCCAAAATGAACTGAGAATAGTGCACCTAACAAGTGCTGATGTAGTTCTGGTGATGCTCAATAAATTGATTCAACACACTTCATCCTTTTCGCTCACTTTCAACTTTTCATTCACAACTGCTTCATTGATTTTGCAACTACTATTTCTCTATCTCTATCACACACCACATAAAACTGTCTAACATGTTCATTTATATACCTGATCTTTTCTGCAAGCATCAATTAGGTTGGCCTAATTAGATGCATTTCATATTTACCAAAAATACTAACTATCGGCTCCAATCATTCACAAAAATATTTTCAAGAAAGTAATTCAAACCTCTAACATGCTACATAATGTCAACATAGACCTAAAATAGGTTGCACATATATCCGCACCACAAAATTAATTTACTGTATCATAATTACCCCAATGAGTTGGCCAAGAATAGACTTCAATGCAAAAAAGAAATAAACATTCTTTGGTTGTCACAATGTTGTACGAGTATCAGAGCACATAATATTCTGAACATGCATGCCTTCAACAACCATAAGCAATTTCTGAAAAACCGTAAGAAATAATTACCAACTGCAGAGGAATGCATACTAGAATACCAAAGAGTGTAGCTCGAATACTGGTTCATATACTGGACCAAAATATCGAATCAGGAACAACCTTAAACTTCTAATCACAACATGGTGACATCAATGACAACACAAAACTATAGAGATAGTCAATCTTCTTTGTTTTTCCAACAGATTAAACCACATGATGCAAATATATTATATGAAAGAAGGACAAAAAGAAAAAGTCCCTATCAATAGAACTCTATGTAAAATTGTACAACTTAATATCTACAATGATGTTGATAGTGGTTATGATGATGAACTCGACGAGCATGCACATGATATTAATAGTTGTAGTCATGTTGAACTCGAGGTGAGTGCTACGAAACCACATGCAAGTAAGTACTATTCAAGTACTATTCAAGTAAGTAATGGTTGTTTTATTATGTAAATAAGGGTAATCATTACAAGTCTATTTGATAGAAGCTAGTTAGAATAGTAGTGAAGTGTAATTAGCTAGTATACATAGATTATGGAAAAAAGGGAGAACATATAACTTACATATGGAAGCTTAGAGTTTAGTTGTAATAGAGTGTTTTATAAAACCATATACAAAAAATTAATTTGTTCCAAGACATAAGAAATTACATACAACTATAAAAAATAATATAATGTGTGTTTTATATCTCAATATAATGTGCTTTTTTTTGCAGATATTTATTGATAAACTCCAAGAAGGGGATAAGTTGAGGTGTTGGATCCATTTGATGGTGTTGCTACAAGCATTGGGAAGATTCACTTACTATCTATTGTACATGGAGTCAAATTAAAAGGAACAAGAGATGCAAATGTAAGTATTTTATAGGTCACAAGTAACATACCCCTTCCCTATCCAGAAAAAATAGATGAAGTTGTCCGTTTGAAAGAGAAAGAAGGGACCTTCACATAGTGGCCACTAAAATATTTGAAAAAAATGATAGAGTGTTAGCTACAAGTGCAGAAGAGAAAAAGAAGGGTTAGCAAAAGCAAAGTGTGGAGAGTGAAGTTATAGAAAGAGAATGTACTTAGCCTAAATAAGTTGAACCCAAACAAAAACTAGAGATATGATTTGGGTGTACATTTTGTGAGTAGAACAAAGAATGTTCTATCTTACTACACCTGTAATGTAAAACCCTTGATTATGTTTCTCTCTTTTTGTTTTGGTTCCACTCATTCAAACTAGTGCATTATAGAAGAGGGGATATGTTGTGTAAGTAGTAGACACAGAGAATAGGGGTGTAGAAAAATAAGTAAATACTGAGCATATAAATGGGTGTAGAGAAGAGGAAAATTTATAGAGAGTGCAACATACATGTATGTGTAGTTGCAAATAAGTTGCAACATAGAATTGCCATCAAAATTGTAATATCTTGCATAAGAAAAAAAAGGCATTGTAACTCAATTTTCTCAGTCACAACACTGAGAAAAACACTTTGTAATAATACATTTTTCAAAGAAAAGACACATTTTTGTCTTGTATCTGTTGTAAGAACATGTTTTCTCAATAAAAGTTTAGTATTTTGCCTTCTTAATAGCTATTTCATTATGTGCAAATGAATGATCAATTATGTTTTTTTGTGTTTTTATATGTTTAAACCTTCATTAAAGCATTGTCTCATTTCCTGCACTTATAGGAAGAAATTAGTGAACAAAAACAATTAAATAAAATACCAATTGAATAAATATACCACCAACTAACAAAAATCAGTGAATAAATATGACTAAATATAATGATTATGCAATTAATAAACGATGTATCAATATACCTCCTAGTTGACAGAAATCGGTGAACAAAAATAGTTAAATAAACTACCAAATTGATCAAAATGATGATTAAAATTAATGACTAAATACACTACCAATAGATGGAAATAAGTGAATAAAAATGACTAAATAAGTGACCAGTTAACATTAGTCAATGACTAAATTAACAACTAAATATTACTAATGAATAAAAAATGATTGAATAAGTGACCAGTTTAAAACAATCAATAACTAAATTAACGACTACATTAATGACCAAATTGATCAATTAGACAACTGAATCAATGACCAAGTCGATCAATCAGACGACTGAATCAGTGACCAAATCAATCAATCCAACAATTAAGTTAATGACCAAATCGATCAACTAAATGACTAAAAATGGTTTAGTCATCAATTTGGTCATGTTATAAATGACTGGCAATAAACTACTACTAGTCACACGACCATGTTTAGTCATTTATAAGCAGTTTTTAGTAGTTTTTTCAATTGTTTATTGTTGTTTTTGTACTAGTGTAAAAGCTTGTGTTTGAGAAGATTGTGTAGTGTAATTTTTTTTTTTTTGGTGACAACTTATGTTTAGTCACATGTGCCAAATCGTACGTATAGTATTGATGGTTGTAAAGCATGTAGTTGGTGGGGATGTCTGCGCATTTTTTTGTGTTAATGGCGTGTTCAATTACTTTTTTTAGAGAAAATGAACATTTTATTATATAAAAAAGCTATGTGTTATTTTTTTCTTCATTGTTTCGAGCAAAGGTATAGAAAAAAGATTGGAAATTGGATACGTTTGTTATTTCTAATTTCTATACAATATCATTTTATAGGTATGAAAAATATAGCTCTTAATAAAGCTTGACTGTATTGAAAGTATTTGTAGAGAATCTAGGTTTATTTTCTATTATTGTAATATACTATGATTTTATAGCAAGTACAAATAAAGTTGTCAATAAACCTTGGCTATATTGACCAAGAAAAAGTGTTGTAATCATAATTGCTTGCATAGTTTGGTGAATACACTTTTGGAAAAGCATGGAACAATATTTCTTTATAATAAAAACTAATGAGGGTACTCCCCTTACAAAACCACACACACACAAATAAACAAGAGAGATAAGCAAAAAATGCAAAAAGAAACACTTGCTTTCTATTATCTTGATGAAGTGAAATTACAATACCCAAAAAATAACATACTACAACCACATGGGCCTTCTCATTACAAAAATTAGCAAGCCAAAAATCATGATCTGCACTACCGGAGCTCCCCTCTATAACCCATGTTCTCCCTCTTTTATCTAAGAAGTGTAATTGCCTTAGAATATTCTGGAAGGTGTAACCCCATTTTGGCACCAGAAATCCCACCATCTATTTCCCACTCTAGAGGTTTTTATTTTTTATTTTAATTTTAATTTTATATATTTACAACTTCCCAGGGTCAACTTTCAATCTAACCATCAGATTTTCAATTGCAATATATCGTTGGAAAGCTTGTGATAAGATATATAACCATCTTTTGCAGGATCTAAAAGATCAAACATTTTGCACCCTATTCCGATGCTCTAAAGAGCCTCAATTTTTAGTTTTAAACTTCATTGGAGAAATTCTTCAAGATGAAAATTTAATATCTTCCAAATGGTATAGGATTTTGAGATGATTCTTTAACTAAAAATCTCATTTTTCCATTTCACTCCTTGGGGTCATTTTCGTGTCCATAGGAACCGAATAGTCTGACTTACTAAAAATAGCAAGTGACTATTTTTGGAAGTTTTAAACTTCTAACTATCCCAATGATTGCACGAGTTGCCATGGGCCCCAAAACAACTAAGGAAACTACAAACAAAATAAAAATACAATATTTTTGGGTGATGCGAGATTTCCCTTACACCACTGGATGCTCCTACATTAGACACCCAGGGTAATTTGAAATGTGACCTTGTCACTTCTCAAGAGTCCCAAGATGGTTAACTCAAGCTTAGATAACCATGATGAATCTTCAACAGGCCTTCCTCTCCATTTCATCAAGTACTCTGCATATTACATGTTTCTTGTGCTTCTAACCACATGACTATCCAAAATTTCTTCTATCTCTCCCTTTTCTGACGTAGGTGCTAGAATGTTCCATTGTGCCTTTGTAAATTCATTCTCCTTAACTCCTTCATGATATTCTATCAAATCAACAATGTTTAAACATAGGTGAAACATGAATTTCATTAGGGAAATATAACTCATATGCATTCCTCAAATCATGCTTCTTCAGGATCTTGCATGGTAAGAATCTCAACTTCATAGTTGCAGCGATGGGGAATGAAAGATCAAATTTTGAAGCTAATGCAACAAGCACATCATCAACCACATTGTTTTCTCTTTCAATCCAAGTGATGTTAAAAGAATAAAAAGCTTTAGTAGTATCCAAAACAATAGTCCTATATATTCTTATGCTTCTTTCCTTTGTAGTATGCACATATTTGACTTGAAACAACACAAATTGTGAATCACCACGCACTCTAATATATTTGATTCCATATTTTAAATTTGTTTAAACCAAGTAACAAAGATTCATACTCTACCACATTATTTGTACATTCAAAGTTCAATCTAAAAGTGAACTTGTATTCTTTTCCCCAAGGGACATAAATATAACTCTTGCACCATTGCCTTCTCTTGAATATGCACTGTCAAAATGCATATTCCAAAGTCTATTATCTTTTAGATGAAGATGTGAGGGAACCAAATCAAAATCAATTTGTTTATTAGATTCATCATTACAGTAGCCCACCAAATTACTAGGCTCTACATCAAGGTAACAAATCTCATTCATTAGTTCATTATGATTCTCTAGAATAATCATCAATTTCTTCTCCCTATGCAATTTGACATATTTTCCACACATTGGGATGGTAGTGTTGTCATATAAAACTGCACCCTACTGAAAAGAGTTTAGTGTTCTAACGAAACAATGGAAATGAGGTCAAGTCTTCAGAGAAGGCTGACTTCCTTTTTCAATCCTAGTGCAATGTGCTAGTCCAACCCAACACATGAAAACCTACCACTAACAACTCACAAGGAAAAGGGGAGAAGGAGAACATGAAAGGGAAAATGGAGGTGATACACCAAGATGGAAGGTTTTTTCTTCTTGGATTTGACTACTTAGTACATCGTTGAAGAGGGGCAAGCGGTCTTTCACAACTCTCTCTATTTGGTTGATTCTCAGAGGTATACAAGAAGGTTGGTGTTTGACAAAGTGTTGGAAGGAATGAGAGTTTCTGAACATAGCAGTTGCAAATGATTTAACTCGGGAATACATGCATGCAAATACAATAAACAATTAGATATGAAGGTAATAACTTACTCAAACACAAAAGAGCTGAGAAGAGGAAAGCTTGATCGATTTCATTGATGTAGCGAAAGGCCAATATTTATAATGGAAAAGAGTAAAATACAGTGTATAATAGAAAAACCCCAGAGGAACTAGAGGAAGAACCACCCCCAAAAAATATACGTGTTGCCTTTATAGCTCAGGCATAATCGAGGGTTGAAATAAAATCCCTAACCCTAACTCAACTAGGGTTACAAAAAGATGAACACCAATTAGGTCTAAAAAAGATCTAAATTGTGCCCATAAAAGAGCAACCGCCAAGCCATAAAGGCTCTGACATTTTGATCATATCCCAAGATGATGGCTCATGAATGTAGGGATGGGTGCTCACAAATTCTATAAAAAAATCTAGACCAACCTACCATAACAAGAAAATAAGGCATCTGCAACACATCAAGAAGTGTTGAAAAAGTGTAATTAATCAATACAAGTCGATCAGATTTGATATGGTAGTTGAGAATGTGGCTGAACAATAACTTTTGTAAGTCTTCCATGAATAGGATCAATTAACCATTGAAGTTTGAATGTGGACCATTAGATTGGAGGTGAAGGGCTGAGATCAAACATCGAAGAAAGTTTAAAACACATTCGTTGATCTTCATCTCACACACTAGCAACCAAAGAATTAGGCCCCACTGTGACACATGTCACCTGCCTGCTAGTCCTCTGAGATTTACCTATTTTAGATCTATGGTCACAGGTTAGTGAGCAATGGCCTAGATCAACCCAATGACCACCAACGTGCATCCTCCTTAACCACTTGCCCAATGGTCATAATGTGTATCCCTCTTTTAGCAATATACGACTGAGCTTAAAACATCAAGATGAACCATTTTGTACTTGCATATACATCCTTTAATAGCATGTCTTTTAACTCTCCATAGCTATTGAGAAATATTCATTAAATATTTCTACACCTCTAATAGTTTAGTGGATGGTGACGATGATGCCACATGACTCATGCCTACTATCCCTCCACAAGTCCAAATGTGACAATGGGTCCCCCATGTGCTTGTGGGGAATGACTGAGATTCATTTTTCAGAGAACATCACACTATAAACTACAATACAATGGAAAGGAAAGAGGAACAGTGTGGTATAGTGGGGAACAACCCGCCACCCCACGAGGAAAAGGATCATGAAGTGCAGTAATAATCTCGTTATACCACAATGAAGAAGTTCAAGAAGAGAGGTAGAGTGGTAAGTCGAAAGAGATTGCTAAGAGTAATCCCACAATACTGCGGGGTGAATGTTTAAAGCTTGTGGTGTAGTGGTAAGAATCCCGCTATCCCACAAGGAAGAATGGAGGAGCTTGCGGTATAGCGGGGAAAAACCCTCCATCTTATGAGGATGAAGCAAGGAGTCTGTGGTATAGTGGTAGACTGAAGGCCAAAAGCTAAAAGAAGAAAGGCGTAAATGGAAGAGGAAAGGGAAAGAGGGAAGGTTGACCCCCAAAGTCCAACAAGGAAAAAGAATTAGCCAAATATTGAAAATTAAACAAGCTTTGATGGCTGGAGTTAAGGCTTGATGCTTACCTTTAGAGATTGGTAGGGGGTAAAGGGTAAGGCCGAAGGATGACACCCGAAATACTTAGAAGAAAAAGGATAAGGGAGCGATAGAGAAAGCATACAAAAAAGCAAGTGACAGCTCAAAAACCCAAAAATCTAGGACTTATTAACCTCCAAGGAAAACTCATTCAAGATGGCCCATGTAGGATCACTTAGATTGGATATCAATGATCGGTCATCTAAGGGACGTGGCATGAAATTTTAACATTTTGGTGATTTTTTGTAGGATGATTGCTTGCTAATCATGGAATCTAGAGGCCTTATCAATCCATTAGGCATGGGGTCATGAGGGTAAAACTTCAACAGCTGGGGCCTCTCAAAGAAAAAACAAAAAATGTGCAATTGCACTTGGATGAAAGTAGGGAAACTAGGCATACATCCCCTTAAGGAGAATGCAAGGTGTGCAAAGGAACTCTATGGAAAGTAAAAAATTTACAATATGTGCATGAAACTAATAGGAAGAAAAAAAAGGGAATTTGGCTCTATCAAAGATGAATCTTTTGAAAGAGCTAATCTCCCTAAAACCATAGTTGCAGACCTCACCTAGTTGCAACCACTGAAACTACTACCAACATGCATGGAACTGCACAAGATGCTTGCAAGGTGAAGGATCACTTCACTATAAATTTTTCTATTGCAAGGGAACCATATGATGTAAGCGTTAGATTTGTCTAATACTGGTTCTTTAGTTGAACATACAACATAAGGGGTGAAACTTTTTGAAGGAAAGTCAGCATCCAAGAACAAACCTCTTGTAGAGGGAAGATCACCCACCTCACAAAAGGATAGGCCAATGTCAACACCACTGACCTCTTCAATGCATGAATTGAAACAAAAAGAGAATGTTTCTAGCTCACATGGTGATGCAAAATATGCCAAATTTGACTTCTAATTTGCACAAGGAATGTCTTCTTCATGAACCTCAAAAGAGAAAGTCTGAAGCTCAGGTATACAAACAAATTGAGCAATTAGAGCATCACTCTCCAAACAAATGTGTGGCTACTCAATGGAGGATTTTTTAGTGTGTTGGTTCCATGTGACATTATCCCCAATGCTAAAGGTCACATCTTCATCTTAAATAAAGACCTAATATTCAATATTGCTACATTTAGTGACAAAAAAAACCCAACAAACCTCATGATTACTTGTATTTATGTACACTTTATCAACACATACCTCATTTTTTAGACACCTTGGATGAAGAACTAAATTCTTCAAATTGTCTCTCTATTTTGAATTCTTCTTGGCAACTAGCTACAACAGAAATAGACTCTTGCCATTTAATGGTTGCCACGTCCTCTTTTGTTTCCTCATTATTATGTTGCTTCCCACAAAGCACCTCTTTTGGGGGTGATGATTTGATGTTTAAACCTAAAAAAAATATTTCTATAACATCCCAAGGGAGGCCCTCCAACTCATAAATGCAAACCTCAATAGATTGTGGATCTTCATCCATAATAACAGGGGTTGGACATGTTTGTTGTTGCTGCTCCAAAACCATGGAGTTATCTCCATCTACCTAGCCAAGAACATGTTTTTTAGAGGCTTCAAATGATGTAGGTATAGCTGATCTATCCTCCTTATCTTCAAAAAAACAAGGGAATCAAATGAGAGGACTGTTTCATCTACTATATCAATGTTTCTACCATTTTAATGTCTTGTTATTGCAACATTGTTTCATCTTGAATTTTTTCTTGCAACAAACCAAGACACTCATTTTCTTGAGCACATGGAGGCTCCACAATAGCAACCTCCTCAATGATAGGTTCTTATGAGGAATGAAGGCTTGAAAAACTTAGGATCTCCAACATAGAAGATCTGCTTGATGACACAAGAGGTTGAATAGGAGTTTCAAGGGGTTGATTAGGATTCTTGAAACTAAAAACTTTTTCCTTGCAAACCTCTTGCACAATAGGTTGTTTTGGAACAAAAGGAGGGCTAATAGAAGCTTCAAGAGGCTTTCTAGGTTTCTTGAAACTTGGCAATTTTTGCTTTCTTACCTCCTCCTTAGTAGGTTGTTTTGGAAATGGTGGATGTTCTTGTTTGAAACTAGGCACACAAGGGGCACCCGAGTCTCGGGTGCTTGTGCTAGAGCAAGGGAAAGTTTTATTTTTCCTTTCCTAGCAACAACATCATTTGTTGTACACTCCTCTAGTTGCCTTCTTTGTTCCTTCAACTGCTACTCATACCTCCATTGAGCATCTGAATTTTGTTGTGCATAATGAACTCGATGGACAAACTCATCATGACATGGAAAATAACCTTCTTGTTTCCCTTGATATGCTTGATTAGCCCACTCTTCTTGTTTAGGTAGGTCAAGCTCTTATTTCTCCTAAAGCTCAAAAATTTGTTTAAATATATCCTTCACCATGAACATGAGTTCACTCACATTTTGGGGTTGAAAGGAAGAACAAGGAGCCTCTTATTGTCCCTAAATCTCACCTAGCTATCTTTTGAAACCAAGAAAAATGCTTGTGGCTTCACTTACACTTTAATTATCAAAATTTTGGGGTTGAATAGGAGAGGAATAAGGCTAATTTACAAAGTGATAAGTCTCTTAGGGATACTTATATGAATGTGTAGGCATCCAAGAAGACTAAGTAGGGTGGCTAGGTGGTATGTATTTTGATAAGATTGAAAACCCACAACAACAGGGTTCTTTGGAATGGAATGGGAGGCATAACCGGCTTGATAGATGATTGGGAGGTGCAAGGTTGGCATTATCATGATGTGGTGGAGTATACATATGGTTTCCATTATAACTTGACATTTTTATACATAGGAAACACCTTGAAATTGAAAAGGAAAGCAAAGGACTTCCTAACCAAATATTTTGGGTACATACCAAAAGGTCACCCAAAGATAGATATTGTAGAGTTGCTAGATGCTTGTAGAACTACCTTCAAAGGCTGAAATGTTGAAGAGAACACCAACTCCTCAACAACATGAAATATATTTGGGCTTCTTAAACTAGCTAATTTTGAACAGATTCACCATGATGTTCAATGATATGCCTCCAAAGGCAAGATGCATTGAAGAAAACACCAAATTCTTGAATGGAGAGAAGCTTTTATGACTGGGCGTGCCAAAAAATGTTGTCATATAAAATTGCACCCTATTGAACAAGAGTTTATTGTTCTAATGACACAATGGAAATGACCTCAAGGTGTGGGACCTTGCAAGATGAGTTCAAATCTCTAGAGAAGGCTGCCTTCCTTTTTCAATCCTAGTACAATTTGTTGGTCCAACCCAACACATGAAAACCTACCACTAACAACTCACAAGGAAAAGGGGACAAGGAGAACATGAAAGGGAAAATGTAGGTGATACACCAAGATGGAAAGTTGTTTCTTCTTGGCGTAGACTTCTCAGTACATCGTTGAAGAGGGGAAAGGGTTCTTTCACAACTCTCTCTGTTTGGTTGATTCTCAAAGGAATACAAGAAGGTTAGGGTTTGACAAGGCACTGGAAGGAAAGAGAGTTTCTCAACACAACAGTGGCAAACAATTTAACTCAAACACAAATGCATGAAAATACAATAAACACTTAGATATGAAGGCAATAACTTACTCAAACACAAAAGAGCTGAGAAGAGGAAAGCTTGATTGATTTCATTAATGTAGAGGAAAAAAGCCAATCTTTATAATGGTAGAGTGTAAAATATAGTGTCTATAATAGAAAAACCCTAGAGGAACTAGAGGAAACACCACCCCCAAAAAATACAAGTGTTTCCTTTATGGTTAGGCATAATTGAGGGTTGAAATCAAATCCCTAACCCTAACTCAACCAGGGTTAAAAAAGATGAGCATCGATTAGGTCTTAAAAAAATCTGAATTGTGCCCTAATAGAGCAACTGCCAAGCCATAAAGGCTCTAACATTTTGAGCATATCCCAAAATGATGACTCTCATGAATGTAGGTATGGGCGCCTATGAATTTTGCAACAAAATTTGGACCAACCTACCCTAACAAGAAGATAAGGCATCTGCAACACATCAAGAAGTGTTGAAAATGCATAATTAATCGATCCAAGTCGATTAGATTTGATATGGGAACTAAGAATGTTGTTGAACAATCTTTTGTAAATCTACCATGAAAAGGATCAATTAGCTATTAAAGTTTGAATGTGGGCCATCAGATTGGAGATGAAGGGCTTAGATTGAACATTGAACAAATTTTAAAACAAAGTCATTGATCTTCATCTCACACACTAGCAACCAAAGAATTAGGCCCCACCATGACACATGTTGCTTGCTTGCTAGCCCTATGAAATTTGCACATTTTAGATCTACGATCATGGGTTAGCAAGAAATGACCTAGATCAACCTGACAACCACCAACATGCATCCTCCTTAACCAATTGGCCAGTGGTCATAATGTGTATCCCTCTTTTAGCAATAGATAGATGAGGTTAAAACATCAAGATGAACCATTTTGCATGTGCATATACCTCCTTTAGTAGCACATCCTTTAACTCTCCATAGCTACTGAGAAATATTCATCAAATTTTTCTATGCCTCCAATAGTTTAGCAGACAACGACAATGATTCCACGTGATTCATGTCCACTATCCCTCCATAAGTCAAGATCTGATAGTGGGTCCCCCATGGGCTAGTGGGGAATGACTGAGATTCATTTTCTAGAGCACATCGCACCATAAATTGCAATACCACAGAAAGGAAAGAGGAACAATGTGGTATAGTAGGGAACAACCTGCCACCCCATGATGAAAAGGATCATGGAGTACGGTAATAATCCCTCTATACCATGATGAAGAAGGTCAAGAGGAGCGGTATAGCAAAAATCCAAAAGAGATTGCTAAGAGTAGTCTTGCAATATCATAGGCTAAATGTTTAAAGCTTGTAGTGTAGCGGTAAGAATCCCACTATCCTGCGAGGAAGAATGAAGGAGCTTGTGGTATAGTGGGGAACAACCCACCATCCCGCGAGGAAGAAGCAAGGAGCCTATGGTATAGCAGTAGACTGAAGGTTGAAAGTTGAAAGAAGAAAGGGAAATGGTAGGGAGAAAGAGGGAAGGCCAACCCCCAAAGTCTGACAAGGAAAAAGACTTAGGTAAATCTTGAAACTTAAACAAGCTTTGGTGGTCAGAGGTAAGGCCTGAGGCTTACCTTTAGAGATCAATAGAGGATAAAGGGTAAGGCCGAAGGCTGACACCCAAAATACTTAGAAGAAAAAGGCTAAGGAAGGGCACAATGGAGAAAGAATGCAAGAAAGTAGGTAAGTGAGTCTGAAAACCCAAAAATATGGGACTTAGTCAATTTTAGGATCACCCAAGGAAAAATCATGCAAGATGGCCCATGTAGGATCACTCAAATTGGATATGAATGATGGGTCATCTAAGGGTGGCATGAAATGTCAAGAGGTAGCATAGGGTAAATCCATTTGAAGAATACCACCCAATGAAGTTGCCCACTTTCTTGATAGTAACATGCCCCATTTAGCTGGAAAATTAACTATGATAATATCAATTGAAAATTATTTCCCAAGGTATGCAAAAATTTGCACAGGAGCATTATTTACTATCCCAATTACATTTACCTCACGAGAATCCATAGCATATCATTTATCATAGGATTTCAAAACTTGCAGTCCTAAATGATTCATAACTTCTAACATCACATTACTAAATGCTTCAGAATATAATTATAGTTATGAATAGGCCAACCATCAATAGAGAAGTATAAAATGGATCAATGGTTTGATTGTTACTTGTGGAAACAACACCCAGATAAATTTCATAAGTCTCTTGTATATTGAATTTTTCTGCCCCATCATTGGGAACAACTTTAATTTTATTTGATTGATAAAAAATGGTAGGTGCATTGAGGTATGATAATTTCCTCTCCCTATGTTCAAGGCTCATTATAAGCTCTCTGATTGGTACTTAAAATTTTAATTGATTAAAGGCTTGAGCCATGTCAATCGATTGGTATGTAGGAAAAGGAGTAGAAGAGAGGATTGTCACAACATTAGTATTAGGTATGAAAAGCATTACCTGATCATTAACAACAAGTTGCTTTGTATTTACCACTTTCTCAATCTCCTCTATACTACCTTTTATTTGGAACTTTCTCCCATTACCTGTTGATTTCCCATATGTTTGGTTGATATTTCACTCTCTTTCACCTTTGGGACATATAATTTTTGTTGGGATGCATTTGGTAAATGTATTTTCTTTCTTGGTGGAGACTTTATTGAAAACCTATTTGTTGCTCTTTTTATATCATATTCCCTTTTTTTTTCCTTTTTTCAAATGTGTAGACAATAGATTTGGAATGGTTACATCATTAGATTTATCCTTGGTACCTATTTGTCTATTTCTTAGCTAGTAATCACTTTGTACCCGAATGACAACAACTTTAATGAGAGATTTGATATCCTCCTTAGAGGGATCCTTTTTGTTATACATCTACCTCATATGTTCCTTGAGATGTTCAAAATATCTATTTGGAATCTCAGAAGGAACATGACAATTATCATAATCATTTTGAAATTTTTTTTAATCCTCATAGGTATCCAATTGATCTACATTTCTATCATCATAATATTTAGGTGTACCCTAATGCTCTTGGAATTCTTTTTTTTCATCAAGTGCAAATTCAATAAAAAACTTGGATTGATCATAAGGTAACATATATCATACCAAAATGAATCTCATTGAAGATTCACGTGATCCTTCCTTAAGGAATTAGGGGTGTGTCTCTCATGGTATTTTTGGTTTGAGTTACTTGGTGTTTTTTTTAATCATTACCTCCAGATCTCTTGGACCAGTCATGATTGTAGGGCATATTATGTAGCCTCTTACCCTCATCAAAATGTGTAAGATCAATGTTAAAGGACACACCTTTTTCATTTTATGCCACCTTGTATGAAAGATCCTTCATAGCTCCCATCAATTTGTCTATTTTTCTTCAACAATGAGAGGCTTGTTGAAAGTTGCTGCATTTGGTTTCAAGTGTTTTATATCAACTCTTTTATTGTCTTTCCTAGATGATTTGAGATTATTGTCTCTATTGATAGCCATTATGTATGCCTCCCTCAAGATCTAAGGGTTCTTATCTCTCAAAAGATATCCTAACTTTGAATCAAAAGCTCCACAATATAGAACAAGACACATAGGCTCATTTATCTTTACTTGGGGAGGTACTTTCCTCATTGTCATAATGAATCTATTGTTAAAATCAACAAGTTCATTTACCCCTTTTATAATAGTGGTTAACTCATGGATTACAAACTTTGGATCCATTTTTTATCCATATTGCAATTGAAAAACCCTCATAAACACATCCCACGAGTATATGCTACTATTTGGAAGACTCTTGTACCATTATTTTGTACTTTCCATTAA
Source organism: Sequoia sempervirens (assembly GCA_007258455.2). Lineage (NCBI taxonomy): Eukaryota > Viridiplantae > Streptophyta > Pinopsida > Cupressales > Cupressaceae > Sequoia > Sequoia sempervirens. The sequence continues at coordinate 245,132,763 of VDFB02000002.1, forward strand.
TGATTACAAAAAAAGCTTCATCATGAAATCCTCATCTTCAATCTCATACTCATTAGTGACATCTATAAAATGCATTAAGTGGTCCTCACCAGTGATAAAATTGTTACCTTGGAATTTTGATATCTTGCATATAATGTTAGCTAGAATTAGATTAGAGTAATTATAAATATTGCAAAAATCCAACTATCTATATCTTTCTAATCCTAATGGTGGTCTTACTGCAAAAAATCTTTGAGCTTTCCTTCTAGGGTTGACCCCATTATTTTGCACTATATTTTGTTGTGGGGAATTAGGATAATTTTGTTGAATAATTTAGGTACTTGCTGAATTGGAATAGCTGGTGCCACATTTTGAGGCTAAGTAGTATTTTTTGTTGATTCATCAATAGGGTTTGCTGAGCTAATTGGGCTTGTTGTAATGGAATTTGTACCTCTATTTCACACTACCTCTATTTGAGATGATCAACAAGATTAATGTTGTAATCTAATTCCCTTTCTTTACAGTCATTTTCTAATTGAATATTTGGGTCAACATCTTGGAATGGAGTTTCAATATAATGCTCAGAAGACTGAGGGGTATCATGTCTACCTTCTCTCTAATTTCTTAGAGGTTGAAGCCTAGTATTTCTTTGAGGTGTGACTTCAGGTAAACCCATATTTATATTTTCTTCTCTAAGGTATGTTTCATTTTCATATCTATTATAGTCATGTCTAAAGGAGATCATGAGTGGAAGTCTTGAATGGATATGGACCTTTTAGAAATTTGGTTCGAAAGTCCCACTAGGACCCAAAGTCTCGATAGGATTGGAAAGGGAAGAATGATTAGGATTGAGAATCTTGATTAGATTTGGACCTTTTGGACCTTAGGTCTGAAAGTCCTATCAAGGCCCGAAGTCCCAATGGGATAAAAGAAGAAAGGGAAACCAATTGGGATCAAGAATCCCGATCGGACTTGGACCATTTGGACCTTAGGTCCAATTTAAAGGGCCATTGCTAATAAAGGTGGAGTGACATCAAATCCACCCGAGGTCATAGAAATTCAAAACAATACCCATAATGATCAAGAAAATACATTAGAACAACACTTCACAATGTACAATAGTCCTTCACATGGATCAAAATTTCACAATAAAGAAAGATTTCCACCAAGGGACCCTCATACCCAAACTAAAAAAAATAACTTATATAATGTTGTTCGCCATTTCAAACTTGATCCCCAAAAGATGATTGAATTCCAGGCTCGTATAGATGAAGAAGCAAGGTAGGTGGAAGCACAAAGGGATTATGAGGATAGATTAGCCTAGCAGTATGGTGAGAATTCTAAACATGGGTTCATGGCATATACAACACCCATAGTAACTTTTACAGAAGCTTATGGTAGTCCTCCAAAAGATATGGAACGAATTGCTCAGGAAGCAAAACAAAACATACAAAAAATGCAGGAAAAACTTGAGATGATCAACCTAATATGAAAAGAGAAATAGTTAGCTCAAGAATTGCACCAAAGGAGCGCTCAACTGGCAACAGGTGGGTCATGATATGTACCTCTGCATAGACAAGCTAGACATGTGAATGCAAGAAGTTTTGGAAATGTTGTTAACACCCAAGACATGCAATAAAACAACTCAACATTAACAAATTCAAATACAAGAGGAAATACATATCATACTGATACTGGCCAAGCAAGGGTGCATAATCAAAATCAAGGACCTACAATCAATTTCAACATCAAAACCCACAACAACATACTCAAGGAAGTATTAATCCTCTTGTAAATCATAATCGAGGTATGCAGCAAGGAACATATCATCAACAACAAGTCCCCAATACCAACAGTATTAGCCTCACTAGGGGAAAAATCCACCTATGAGAGGACCCATGAATATAGACAGGTTTAGGCAACTTTACTTTTCTGGAGTTCAAGCTTGGCCGAATCTAATTGATTACAATCTAAGAAATGCAATCCCAAAATTCTTTGGGAATCATGCTATTTCAAGAGAAGATCACATAAGAGCGTTTGAAACAACCATGGATAATTTTGATGTACAATATGAAGATGTTTAAATGAAGTTATTTATAAAATCATTGATTGAAGATGCGAGGGATTGGTATAAGAACCTACTAGATGCTTCAATTAGTTTTTGGGAAGATTTCAAAAGGAAATTTAAGGAATAGTATGGAAATTAGTAATGACCCAAGATTATCCTTACATGAATTAACAAACATCCAAAAGAACTATAATGATTCAGTGGCTTATTTTAACATGAGATTTACAAAAACATTCAATAAAATCTCATTTGATTTGAAGCCTCCAGATCCTATGTGCCTAGTATTTTACCTAAATGCATTTAACCCTAAGACTTGGTATGAACTCAGAACTAGAAATCACCCTATCAAAGGATTTTAGAGCTACTTTGAACATTGAAAGTAATAGAAAGGCTTTAGGGAAGATAGGAAGAAGTGATGATGCAATATTATTACAAAACATAGGCACACATCAACATAAGCAACAAAATCGGTATAGGAATGATAGACTGAGGCTACATGATATTGTTGGCAACACAAGGGTAGAAAACTAAGGGGGGAGTGAATCAGTTGTCCCAAAAATTTAAACTTATCAAACTAATTAACCTTATTCTTAGATCTAATCAATAACCATGAAAGCATAAATCAACAACACATCAGAAACACACATAACAACAAGATTTTTTACATGGAAACCTTGTTATGGGAAAAAATATAGTGGAGGTCAGTCCACAAGATTATACCCTATTAAAAGTATAAAGAATAAAATGGGGAATGCACATGCATTCAGGTGCATTGCCTAGAGCTCACCACTAAATTACAAAAGTAAGAGTCATTGCCTTACAAAAGGATTTGGATTACATCCAGAAAATTGAACTGAGAAAATAGCATTTGCTAATACTTGATTACAATTTCCAGTTAAGCACATGAACACTTCTTCACACTCTGCTCACTCATCTTCACACTCTGATTCTTCCTTCAAATGATTAGGAGATTATTCACACATCAAGCACACAAGCACACCTTCAAATGGAATAAACAATCACTCATATATATTCACAACAAGAGATTACATTGCTACATGTTGGCCTCAACAAATAATAAAACATATGAAAACTATCAGCCCAAAAAAAAATTCTCAAACATGAAACACCTTCAAAAATTATTTCTCGAAGATCCAAAACACGCTACAACACCTTGTTGGCCAAGAACATGAAAAACATGAACACGCAAGAGAAAATCTCTAATCACGAACACAATGATCAATGCAGACATGAAACATAGATAGAGCATGATCTAGAAACATCCACAAATGCCATGAATCACCGAAGAAGCATCTGCAACAACTGAACTTACTAAAATCACATTATCTTCATTCAAGAACACCAACTGAAGCAACAAAATGATTGTTAGAACACAACTGCTCATAACTTGATCAAATCTTCATGTGGATCTCTGAAACTTAATGTGGATAAACTAGATATACTAAAAAAGAAACCCTTTAATTGAGAACCTCTGATCATCATCATATTGAGCTTTCCAACAGATTGAACTTCACTTTACCACTGACAACCTGCAACTTATTTCATTATAATTTTCTCAATATCCTTGACACATACAACTTCTAAGACATTAATTCCAATAGTGTTGACATCAATGGCAACCACATATTAGCAACACAACCACATCATCCAAAAATCTCCCCCTTTGGCATTGATGGCAACACATGATGTGAAAAACACCATCAATGCAACTATCTTTAGCACTTACTCCCCCTTAGGTTCTGACTCATTTCTCCTCAATTATTTTACACAACTCTTCTCCCCACATGACTCTTCTCCTTAGATAATTCACAATTTTTCACATGACTCTACTCCCCCTTTGACATCAATGACAAAGATCTCTTTTCTCCACACAAGCTTTGAACCATATATCTGAACATCTGATTGCTCCCCCTGAGTAGCATCCATCACAACATCAATTTGGATCAAGATATGACTATGAAATGCACAGATTGATGCAAATCAATGCATCTTAGTTCTGATTAGGAGGGGTAATCACCCCTAGTTTCCCTATGAGATACTCAAAAGTATCCTTAGGAAAAGGCTTTGTAAAGATATCTGTAATCTGTTCCTTAGTAGGCACATACTCCAATTTGACTTCCTTTTCACTCACCTTCTCTCTCAAAAAGTGAAACTTGATAGATATATGCTTGGTCTTTGAATGCAACACCAAATTCTTAGAAATGTTAATTTCACTTGAATTATCACAGAATATAGCAATAGGTTCATCATACACAACTCTAATATCTTTCAACATCTACTTCACCCACAATACTTGAGTACAATTGTTAGCAACAACAATTTATTTTGACTTTGTAGTAGATAAAGAAATGGAATTCTACTTCTTACTTAACCATGAAATAAGCTTCTTACCTAAGAAAAATGCACCACCACTAGTACTATTTCTATCATCCACATCACCTTCCCAATCAACATCAGTAAAAACACTCAAACTAAGATCATCATCTTTAGGATACCACAACCCAAAATCAACTGTCCCCTTCAAGTATCTGAAAATCCTCTTCACAACATTTACATGAGATTCCTTAGGATCTACTTGAAATCTTGCAACAATGCATACAACATTCATGATATCAGGTCTAGTTTGAGTCAAATAAAACAATCCACCAATCATCGATCTGTATCTAGTTTGATTTTCTTTTGGAGAATCATCATCTTGTGTCAACTTTCATCTAATCACCATAGGTATACCAACTGGCTTTGAATCTTCCTTACCAAACTTCTTTATCAATTCTTTCACATACTTGCACTGAGATATGAAGATCCCTTTATTTAGTTGAGTAATTTTCAATCCCAAAAATAATTTCATCTCACCAATCATAGACATCTCAAACTCATTTTGCATCTCATCAACAAACTTCATACACAAACCATCATCTCCTCTAAAAATGATATCATTAACAAAGAATTCAACAATCAAATATTTATCATGATCAATCTTGAAATATAGATTACTATCAACAGTACCTTTATTGAATCCAAGATTCAATAAATACTTGTACAATCTGGCATACCATGCTCTTGGGGATTGCTTAAGTCCATACAATGCTTTCTTCAACTGACAAACCATATCTACCTGATGATTCAATTGAAATCCATCAGGTTTCTCAACATACACCTCTTCTTCCAATTCGCCATTTAGAAATGCTGACTTGACTTCCATTTGATAAACCTTGTAGTTTTTGTAAGTAGCATAAGCAAGAAATAATCTCACAGCTTCAATCTTAGCAACAAGGGAAAAAGTTTCTTCAAAGTCAATTCCTTCCATCTGAGAATATCTTTTATACACCAATCTTTTTTTGTTTCTAACAACTTCACCTTGCTCATTCAGCTTATTTCTAAAGACCCATTTAGTTCTAATTACATTTTTGTCCTTAGGTCTAGGAAAAAGAATCCATGTATTATTCTTCTCAATTTTTTGTAGTTCTTCTTTCATTGCTTCTACCCAATGTTCATCTTTGCATGCTTCATTAACACTATTAGGTTCAGTCGTTGAAATCAGATAGTATTCTTCTACAATTTTTCTCCTAGTCTGAACACCTTTGTTCTTATCACCTATAATTTTATCTTCTAAATGATTTAGTCTTACATACCTTGGAGTCTTATGATGTTCTTGAACTTCTGGCTCTTGTGATCTATCTTCTATACTTTCACTAGTTCCTTCCTCTTGATTTTCTTGATTCATCAGAATGATCTGGACTTGATTTTGAGTCTGAAATTTCTTTCCTGAGACTAAACTATTATTCTGATCATTTGAATCATATCCATAGGTTCTGGATGGTCTAACTATGTCTTCATCAACCTTGAAATTTGTACTTTCAACTACTTTCCTCAATCTCTTGTTGTAGCATCGGTAGGCCTTGCTCTTAGTAGAATAACCAAGAAAGATTCCTTCATCACTCCAAGCATCAAACTTTCCTGTATCTTCATCTCTTTTGATATAGAATTTACTCCCAAATATTTAAAAATATCTAAAAGTAGGCTTATGACCAGACCATAGCTCAAAAGGGGTCTTACAAGTATCACCTTTGACTTGTACCCAGTTGAGGATGTAAACAACAGTACTCATAGCTTCTATTCAGTAGATATGAGGAACATTTCCTTCCAACATCATAGTCCTAGCAGCATCTTGAATTGTCCCATTCTTCCTTTCCACAACTCCATTTTGCTGAGGGGTCCATAGGGCAGATAATTGTCTCTTTATCCCATGCACTTCATAAAAAAGAATTGAACTCATGGGAAGTGAATTCACCACCTATATCTAATCTCATACATTTAATCTTCATACCTATCTCTATCTCAACCATAGCCTTAAAAATCTTGAACTTCTCAAAATCTTTAGATTTCTCCCTTAAGAAAGTAGCCCACATCAATCTAGAGTAATCATCAGTAAGTAGCATGAAGTACCCGTCTCCTTGTAAAATTTTGACTCTAGAAGGACCACACAAATCAATATGAACAAGCTCCAACACTTCATTTGAACAATGTTGTTTTCTTCGAAAAGAAATTCTAGTTTGCTTCCCTAACTAACATTCCTTGCATATAGTATTAGTAGGCTTTACCAACTTAGGAAGATCTCTCACTGCCTGAGTAGAACTTATCTTAATAATATTGTCAAAGTTTACATGACACATTCTCCTATGCCACAACCAACTTTCATCAACTTGAGCAATCAGACAACTTTTACTCGCAACATTCCAGTGAGAGATGTTACCTTTTGTTTTTGTACCTAAAGCAATCACATTTCTAGAACTCCCCAATATTCTACACTTTCCATTCTTGAATTGAAGATTGTATCCCTTATCAACCATCTGCCCAACACTTAAGAGATTATGCTTCAAACCTTTCACATATAGAACATCATCAGTATTATTCTTAAAATTAAGATAAATGGATCCTTTGCCATGGATTACACTAGCTTTGTCATCACCAAATCTTACAACACCACCATAATGCTTTTCTAGGCTCACAAATTTTCTTTTATCACTTGTCATGGGATGAGAGCATCCATTGTCAATCACCCATTCATCTTTCTCTTCAACTCAAGCAACAAGGGCTTTCTCCACATTGTAGAAACTAGCAGATACAGTAGGTACAAGATCATTTTCCTTGATAGCAATAAATACCCATTCATCTTCACTTGCATTCCCTTTATCAGATTCATCATCTGTCACACCTTCATCAACAACATAATAGCACTTTCTTTGAAATCTAGGCTTGTTAGGTCTTGGATTAGGAACTCTTTCTGGATACCTTGATGCAAAGTGACCTATCTTATTGTAAGAAAAACATTTAATAGGAAATTTCCCTTTATACTTACCTTCTGCTCTAGCTTCTCTCTTGACAAAAAGAGCTTCAACCTCCTCTAGTTTTCTCTCTTCTTCTTCAATCTGTCTCATTTCCTCCTCATACTTGAATACCTTTCTAGAAGAAATCCCAGATCATATCTCTATTTATCTCTTCCAGAAGTAGTAGCTTTGAATGTAGATTTTATCTTAGAAAGAGCATCACCAAATTCACTCAACTCAAAAGTTGTACTCTTACCAATCAACATGCATTTGGTTACATTTGTTATAGTTTGTAGCTCCTCAATAGTAGTAGCTTTGACTTTGTATGTAGCAGGAAAGGATCTAAGAACTTTAGCAACAATCTCTGATTCTTCCAACTATCCACCAACACATCTGATACTGCAAACAAGTTCATTCACTCTTTGCATGAAAGAAGTAATGTTCTCATCATCACCCATTCTCAAAATTTCATATTTCCCTTTCATACTTTGCAATTTAGTAATCTTCACATTAGCATCACCTTCATACAAAGTTTCCAACTTTTTCCAAATCTCATAAGCAATCATTAGATCCATAACATTTTTCATCTTAGAATTAGTCAAAGCACTCAAAAATGCTTCCTTAGCCCTAATATTGTACTCGGCTTCCTTAATATCATCTGCAGTAGAAGGACCATTTTGTGGAATGATATACCTATTCTTTGTAATTTTCCAATAGGGTTCGCCAAGGCATCTCAGATGACACTCCATTCAAGCCTTCCATAGAGAATAGTGTGTTCCATCAAATATCAGACTATCCTTCTTGTATGCCACCATCTTGGATCACCTCAACCTGTTAAAATTCTTCCAAGGAACCTGATCTGATACCAATTGTTGGAAACACAAGGACAAACAAATGAGAGGGGGGGTGAATCAATTTTCCCAAAAAATTAAACTTATCAAAATTATTAACCTTATTCTCAGATCTGATCAATAACCATGAAAGCATAAATCAACAACACATCAGAAACCTTATTCTCAGATCTGGTCAATAACCATGAAAACATAAATCAACAACACATTAGAAACACACATAACACAAAGATTTTTTATGTGGAAACCCTGTTAGGGGAAAAACCACGTCAGTCCACAAGATTATACCCTATTAAAAGTATAAATAATAAAATGGGGAATGCACATGCATTTAGGCACATTTCCTAGAGCTCACTGCTCAATTACAAAAGGAAGAGTCACTGCCTTACAAAAGGATTTGGATTACAACCAGAAAATTGAATTGAGAAAATAACATTTGCCAATGCCTGATTACAGTTCTGGTTAAGGACATGAACACTTCTTCACACTCTACTTCTTCCTTGAAATGATTAGGAAAATTTTCACATGTCAAGCACACAAGCACACCTTCAAATGGAATAAATAATTGCTCATATGTATCCGCAACAAGAGATTACATCGCTACATGTTGGCCTCAACAAAATAATAAAACATATGCAAATTGTCGACCCAAAACAATAAATAATTTTCAATGCGAATCGACCAAGGTTGGCCACAACATAGTGAAGACCCAAAACAAAATTATCAAACATGAAACACCTTCAAAAATTATTCCTTGAAGATCCACAACATGCTACAACACCCTATTAGCCAAGAACATGAAAAACATGAACACACAAGAGAAAATCTCTAATCGTGAACACAATGATCAATGTGGACATGCATCACAGATAGAGCATGATCTAGAAACATCCACAAACATCATGAATCACTAGAGAAGCATCCAAACCAATTGAACTTACTAAAACCACATCATCTTCATTCAGGAACACCAACTAAAGCAACAAAATGATTTTCAGAACATAACTGCTCATAACTCGATCAAAGCATCACACAGATGTCTAAAACTTAACATGGATAAAATAAATATACTCGACAAGAAACCCTTTAATCCACAACCTTTGATCATCAATGTACTAAGCTCACCAATAGACTGAACTTCACTTTACCACTGACAACCTGCAACTTATTTAATTACAATTTTCTCAATATCCTCGACATATATAGCTTCTAAGATATCAATGCCAATAGTGTTGACATCAATGACAACCACATATCAGTAACAAAACCACAACAACTAACAAATATTCCTTATAAGAAAAATTGGAAGGATGGAAGGCCAATCATCAATGATCAAAGGAAAAGCATAGGTAAAGAAACCCTAGACCCATTAAGGAGGCATGGGACCAACATGGTGGAAAATACTCCATGGTGTGTGCCATGTAATTTACCCCATGCTCTTGAGTATTGCATAGTTACACAATCAATTCAGGGAGGCGAGATGCAATATGAGAAATAAAAGGAGGACCACATGGTAAATATGATGGCTTCTAGACCTTATAAATTCCAAGAGGAATACTCATCTTCAGAAGAGGAGGGATTTGAATATGATGTAAAAAATAAAAAATGTAATGTTCAGATGGGCCAAAAAGAGATCTTTTCAGATCAAGAGGATGACAATATGGAAGACTATCAGTATGGTACCACCAAAAAGTATTCAAGCCAAACCTAATTAAGGAAACCAACTGAAGAAGAGATAAAAGCTCTTATAATGGCTGATGTGGCTTAAGCTAAAAGTAATTATAACCTAAGGAATAGAACCATAAATCTAGATCAGGGAACACCAAGAGGCTTATTCATAAAGGATCAATAGAAGCATAAGAAGGAAATTTTAGATAACTAGAGGAAAGGTGAAAAGGTAAAAACTCAAAAATATGTACCAAAGGGAGAGATAAAAATTGATCAAGATACTCCCTCATTTGACATAGCAAAAGTATTATCTCAGATCAAGATGTCAGTGCCACTACTAGAAATGATGAAAGTAGATGAATATAGAGATAGTGCCCTCAAATTGATCTTAAATGTATGCAACAAACAATCAAGCCATAACATAAATAAGAATAAATTAAAAAATGGTGAAACCTAGATTGGTTAGGAAATCATAAGGACTCCTGATGTCTATCTTGGTGACACTTTGACAAAGAATCCTTCTCAGGAAGACCCATTTTATACTACATTATTGGTAAAAAATAAATTGGTAAAAAATTGCATGATTGATTCTGGAGCAACAATAAATTTCATACCCATGGAGGTCATTCGAGAATTGGGCTTGTGGGTGGATACTACCTATGGGAAATGCTATGCAATGGATAATAGGTCTATCCCTATTGTTGGAGTCATGTGGGATGTAGAATTGAAGTTAGCTTCCTACCCTAAAGCTACATATAAGGTTGATATCACTGTGGTAGATACACTTCCCTATTATGGAATGTTATTATCTAGACAATGGATTGTTGTAGTTGGAGGAAATATACAATTGGACCTGTCATATGCAACCATACTCATAAATGAGAGGGAAGTTAAATTATATAGAGAACCACAGTCAGAGTAGGTGGTAGAACACATTGATCCTAATTTGATTAATTGCTTTTGTGATGTGGATTTGGGAAATTTTAGAATTGAAAAATCACAACCAGAGTTGTAGAACAATGACCCAATTGGCACTATAGCTCACAAGGATGAAATTGGCATCTGGTATATGTACTTTTATGGTGCATGTAGTAAGGAAGGCAATGGAGCAGGTGTAGTCTTTATTGCACCTAGTGGTAAAATATTCAAATATTCATTTTTGTTATCCTTTGAATGCACTAACAACATTGCAAAATATGGGGCACTATTGTTAGGTCTAAACATTGCTACTAAGTATGGGATCAAACTACTAATGGTATATGGATATTCTGAGTTTATTGTATCACAAGTCAAAGCTAAGTATGCTTCAAAGAACAAAAGACTCAAACAATATGTAAGCATGTTGTATGGGATACAGTAGAACTCTTTGATGCATTCTCCATAGAATGGATAGAAAGATCAAAAAACCTAATGGAAAATTTTCTTGCAAGTGTGGCCTTGAAAAAAGATGATCCTACATTGGAAGGCATTTTAGAGGTTGAGTTTAAGACTAGACCATTCATCCTTGATAACATTTACAATTGGCAAGTATTCAATGATGATGAAGATTTAATTAAGTTTCTCCATTGCATAGATTAGTATGAATCTCAAGAAATAGATTTCAATGCTTTTATTGAGGAAATAGATGGTGAAGAAACTATTTTTGGTTAGGAAGTGGTGCAATTTAAAACAAACAAAATTTTAAAAGGCCTTGTAGCCCTGGAGAGAGTATTTGATGGGCATGATAGATTTATTTTGAATCCAACACTGGTTAAACACAAAGAAATTGAAGAAATCAATCTTGGGACTGAGATGGCCCCCAAGAAGGTATACATGGTAGAAGAGTCATCCCAAAAATTAGGTAAATGCTTATAACCTTGCTTCAAAAGTATAAGCATGTGTTTTCATGACCATATGATGACCTAAAAACATATAGAAAATACCACTTTGATGCTGAGTAGGGAGGAAAACCCTCACACAATCTTAATTTGATCAGACTCAAACAAAATTTCTACCCTTACAATCTTATCTTATCAACTTTTCACAATTTCACCTAATTCTCCTTGTAGCCATCCAAACAAAGAAATTTGTTCATATCTTTCAGAAAAAACTTCAAACCCAAAAAAATTTCACCTTTCTAAGTACCCTTTATCCTCTATTTTAACATATCCAATTTATGTATATACTTGTTTCAAACATTCCTTCCCTAAAAATGATTGTCCCACTGCCCCTTAAGCTAAACATACTACTTTATCAAAACAATTTTGTGCAGTTCTTCATCTAAACTCCCAAACTCAATTCCATCACTCTCAATAGGTCTCAAATGAACTAAAACGACAACTTTTGTCTAAAGAAACTCTCACTCATTCAACAAAACACAAAACTCTTACTTTAGGCCATTTCATGCTTGAAACATGGAGGGTTTATTGAAACTACTACCCCCAAGCCTTCAATCTACAAACATGGATTCAAGTACATCCAATATTCCCTACACAAGCTTGTTCCACCATTACTTGATCAATTCCAAAGGCCTTTATACAAACCCTATCATCTAGCCATTCAAATTAAGCTAAAATCCATGAAAATACATCTAGGGCGGCATCAAAAACTTGTCAAACACTACTCCATACTCAAAATTCCTACACTAACATCTAAGCATATCCTACAACACCCATTCCACCAAGTTCCAAGATATTATATAGGTGAAATGGGTGATTAAGTTATTTTGTTCCCTTTCAAAACTTTAAAACAGGGTTTCCTACCCGCCTACAAAAAATTGTCAATAAAACACTTCAATCTTTATGAAAATCAACCAAAAAAAATCCAAAATATAGTTACTTCAGGCCTCCATCTAATTTTGTGACTTTGAAGCCAATATCCTCCTGTACGGGCAAGTACAATAAACTGTAACAACTTTTTTCAGAAAACATGCAAAAAAAGAGTTTTATTGATTTCTTCAACAAAGCTTCAAAAGAGAGATTATAACAAGTTTTTCCATCATATTTAAACTTGTACCTTCAAAATTAAACTACCAAAACCAACTCAAACTAACATTTGAACTCCCGTGACCGTTGGGCTTCCAAAGTTTGCATTTTTCCACTTTTACATTATGACAACTTTTGCAAGATTTGCAATATTTTCACAATGAACCCCTAAACCAACCAACTGACTCAAGTTACATTATAAGATGGTCTATTATGACCTTATTGAATGATTAAAAGACTTAAAGATCCTACAACCTACCATAAGACCCTATTTGCAAAATAGACTATCATGGTGCCCCTGCACCATACACCCAACTTGAAAAAGTTCTCAAGTCCCTTTGAGGACTGAGTTGCATCAAAAAATGCTTCTTCACATCATCTCCTTGATCCTCAAATGATCCTTCATAAAGTAATCCTTTCGACTGGATCAAGTATTTCTGATTTGAATCATCCTTTGTTCCCTTGAATTGTTTACCACCTAAGCATTGCTCCACTTTTGCAAATTGACTTGACAGATGTTCCCTGACTTTTCCCTTAACTGAAATTGATGTAGAACTTTCCTTCACACCTGTAAAAATTGCTTTACCATCTTTTTTTTGATCTGTCTTGTTCTTAACTCTTGACACACACTTGAACTCACACCTTTGGCCTTTCCATTCACCTATATCCAATTCACCTTCTACCTTTATTTCTTTTTTTAGATTTCTTGCCCCAAGAACCTCTGTATTATCAGGTTTAGAAACCCCTATACTGACTAAAATGAACTACCCTTTAACATCTTTTGGAATCAATGGATGAAACAATGTCCCTATCATGACCTTATCATGGCAATCTTTCTTTTCCACAAGCAATTCATCCTTGAACTTCTCTTTATCATATTTTGATACCAAACCATCATCTTTCCCTTCCAACCTTGAATCATTCTTCAAACTTGTTGTCTTAGCATCTTCTTCCTTTATAGTGGCTACAAACTCACCATGTTTGTCTTCCACAAATATTATAAACTCCTTCTTTCCTAGCATGATCACCTTAGTTGCCTTACCCTGTGCTTTATCATCCTCCACCAATGGAGTTAAATAAAAAGTGATACCATCCTTTTCAATCTGATATGCATTATATCTTCCATTATAAATGACATGTCTATCAAACTGTCATGGTCTTCCAAGCAATAAATGACAACAATCCATTGGAAAAACATTATAGAGAACGCTATCCTTGTATCCACCAATGTTAAACTCAACTAAAGGTTGTTCATTCACCAAAATAGTCTAATCATCATTTAATCAAGACACTTTGTAGGGTGTTTCATGAGGAATTTTCTCTAAATTTAGTTTATCAACCATTTCAATTGACACCATATTATTAGTCCTTCCAGAGTCTATTACTACCTTGCATACCTTTCCTATGCATTTTCAGGTGGTCTTGAAAAGTGTTGTCCTTTGTGTCATCTCCTTCTCCTTGGATGCTTTCAATAGTGTTCTCACCATCAATGAATCTCCCACTTCTAGAGCAACAAGTTGATTAGGAGAATGAACGCTTCCACAATCATCACCTTGCACCAACTGAACTCTTTTGTCACCACCACTTGAAGTAGACCCTTGTTTCTCAAGACACTTCCATGCTACATGGCCAAACTGATTGCAACGGTAGAATCTTCTTGGAAATGAACTTGAACTTCTACCTCCACCAAATCTACCTCTAAAACCTCTAAAACCACCTCTTTGATCAACCACTTGGTCTTTGCTTTTGCTTGTATCTTCTTGTTCTTCATAAGTTTTCCTTGATCCTCTTCCTCGATTAGTGTTATCTTTTCCTCTTCCTTGTATTTCTTTCCTTCTTTTCAATTTCTCCTCTTCCCTAGTAGCCAACTGAAAACATTCCTCAACTATTCTAGGTGTAGCCAAACTCAATTCATCTTGAATTTGATACCTCAACCCACACATATACCTTGCAATATTTTCATTTTCATCCTCAATATGACCAAACCTAATACTCAACTTGCGAAACTCTTCAGTATATGTCATGACATCCTTATTCTTTTGCTTTAAACCTTGCAATTTATTAAATGTCTAAATTGCATGATCACTTGGAAAAAAATGGATTTTTATCTTTGACACCATCCTATCCCATTAACTAATTTTTGTCTTTCCTTTCTTCACTCTTTCCTCTTGAATATAATTCCCCCATGTCAATGTAGGACCTTTCAACTTAGTCTTTGCAAACTTCACTTTTTGATCATCAACAACCTCCTTATACTCAAAAAAATTATCTAGTGCATCTATCTAGTCTAATACCTCTTCAACATCTAACTTTCCATTATACATTGGCACATCTACTTTCACATCAGAAGCATCTCCTTTTACATCCTTTAGATCTTTACCATCCTTCTCTCATCAGGATCCCAATCATCACCTTGGAATCTTCCACTTGGAAGGTTTTCATCCTCACCCTCTACCTCTTCCTCTTGGTCACTTTCCTCTTCAGTGGCCTTTCCTCTTCTTTGCTTTGTCTCCATTGTTGCAAATCTGGATAATATGGCTTCTTGTGAATCTTTCAACATCTTAATCTCTCTTGCAAGTACTGCACTACCTTTAGGAAGCATTTTGTCTTTTCAACTTCCCACTTTTCCTTCTTCTATCTTGAGTCTTTCTCCTTCAAAAGATCAAATACCTATGCTTTGATACCACTTGATGTAGATCAGGGAGACAAAGACTCACATAATCTCAATTTGATTAGACTCAAACAAACTTTCTACCCTTACAATCTTGTCTTATCAACTTTTCACAATTTCACCCAATTCTCCTTATAGCCATCCAAACAGAGAAATTTGTTCATATATTTCAGAATAACCTCAAACCCATAAAACATTTTCCTTTATAAGTACCCTTTATCCTCTATTTTAACATATCCAATTTATGCATATACTTGTTTCAAACCTTCCTTCCCCAAAAATGTCTGTCTCGCTGCCTGTTAAGCCAAATAGGCCACTTTATCAAAGAAACTTTGTGTAGTTCTTCATCCAAACTTCCAAACTCAATTCCATCACTCTCAATAGGTATCAAATGGATTGAAACAACAATATTTGCCCAAATAAACTCTCACTCATTCAACAAAACACAAAACCCTTACTTTAGGCCATTTCATGCTTGAAACATGGAGGGTTTATTGAAACTACAACCCCCAAGCCTTCACTCTACAAACCAAGGCTTCAACTACATCCAATATTCCCTGCACAAGCTTGTTCCACTGTTACTTGACCAATTCCAAAGGCCTTTATGCAAACCCTAGCATCTAGCCATTCAAATTAAGCCAAAATCCATGAAAATACATCTAGGGCAGCATCAAAAACTTGTCAAACACTACTCCCTGCTCAAAAGTCCTACACTAACATCTAAACCTATCTTAAAACACCTATTCCACCAAGTTTCAAGCTATTATATTGGTGGAATGGGTGACTATGGCATTTTGTTCCCTTTCAAAACTTTAAAATAGGGTTTCCTACCCGCCTATAGAAAATTGTCAATAAAACACTTCAATCTTTATGAAACTCAACCAAACAAAAGCCAAATTATAGTTACTTTAAGCCTCCATCTAATTTTGTGACTTTCAAGCCAATATCCTCTTGTACGGGCAAGTACAATAACTTGTAACAACAATTTTTCTTAGAAAACACACAAAAAGAGAGAGTTTAATTGATTTCTTCAACAAAGCTTCAAAAGAGAGCTTATAATGAGTTTTTCCATCATATTTAAACTTTTCCCTTCAAAATTCAACTACCAAAACCAACTCAAACTAACATTTGAACTCCCATGACTGTTGGGCTTCCAAAGTTTGCATTTTTCCACTTTTACATTATGACAACTTTTACAAAATTTGAAATATTTTCACAATGAACCCCTAAACCGACCAAATGGCTCAAGTTACATTATAAGATGGCTTATTATGACCTTATTGAATGATTAAAAGACTAAAAGACCCTACAACCTACCATAAAACCCTATTTTCAAAATAGATTATCATGGTGCCCTGTACCACTCTTCCAACATGAAATTCCATTGAAACCTAATGCCAAACCTTTTAGAAAAATGCAAAGTCTCATAAACCCCACACTAGCACCAAGATGCAAGAAGAGATAATGAAACTTAGAGATGGTGGTATTATATTCAAATTTATGAGAGAGTTTATTTATAGACAATGTCTGATGTGGATTGACAGTTGAGATTGGATGTCAATAAGATGTCTTAATCAATGGCCAAGATTGAAAGTTGTAGTATGGACTAGGGTTAGGGCCAAATTAAGGCAATGACAATAAATAAAGGGTTGAGATTGAATTGTGAGATAATTCAATCAAGGGCCAAGATTAAATGAGATGTCAAGAGATAAGATTTGATGTGGAAGATAAGATTAGCACAAAGAAAGAGGTGATAGGAGAAATTAAATAATAAAAATTATTTGATTTAGGTGGTCAATGAATAATTAAATAATTATTTAATTATAGGAGGGAATGTGACAAAATGAATAATTTTGAATTAAATAATGATTTAATTCAAAATTCAAGAGAGTGGACCAAATTAAATAAAATTTATTTAATTTATGGGGGAAAAGGCTAATGAATAATTAGATAATTAAAAATAATTATTTAATTATATTGGAAAGTGGACAAAAAAAATTAAATAAATAAGAATTTATTTAATTTTAGAAAGAATAGGACTTAATTAGTGACATAATTAATTAAATAAAATTTATTTAATTAGTCAGGAAGAAGTAAAGATAAAAAATGAATTAACTAAATAATTAAAATTATTTAATTAATAGAAGAACTATGACTTTAGAAAATAAGTAAATAATTAAAAATTACTTAATTATGAAGAATGAAAGGGGAAACGATGAAGAATCTAAGAGTCGCAAGCCTGGGACAATTTTTAGTGTCTACATTTTGCTCCTCTTTGAGATGATGTTCGAGATGATGAGATTTGTGTTGAGTAAAATCATTTCAAAGAAGTTAAGGTATGGATAGAGAAAAATGGATGATGATAGAAAGATAGGATGATGATGCCCCCTCGAGAGGAGAGGCGGGCTGGAAAAATGCGGGTATGCTCTCGAAATGGATAAGAGGAAAATAGATAAGTGGTATAGAAGAAATGTTAGTGTGGAAATTTTGAGAAATTTTGGAGTTGGATTCTTTTTGTTGCAGGTTTTGTTTGCTTTTTGTTGCAGGTTTTGCATCATTTTGGGACAAAACCCTAGTTGTGAAATATTTGACCATAAATTTCAAATGACTATAATTTTTTTCACAAATTCTTTTCTATAGGTTGGGGAAAATATCAAGAGCTTCCACGCCAAAAATCAGATTTTTCATAGCTATTTTTAGTTTTTTATAATTGTTTTGATAATTTTCATGAAAAATCAATTTTGAGAGAAAATTGTCAATTTTTTTGAATATTTTTACATTTCTAGAAATACCTCTAAATTTTAACAAGGGTCTGTTATTTATGTTTTAAATTTGGATGAAAAATTATTAGTCAAAAAATAGATCTTTTAAAATTAGGGTTTTACAAAGATTTGCTTATATCTCACAAACGATTGTAGATATTGTCACAAAAATATTTGTGCTAAAAATTTGGGATGATGTCAGACACCTTTAGTCCAAAAATAAGATTTTTTGAAGCTATTTTGAAATTTTTATTATTTTTTTTGTGATTTTTCATAAAAATTTAATTACAGGTGCAAAAGAACAATTTTTTTGGATTTCTTTACATTTTTGGAAAGCTTTTAAAATTTTAGTAATGTTAAATTCTCTTTATTTCTACTTTTACTATCAAAAAGATTTCCAAAAATCATTTTTTTCTTGACTAGCTAACCCTCTAATATTAGTGATGAATTATCTTGTTAGGGTTTTGGCTTTGTTGTTGGTTTTGTGAATGCGCAGAACAAATAAACACTTCAAAGGACACATTGGATCAAGTGGACAAATATTTTGGAGCTAAATAAATTCTAGGTGCACACATTTCATCTTTCATCTCTAATCATTGCTTGTTAACACACTTCAATTTGGGCCTTAAAAAGAACAACTTGTTTGATCACACATTTGGATTTTGGGGTCTAAAATAAATCTTGTTTGTAATCACACTTTGAAATTGGGCTAAAATGAACCATTGTCTTCCATCACACATTTTGACTTTGGGTTAAAAAGAACAAGTGCTTGAATTGTTTTACACACATTTCATTTCTAAAGGGAAATTAACAACTACGAGTGTGAATCAAGTGTGTGTGTCCTCCAAAATGCCTCACTTGGTTTGCTTTTGTCATACCCTTTTTAGGAGGCCTTCTTGGAGCATACACCCCTCCAAGGGATGACCTCAATCGAGTGTGAATCCAAAGACATACTCCTTTGGGAGTTGAAATCTTGTCACTCTCGGCTAAGCCCCAAAGAACTTTATACCTTTGGGAAGTGAAGGTGAAGGGTGGGTTACCCCTTTCTCTCAACTTATTGGCAATATTTTTGTTTCAAATTATACCTAGTCAACCTTGTGCAAACTAGCTTGAGACCTACTTGGCCATACCCACTTGACTAGTTATAGGGCTTGTTGTTTTGTATTCAAGTGTTTTCTTAATCATAATATTTAATCTTGAAAGATAAATTTATCATTGTGCTAATTGGCGTGTGTGTTCATGCATTTACATGTGAGATCTTGTGTTTGATATTTCTCAAGTCAAACTTCCAATAAAAACTTGCCACATCATCCAGATCATACAATCTTGTCATTCCACATCATCATCTCTTTAATCCAATCAACATTATTTTACACCATGAAAACATTGGAAGACATAGCACAAGAGCTTGTTCACATGCTTCACGTAGCTCGAAAAAGTAAATAAAATTTAACCCAACAAATAATTCAAGGATTACATGACATGATCCAACAACTTCAAACAAGACAATCACCTCAAATGCAACAAATCATAGCACAAATCCAATACGTCATGGCCACTTGTCAAATCCAACAAGCACATCATCAAGTCCAATCACCACATCAACAAATTTCACATCAATCCTATGTGTCACTTATATCATCATATCAACCTCATCCATCCACATATCATGTTACCCCTTCATCAACCTATGACACATCTTCTAGTGTCAACCTTTATCCATATCAATCCACCTCTCAACAACCATTATCCTATTCAACCCCTCCATCATTATCACAACAACAAATCATGCCCCAACAAGTCCAAACACCATTCCAACCTCAACATATTCAACCACAATCCTATATGTCACCTTCATCATCATGCCAACCTAACCTATCTACCTATCATGTCAATGCCACATCAACATGTCCACCCATATCACAATAAGAACATAAGATCCCAATTCCATCTTGGAAACAACATCAAGAGCCTTTCAATTCTCATGTTCCATTTGAAAAGGGGAACACCAATCTAGTTCATGCACCCTTACCACCATCCAATCAAATTCCTATCCATAAGCCACCATTTCCTAGTCCTAATCCATTGGCATCTCCACCTTCTAATCCATCAAACTCTTCATTACCCCCACCATCACCTAATCCATTAAATCCACCTATAAAGGATGTGACCCAAGGGATACTAGCAAGGAACCAATTGTCACCATGTCATTCAATTCATATACTTGAACATACAAAAGAGTCCTCAAACATCATGCCAAGTCCTTCAAGTCAACCATGCCATCCACAACCCCTTGAGCCAATTCAAGAGTCTCCCATCATAAGTCCTAGTCACCCTCTTTCATGCTCCTATGTTGTTGACCATCTAGAACATGTCGAGCCTATTCAAGAGTCATCACCTTCCACTTCCATTCAAGCAACCCAAGAGTTATATCAAGATTCTACTCCCAAGCATGTGGAAACATCAAGCCCTTGTCCTAATCAAGGTCAAATCACTTTCATCCAACCTATCCATAACCTATATATTTTCTATGATCAAGATGATATCCATAATGATGAAGAGCCTATCCATGAGAAACTTGATCCTATACCCATCCATGAGCAAGATATTCCAAATACACCTCCACCTAGTCCTATCCATTATCCATCAACATCCACTTCCCATGATGAGACAAGTGCCTCCCAAGCACACATAGAAGATCAAACAAATACCTTGGATCTAAGTGAACACAATGCTAATCAAGATCCTGATGATCCTCCATCACCCACTATCAACCCCATTGAATTCCTCCATCATATCCTATTGGTATTTCCACCCTCATCCATGAGTGTTCCTCCTTAGAACAACAACAACCATTATCTTCTCCATCCAATAAGGAACTTGTTTCTAGTGTTCCACCTACACCTAGTCCCATTGTCCATTGCATACTTCAAGGACACAAATCTCAAGATTTTGGTACTTACGCCATGCCTTCTAAGTCCACTTTCCATCATAAATCCTATCATATTCCTAGAACATATGTTTCCATCCTTCCACCATCATCCTACAAATTTCAAAATCATGTGACCGTACACCTTCCACCATCCACTTTACCACCATTAATTCCAACTTCTAATATCCCTCCATCCACTTTGCCACCATTACTACCAACTCCTAATATCCCTCCATCCACTCTACCACCATTACTCCCAACACATAATATCCCTACCATTCAATCCTCTTATCCATTCATCCATAAATACCCTAACATTCCTAATCATGACCAATAAATGCGCACATTGTCTAGACATGAAGCTTCCACTCATTTCACCATACCCATGGGATTCAAAAGAAAAAATTTCAATGCCTCTATCTATAAAGCTAAAAAATCCTAAGGACCCGCATTCCTTAGGACATTGATACAAAACATCAAAGAAAAATACATCTAAAAAGCTATATAAGCCCATACCTCCAAAAGAAAAGTCTAAAAACAAAATGTTTTGGGTACCTAAGCAAAAATAAATCAAATCAAATGAGGCATCCACATCACAAAAATCCCAACCATCCCCCCCATCCAAAATGCACATTCCATTCAAAAATCTCAAATTCTTAAAACCCACAAGCAAAATAAAAGTCATAAAAATACTAAGTCTATGTGGGTACCTAAGGAACTTCATTACCCATCTCCTAAGTAAACATCTCCATTGCTTCCTACACCCCGTCCACATCAAAAGCTTCAACGTTTATCACAATGTGTGCAACCATTGGTCATGGTTCCCTTCCATTTCACAACAATTCCACATACCCCCATTTCCTCACCCTTCACTCATTATCCTACATATCTCCACCACCTTCCTATGGTCCATGCTTTTGGCTAAGCCTCCCTATTCATATTTTGCATAAGTCCCATTATAATCCACTATTTTCCTCCATAATCCACATCATAATCCATCATCTACCTCCTCCATCTCCCTTTCATGTCATCCCTTACCAACATCTATGAGCACATTTGAAATGGTCCATGCAATGACATCCATCTATAGTGCGACTACCATCTTTCATGGAATTAGACACTTGAGTCCCTCCTATCCATATTCCCCTCTCTTATCCAAAACAAAGAAAAAAAAAGTGAAAAAAGTAAAAAAGTAAAATAAATAAATAAAAAAAGTAAAGAGAAATCCCTTCGTCCAATGGTGAAAACCTAGTAAACAGGCACCTTGGATAAGTACCATGATGAAAACCTGGAAAATAGGCATCATGTGTAGGTTGATCTTCTATGTCACTTACACTTGGGGGCACAATGTCTAATCTATCCAACCTATCATTTTCATATCATATCATTTCCATCCTCCCTACCATCTTAGCCATAATGCATATCTATCATATTGAGTCCATTCATCCATCATTCTCCTTTTGATCTTGATGAGGACATAGGGGAAAAATGTTGAAACATGTTTTTTGGGTATCTCTTGACATACCTCATCCTTTCTAAACCAAGCCTATCATTATCCTATTGTCATAAGATTTTTCATGAAAAATACTAAGTCTTGTACCTAGAATGGGGCATGTTATTCCTATGTGACATAGTCTTTGGAGATCATATCCTTGCTCTCTTATGATGCATACATCCTTTCCATCCATCCATCTATCATGACCCTTTTATCCCTTATCCTATCAACCACCCTTGCACCTAGACTTGGTTTTTCCCCTTGTCATCGGTATCTAGCACAAATGCTACAAAAAATTTCATCCATTGACACTTCAAAACATTTCAAAAAGACAAAAAAGTCATAACATGTCAAAATCCAAAAAATCAAAACATTTCAAAAATCCAAAAAAAATCAAAACATGTCAAAAATCCCCAAAAAAATCATAAATGTCAAAAATCCAAAAAACACAAAAAATCCAAATAACTCTCAAAAATCCCAAAATCCTAAGCCAACATTTGTCACGTCAATCAAATTAGGCAAACATAGTCGCATCAGTCCAATAAGTTAGACAATGTCCATCTTGTCAAACATTAGGTCACATCGGTCAAATAAGCCAGACAATGTCAATCTCCTCACACAAAGTCAACTTTCAACAGACATAGTCACACTCAAACACAAGATAGTCATCACAACATCTGCATTCAAATCATGATCCAATAGACATTATAGTCCAATCGGTCATTAAGTTAAACTTAGACAACATAGTCCAGTCAATCATCTAGTCACATTAGTCAAATTGCCAAAACAATGTCAATCTCGTCACTCTTTGGTCCTCTTCAAGATGTGTCCTTGGACTTGGACCTCATCAAAATTTCATTTGTCTTTTTAGAATGTTTCCTTCCTGACCTTAGGCACCATCAAACTGTCAAATTGTCGAACTGTCAAGCCGTCATGCAAACAATCTTCGACAAGCAAATATTGGAAAACACATTGAATGGTTGTCTTAGCTTTTCCTATTTTGTCTATTTTTTCTAGTCTATTTTGTCTCTTGGTCATGTTACTAGCTACCTCGAGGATGTCCAATGAAGGATTTAGAGGTACAATGACGTCCCATGACCTATTTTGTTTTTATTTGATTGTTGTCTATGGATTGTCTTAGCAAAAAGACTAGGGCAACTTGGCCCTTAGTATGAGTTAGGACATTCCTTGTATGTGACTATCTCTTTTGCAAGTGGATGACCTTGCACACCTTGGTCTATGTCATACCATAGTGTTTTTTTTCCATTTGTGTCATTTTATTGCCCAATGATGATTATTGCAGAGTCTTGTTTGGCAAAATATGCATCTTTAAAGTTGTCTCCACTAACATCCATATCCTCTACACTAACATTTCTTCTATACCGCTTATCTATTTTCTTCTTATCCATTTCGAGAGCATACCCATAGCTGTCCAACCCGCCTATCCTCTCGAGGGGGCATCATCATCCTATCTTTCTATCATCATCCATTTTCCTCTATCCATACCTTAGCTTCTTTGAAATGATGTTACTCGGCACAAATCTCATCTCAAAGAGGGGAAAAATGTAAACACTAAAAATTGTCCTAGGCTTTGACTCTTAGATTCTTCATCGTTTCCTTTCATTCTTCATAATTAAATAATTTTTATTTAATTATTTTCTAAAGTCATAATTCTTCTATTAATTAAATAATTTTAATTATTTAATTAATTCATTTATCTTCTTCTTGATTAATTAAATAACTTTTATTTATTTAATTACATCACTAATTAAGTCCTATTCTTTCTAAAATTAAATAAATTCTTATTTATTTAATTTTTTTGTCCACTTTCCACTATAATTAAATAATTATTTTTAATTATTTAATTATTCATTAGCCTTTTCCCTCATAAATTAAATAAATTTTATTTATTTAATTTGGTCCACCCTCTTGAATTTTGAATTAAATCATTATTTAATTCAAAATGATTCCTTTTGTCACATTCCTCTATAATTAAATAATTATTTTAATTATTTAATTATTCATTGACCACCTAAATCAAATAACTTTTATTATTTAATTTCTCCTATCACCTCTTTGTCATTGCCAATCTTATCTTCCACATCAAATCTTATCTCTTGATATCTCATTTAATCTTGGCCCTTGATTGAATTATCTCATAATTCAACCTCAACCCTTCATTTCTTGTCATTGCCTTAATTTGGCCCTAACCCTAGTCCATACTACAACTTTCAATCTTGTCCATTGATTAAGACATCTTATTGACATCCAATCTCAACTATCAATCCAAATCAGACATTTTCTATGAATAAACTCTCTCATAAGCCATTTGGGGGGTGGATTCTTTAGGTATCCTTAAGTTGTCAAAATCATTCTTGAATCATTCATCCATTTCTATCTATCATCCATACATATTATGCAAGTACATGCTACTAGTGTGGGACAACAATCTTCAATATTTTGCTAGTCACTTATCATAGGCTTATTATTGCATACTCAAATATGAGGGAAATTATCATATTCAAGCAAAATGGAGAAGAGCAATGGGGGTGAATCAATGGTGGCATGAAGATATGGTAATATTATTTTATGCTTTATGTCTTTATGCTCATTTGTGCTTCATTGTTTATTAGGGTTTGATTTATATGCTTCATTACATTAACCATAATAATATTTTTTCCCTAATTACACAAACCAATTAGACATTCTTCTTGGGTCTCAAATTTGTTACTTGTTAGAAAGAAAAATGGATGTATAAGGTTGTGTGTAGATTTCTATAATTTGAATGTATCATCACTCAAAGATAACTATCCTCTTCCTAACATGGAGGCAATGCTACAAAGAATCACAGGAAGTGAATTTTTGTCTATAATGGATGGATTTTTTGGTTACAACCAAGTAAAGGTCGAGGAATCAGAACAATACAAGACTACCTTCACCACACCCTGGGGTACATATGTATATGTAAGGATGCATTTTGGCCTTACTAATGCAGGTGCTACATTTCAAAGGGCTATGGATGTAGCCTTTGCAAAATTGATCAATACCATAATGGCTGTTTACCAAGATGACCTAACTGTATATTCAAAAAGGGAAAAAGACTATTGTATGCACTTAGAAAATATCTTTATCAAAGCACTAGAGTATGGCATATCCCTAAATCTAAAGAAGTGTCATTTTGTTGTGACTAAAGTCAAGTTGTTGGGACATATAGTTTCAAAGGATGGGGTAAGGATCGATCTTGAAAGAGTAGAATCCATTGATAAAATTCCCATCCCAAAAATAGTGAAATCCAACCAATCTTTCTTTGGACAGATAAATTTTGTCAGAAGGTTCATTTCAAATTTTGTTGAGATTGTAAAGCCCATCTCAGGGATGCTAAAAAAGGGATTAAAAATTGACTAGACAACAAAAGCTATTGATGTGTTTGTGTCAATTAAGAGAGCAATCAAAGAAGCCCCTATATTGAAATCTCTTGATTTCAATAAACCATTTCAAATCTTTTCTTTTGCATCTTGCCACACAATAGTTGTTGTGATGTTGTAGAAAAATGAAGAAGGATATGAGCAACCCATTTCATTTTTTAGTAAGTCCCTTCAAGGAGTAGAGTTGAAATATGATACTATTGAGAAATAGGCTTATGCATTAGTAAAAGTAGTAAAAGAATTCAGGCCATACTTGGTAGGTGCACAAGTAATTGCTTAGATGCCAAACACAATAGTAAAATATGTCTTTATGCGGATTGAGGTTATAGGAAGAAGATGTAGGTGGATCAATAGAATTCATGAATTTAATATTGATTTCCAAATCACCAAATAGGTGAGAGGTCAAGGTCTAGGAAAATTACTGGTTGAATCAAATTTGGAGGCTTCTCAAGTGTGAAATATAGAGGGGCATGAAAATCAAATATCAAGAAATAAACACACACGCTGGTATATTGATATAACATATGATCTCAAATATATGAAATTCCCTAGCAATTTGAGTAATAATTATAAAATAACTTTAAATATCCAAGTGTCAAAATATGTATTTATAAATGGGGATTTGTATTGGAAGAAAAAGGATGGTATCCTTTTACTATGTCTGGATGAAACACAAGCTTAGTACACATTGAAAAAAATGCATAAAGGAGTGTGGGGGACATTTCTAGGAAAAAACCAATGCACACAAAATACTGAGGGCAGGTTAATATTGGCCCAAAGTCTTCAATGATGCCCACATATATGTAAGGAGATGTGAAGCATGTCAAAGGTTTTCTGGCAATATGAATTACCATGGAGCTTTACCATTAAGACCTATGCAAATTGAAGCACCATTCCATCAATGGGGAATTAACTTCATAGGTGAGATTATAGATAAGTCTAGTGGTGGAAATCAATGGATTCTAGTGGCTACTAATTACTTTACCAAGTGGATAGAAGTAGTACCAACTAAACAAGCTACCAACAAAGTTGTGATTAATTTCATAATGGAAAAAATCATCACTAGATTTGGGGTTCCTATTAGGTTGATCACATATGATAGCATGTGTTTCAGATCAGATGAATTTAAGAAGTTTTGTGACTCATATGGCATAGTGATCTCATATGCTTCACCATACCATCCTCAAGAAAATGGTTAGGCATAATCTAGTAATAAAATTATCATAAAAATAATTAAGAGGTTATTAGATAACAATAAGAAGGCATGGGATTCCAAACTAATATTAGCATTATGGGTAGATAGAATTATTGTAAAGAAGGCCACTAGAAAATCCCCTTTTGAATTAGTGTATGGAGCCAAAGCTAGAATCCCAATGCATAACCTTTTACTAGTCTACAAGTTCATTTTGCAAGAGGATATGCATATCCCTGAACCTATGGAAGAGAGGATGGAACAATCGACAAAAATGGATGAAATCAAGTCCCAAGAACATGAGAAAAATGAAAAGATACAGTTACAAATGAAGCATTTATTTGACAGAAAAGAAAAAGATAGAAAGTATAAGGTTGATGACATGGTTCTCATGTGGAATACTAGAAACCAAGACAAAGGAAAGCATGGAAAGTTTGAAGCACAATGGTTAGGCCCATTTGCCATCACTAGAAAGTGTGGTGAAGATTCATACTACTAGAAAAACATGATTGGTGAAGAACAAGAATTGCCAATGCATGGACAATTCTTGAATTTCTTCTTTTCTTAAATTATTATTATTTTCCATGCATGGTAGTTTATGATTTTTTTCTTTTTTTTACCATCCCCACCCATGGTATGCATCCTAGAGAATACTTCTAGATTCTTGCAATGACTTAACAACTATTTATCCCCAACTAGAGCCACTATTAGAACCTCCAAAATTTGCATGACTACACCACCCTGACAGACTTTGTGAATCCAATATGTGAAACCTTAACCTTGTAAAAGTCCAAATTCCACAAACAATCTCACCTTGTAAATGCATTTTTATATCTGACTAACACTAAAAGGCCTTATACGATTTCAAAGACTTGAGAAAATCCATTATATATGCTTAACCACAATATTTTTAGATTCCTAATATGTATAAAAGCCATTTACTACACTCCCATGGGAGTAATCATTTAGTTATAAGGACTTTTAGTGGTATGGTGAGGTGAGGTATATGATACACTCAGAAACTGCCATACCATAGCATTCATCCAAGAGGAATGCAACTTGGTGGTAATTATTAGCTTGCAATGCATACCCATGATAAACCACAAAGGCATAAAATAAGTCATGCAATATGGCGACATACTCCAAACTTAACCGTCAGAGTTTAACCCATTGTACCACATTCAATATATAATGACACTAAGGAGATACATGGTATAGCAGTGTCATATTACATAAACCACTACCCCTCGACAAGCAACATACAAAGAAATGGGATGCGTGTTGTATGGTGGTGCCAAACGACTTAAATCGCCATCCTGAAGTGTACAAGTTGTATTATGAAAAGGATCTTTGGTTGGGTGGTGAAGGATTATTTCAAACCACAATCTCATGATGGGAATATTCATGGCTTGAAGGACTCGTGGTGTAGCGGTAAGTTCCTCGTTGTCCTACAATAAAAAAATATTAATCATACATGTGACATACGGTATGGTGGTGAAAGATTAACTAAACCACATAAATCTTAATCCAACAAGTATTCAATGATAGAATAGAAATTTTTTTAAGGCGTCATGATTGCAACTCTAGGTTTTAACAAGGAAACCCTAATTCTAACAAAGAGGAAACATAATTCATTTTTGGGCGCATTATACATCCTCTGGTCTTGCTCATCACATTTCTGAGAAGCTCTCAGAAAACCCATATCAAATATGGCCTTTGATTTTACTTTTGGACACTGAAAGAATTAACTACAACACCATGAAAAAATTTCATGACAACAATGCAACATCCTGAGCAACTATTGCAACTTACACTTCATCTTCTAGAACCATATCCACAACATACCATATCTCTCCTTAGACATTAATGACAACATTTTGACATCAATTTCAACACACCCTTCATACAAGATTAGTTCCATCTCACCTCTGATCCCCTTTTTGACATCAATGACAACAATATGCTAACAATCTCCCCCTTTTTCGTTGATGGGAAAACTAAATTCTCATACCAATTAACTAAATGGTCTTGTTGGAACCTTCAAATTTTGGAAAAAATTGAAGGTGCCATGTCAAAATCTTTAATACAACACTCAGAAAACTCAGTTGAAAAAGCAGCCCACGGAGCACACTTTGAAAAATCATAGCTTGGGATCAATTCATTTTCATACAATTCCATCTTGCAGGTGTGTTCATCTAACATATGTGAGTGCGCACGCCAGTTTTCAACTTCATACGATCTTATTTGATAAAGTTCCAAAGTGATAAGTTGAAGGGTTTTTGAGAAAATCTGCTGTCTATATAGTGAAAATTCTGTTAAAATGGTCAAATTTGAGGGTAAATATTAAGAAAATGGATAATGATAATAACAAACTGATTAGTGCTTTTGATCCTCTACACCAAAGCCTACCTCCATGCCAATTTTTAGGGTGTTTGGACATCATTTGGTATTTTTTCGAAGAGAAAATCGAATGAGTTTTACACAGTTTGACAGGCACAATTTTGCAGAAAATCACTGAGTAAGCTACTTTGACCATTGATAGTTTTCAATTTTGACCATTTGATGCCAAACCATTTAACAAGCATACTCCCCTACCTTCAAATAACACTCCAGTGTATTTTCATGGCTTTTGAAGATTGTTTCATTAGCTTTTTCAAAATAATTTTGGAGGCCACTTCATTCATTTTATCACAATAAAAGGGGTCAGAAAGCAAAATATGTTTCATTTTAAGATGCATTTTGATGGAATAATTAAAAAGGATAAAGTGTCATGAAGTCCAATTATTGGGGTTTATGCTCTCAATACACCAATTTAACCAGAGGATTATGTGAGAAAAGCAGGAAAGATCTTGGAACTCTTAACTGGGTTATATGGGTGTATTTTTACCACGCTATTATTTATCCTCTCTACATGAAAAAGGATTATAATATCAGGCCGGAGGGTAAATTATACAATGCAAATCAAGAAGAAAATGTGTGAGCAAAGAAAAATTGTCGAAGGGATGGTGAACACTAACACTTATCACTGTAGTGTAATGGTTTGCAACATCATTTATGTGGCATGTCTTTAAAAGAAACACTCTGATGCAGCCTGATAAGAGTTATTTGAAGTAGTTCTATAGGCTTTACTGTCATATGTGGACCGTGATTGGTGGGGAAGATCTGGTTTATGTTGTGTCACTAGATCAAGTAACTGTACACACATTGAAGGGTCAAACAGTTTGAAATGCGGGGCTAACTATATACATTTCTGCATTTCATGATAAAGATCAATGATTTTTCTTGAATCAACTTGAAGCTAGCTTGAAATTTTTTTACGAAGGGCACATAGAGCTTGATCTAAAAACCCTAATATAGTTGCTTGTGGAGTTTGTTGCTAACAACAAGTAACTCATGAGTACAGATCAAAGCAGATCCAAGTATTAGAAGAATGTGCCATTATCAACAACTATTGCTAGAGGTGATCTCCTTTAATGGCTCTGGGTGTAACATTGATTCTTCAACAATTTATCGTCATCTCATGATATAAATGTGCCCTACTTCAGTGATTCTAAGTGCCGGTACTTTTCAGACATTGTAATTATAATCTCCTTGGTGGAAGTCACAAAATTTTACAGTTGATAGTAATCTCAAACATAACAACTCCTACAATTATAGTGTGCCACATCCAAGATCCTAAGAAATCAGTTGCTTAAGTTTTGTGAGACAATCAAGATACAAAGAATGCATCTAGGGGAGATGAAAAGAAAAAATGGTGATTTACTCAAGAGCATTGCAAAGGAATTCAACATAACTCAGCTACGTAGGAGATGTTGGTTATGAAATTGTGGAAGAAGCACTCTCAACGTTTTGGCACTACTGTGGAGAGACCTAGCAAAAAACCCTAAAATTTATTGAATGAAAAACACATCAGAGAGACATATGTTGTTGGAGCGAGTTCCATATTTCTCTCTGATTTTAAGGGTCACACCGATGTAAATTTAATCGGTGATACATATCACTATCGGCACAAATTTTCCAAGTCTCCCCGATGTAGTGTTAGTTACATCGATGAGAATTCATCGGGGAGACATCCTATAATTGGTAAGAGAAAATAAAAGTCTCTTCAACGATACGGGTTAGGCTGAAAACTTAGATAAAGAAGTAAATATTAAAATAAGTGGCACCAACACAATATGGGTAAAATAAAGAATAGATTTTTGAATTAAATCATGAGTAATAAAGTGAGAATTTATTGAATAAAGGTGAAGGTGGAAAGATGGGAAATTTACTTCATGAGGTAAAATATTTTTCACTAAAATATGAAAATATTTCAACAAAGGGAGTTATAAGGTAAATAATTTTTTTTCCTGCAAATGTATAAAAGGTGAAATTTACAAAATATTTACATTGGGAGATGTAATATTTTTTCACCGAGAGAATTACCATCCAACAATGGGTGATTATTCCAAGAAGATATTTGTTTAAGTGAGAAATACAAATGCAAAAGGGGGAAATATTATTTTCATAGGAAAAAAGATGTTATGAATCAAAGATAAATTTCACAAGGGAGAAAATAAAGAAGGGATTAACAAAGATGATTATTTTTACCCAAGGAGCGTGGTGAAAATGTATAACGATTAAAATTGAGTGTGAAAATTGCTACCAAAGTGAAAATAATAATTATTGAGGTTAACTTTCATAGGAATTCAAAGAAAGAGAAGTTAAAGTTAGAGGAAGATTAATTGATTATTTTTCCCAAAATGATGAAGATTAATTAAAATATTTAATTTTCCAAAAGGCAATTAATTAAATATTTTATTTTTTCGAAGATAATTCAATGAAGAGCTACATCAAAATGAAGAGTTACTTCAGATGAATAATGTAAAGGGTTGAAACCCTTAAATAATGTATATATTTCAAAAGAAATCAAAATGGAGAGGAGAATTAGGAGAAATAAGTAGGTTAGGTAGTTGGATAGGGTGAACTGTTGCTGAAATAAATATCATGATGTACATTGTAAAATCTTTTCAAATTATGTAATGGAGAATAATGCATAAATTTGGTGATCCAATTATGGTGTCAGTTGTTTGTTGATTTTCTTTGAAAATATTATTTGGTTGTCACTTCCTGATTATTTAAATTGAAATATCAAGGATATTCTTCAATTTATCAAAGCACACTTGCTGCTCTTGTGTGGTTCAGTTAATTGGTTCCTACAAGACACGATTAAATCCTTCTAATTAATCATAGTAATTTGGAAAAGGACATTTGGATTATTCAGAAGAATTTGATAATTACACTCTTGCCTATTTATACAAGTTATAAACATAAAAGTGCCAAATTTTTTGAATTGTATCCAGAAATAGGACACAAATATTATTTACCTCTTGACTCCATTAGCCCAACAAAAGTAGGCACTGGTCACACCATCCAAATCTTAGAATTCTATAAAATCTTTGTTAAAAAACATTCACATTTCAAGTTTAATGTTAGGAGTAGGAGTAGTTTGTAAGCTTTTATCTATTACATTTGTGCCATCGTAATAGATCCATCAAATCAATCAAGTCACATCATTTAATTCTGCTTGATTCTTATAGGTATACCCGCCTAGGTCTACCAGCACTTGAAAAGAAGAAGGTCTAAACCATTTGGCCTTATCTGTTACCCTAAAACGTACCAAGAGTTTGGCAACCTCTTGAGGTATTTTTCCTGCATTTTTGAGAGCTAACAGGTTTGATACCAATTGTAGCATGTCACCTTAAAGCTTTGTACCAATTGAACCATTAAGCAATTCACTCCCCATTTGGCATGCATCTCTTCTTTTCTCATACTTAAGAGTATTTGCTAATTTTCCTCCCCCTTTGACATCAATTCCAAAGGTTCAAACTTTATCCTCTCCTCCTAAGGATATGCTCCCTCTTTGACAACCATCAAGTCATCAAAAATTTGCAAAACCATTATTACTTGACTTGATTTATCCTTTCCATTTCAAGGGATGAATGAAGTATAAATAAAGATACCCTTGGACTCATTCCCTATCAATAGAGTCTAGTGATATGATGTGGGAGAAATCACTCCCAAATTTTTCCTCAGATATTCAAATTGTTCCTTGGGAAGAGGCTTGGTGAAAATGTCAGCCACTTGTTCATTTATGGGAACATATTCCATGTTGACCTCTTTGTCTGCAACCTTCTCTCTAATGAAGTGATACTTTATGGATATGTGATTTTTTCTAGAGTGCATCACTGGATTATTTGAGATGCTTAGTGCACTTGAGTTATCACAAATAATAGAGATAGGACCTTTGTACTCTACCTTGATGTCCTTAAGTGTCTTCTTCATCCATAGGACTTGAGTACAACAAGCTACTATTGCAACATACTCTGCTTTTGTTGTGGAAAGAGTCATTGATTCTTAATTTTTTCTCATCTAGGAATCCAATTTGTTTCCCAACAAAAATGCTCCTCCACTTGTTCTCTTTCTATCATATGCACATCTAGTCCAATCTGCATTTGTATATGTTCTCAAAGAAAAATACTTTCTCTTGGGATACTGTATCCCATAATCAATAGTACTTTTGATATATATAATTTTTTTTTTTACTTAGTTTACATGAGACTCTTTTGGTGCATCCTAGAACCTTGCAACTAAAAATAATGTTTGCATAATATTTGGCCTTGATGCAGTTAAATATAGCGAGCTACCAATCATTGACCTATACAACATCTGATTTGCATTTGGTGATTCATCTGATTTTCTTAACTTACAACTAGTTATCATGGGGGTACTAATTGGTCTACTATCCTCCATACCAAACTTCTTAAGAATTTCCTTTGCATATTTTGTTTGAGATATAAATATCCCATTCTCAATTTGTATAATTTGTAAACCAAGAAAGAATGATAACTCCCCTAACATTGACATCTCAAATTCATCTTGCATATGCGTAGTAAATATTTTCACATATTAACATTGCTAGCTCCAAATATGATGTCATCTACATATACAACAACAATAATCATGTGCTCACCTTCTAATTTAAACAATATATGTCTATATGTATATCCTTTCTTGAATCCTTGTTGTTGCAGTTATTGGTCTAATCTAGAATTCCATGCTCTGGGTGCTTGCTTTAGACCATACAATGTCTTTCTCAATCTATAGAAATAATCCTCTTCTTCTAAAAGTTGAAAACCTTCCAGCTGTTCAATATAAAATTCCTCTTTTAGGTTTCCATTCAAGAATGCAAATTTAACATCCATTTGATATACTTTGAATCCCTTGTAAACTGAAAATGCAAGAAACATTCGTATTGCTTCTAATCTTGCCATTGGTGCAAATGTTTCTTCAAATTCAATGCCTTCAACTTGTGCATCTCCTTTTCACACTAATCTGTCCTTATTCCTCACAATAGCTCCATCTTCATTCAACTTGTTTCTAAACACCCATTTAATTCCAATCATATTTTTGCTTGGGGGTCTAGGAACCAACTCCCATGCTTTATTCTTTTAAATCTGATTTAGCTCCTCTTCCATGGCCTATATCTAGCTCTCATCCTTGCTAGATTTAGTAAAAAAAATTGGTTCAATCTAAGACAAGAGAGAAAAGTTTACTTGTTCTTAGTTCTTTTCAAATCTTCTAGTCTGAATTCCTTCATTTTTGTCCCTAATTATCTGATCCATTGGGTGATCCTTCTGCACTACTTTACAGGTTCCTTCTCAACCTCTTCTTTAGATTCTTCTTCATTCTTTTCCACATTGTCTTCATAATTTGAATCATCTTCAAAATTATTTTGATCAGATTTGATATGCTTTATACTTTCATGAATCTTAACATTGATGCTTTCCAAAATCATGTCCAATATTTTGTTATAGCATTTGTAAGCTTTGCTTTGAGTAAAATATCCTAAAAATATTCCTTCATCACTTCTTGATTCAAAGCTTCCCAAATTCTCATCTTCTCTTTTGATTGAGCACTTGCCACCAAACACTTTGAAGTACTTCACGGATGTAGGCTTGCCATACCACAACTCATAGGGGGTACTATTAGTATGTGCTCTGATTTGAACTCTATTCAAAATATATACTGTAGTATGAACTGCTTCTCTCTAAAACATATCAACTAATCTGGTCTCATTTAACATTGTTTTGGCCATGTCCTTCACCACTCTATTCTTTTGTTCTACAAATCCATTCTACTATAGAGTTCTTGGCATTGAGAATTGTCTCTTGATTCCATGTGCCTCATCATATTCAAAAAATTCACTTGATGTGAATTCTCCTCCTTTGTCTAACCTTAAGCATTTCATCCTTCTACCTATCTCATTTTCAACCATTTTCTTGAATATCTTAAATCTTTCAAAAGCTTGTGACTGCTCTCTCAAAAATGCCACCCATGTCATTCTTGTGTATTCATCAACTAGTAGCATGAAATAACTTTCACCTTTCAAACCTCTTGTGCTTGTAAGTCCACCCAAATCAGTATGAACTAGTTGCAATGGATTAGTAGTTCAGTATTCCTTGGTTGAAAAAAGAGTCTTTCTTTTCTTTCCTTGCTGACATTCTTTGCATATGACATTTGCAAGCTTGGTTATTTTAGGCATGTTTCTTACTAGACCTCTTGAACTTACCTTCACCAGATTATCAAATTTTACATGCCCAATTTTTCTGTGCCACAACCAACTTTCATCAACTTGTCCTATCAAACAACTTTGACCTTTTACTTCAGAAAGGTTATAAAAATTGTTGTTAGTTGTCAATCCTTTTCCTACTATTTTTCCATTCTTTCTTATTTTTCATCCTTCTAAATAAAATATGACTTTGTAACCATTGTCACACATTTAGCTCACACTTAACAAGTTGTGCTTCAATCCTTCCATATATAAAACATCTTTAACTTGGAGTTTTTACCATCTAGGCTTAGTATGCCTTTTCCACATATTTTGGTTGTAGTGTTGTCACCCAAACTCACAAATCCTCCATTACATTTCTTGAGTTTGATAAATTTTATTTTTTCTCCAGTCATGTGCTTGGAGCAACCACTATCTATCACCCATAGACTTTTCTTCTTAGCATGTAGTGTTGTTTGTGCAATCATTGATTGTGTGGAACTTTCTCCTTTTTCTTTCCACACCTTCTTAGCTTTCTTTTCTATCTTATCCTCCATAATTTTAGATTCTTTGTTTACTCTAGGAGGTGGATCTTTCTTTTTCTCATTCTTAACATTTGGTCTTGTAAACTTTGTTCTACGATTTTTAGCTATATGACCAAAGCTATTATAGTTATAACAAACTACATTCATATCCACTAAAGGAGAAAACAAATTATTTCTTACAAAGTTTGCACTTCTCATAGGAATGACTTTACATTCTCTAGCCCTTTGACCAAATTTATTAGATGTATAGCAATATCCATAGAAATATAAAGAATACCTGGTTGTAACATTTTGTGTTGGATGAGGAGGTCTTTTTTGCATCTGCCTTCTGGTGTCTCTCAACCTAGTGAATCCATCAACATCAGTCCTTCTAAAATTTTCTCTTCTCTTCTAATGATAAAGAGTTGATTGGCTATCCTTCTTATCTACAAAAAAATTCTTTTCTTCTTTAGGTTTCTTTGCCTCTATAGATTTCTCAGTGGATATACTCCCTTTGCAATCTCTTTTGTCAATAGAATGGGACTTTTATTCTGCCCTAAATCTTTCATATAATTTTGCAAAATTATCCACAAAGGTACTCTTACTTTTTTCAAGCCCTAGTCTAGATTTTTCTTTTTTTGTTGGCTTCTGGGTGCTCAATAGCTCATCCAAAATATTTGAGCTACTTTTTAGCTTGAGTCCTTTCTCTATTTTCTCTTTTTCCTTTTCTAAATATTTTCTTAGAGCAAGAATCTATTCCTCAAGCTTCATACATCTGTCATCCTCAGGTTGCAACTTGGATTTAATTACATCTTCTTCCCTCTTGGCTTCCTCTAGATGTACCTTCAAATCTACAACATACTTGGTAGATTCTTCTAGATCCTTGTTTAGTTTGTCAGACTCTTTTTGTGCAAGTTTCTACTGTTGCTTGTTTTCCCTCTTTAACTTCTCAATCTCATCTAGAGCACAAATGAGTTCTCCCTCTAGGTCAACCACTCCTTCACCTTCTACATGAAGGAATTCTTCCTTTTCCTTTATCTGTTCCTTAGGTTATTTTTCCATGAAGAGAAACTCATTTTCTCTCACTAAAAAAGCACAACTTTTTTCATCAGCTGAGCTATTATTGTCATGTGATACATCATTGTCCTCTTGAATGTATAGACTTTTTTTTTGAAAGCTCCTTTCAGGGTAGTAGGGTTTATTCATTTTATCATCTTTCTCATGCTTTGAATTATCTTTCTTATTGTAGGCACATTTAGCAACAAAAGGCCTACTTTACCACATTCAAAGGATTTAAAAGGAAACTTACCTTTGTACTTGTCGGATCCTCTTCTTAGTCTCCTGATGAAATTTACCTCTTCTTCATTAGTCTCATCATTCTTGGATGTG
This sequence comes from Sequoia sempervirens, assembly GCA_007258455.2. Taxonomy (NCBI): domain Eukaryota; kingdom Viridiplantae; phylum Streptophyta; class Pinopsida; order Cupressales; family Cupressaceae; genus Sequoia; species Sequoia sempervirens. Next base: position 245,170,620 of record VDFB02000002.1, read on the forward strand.
ATAATCTTAGCTTTTCTTTTCTTAGGAGATACACCCTTCTCCTTGTTGGAAATCTTGAAAGCAACTTCCTTCTTGGATGGTTTTGCATCTCCCATCCTCTTTCATATGCAGTGAATATACCATGCAACTCATTAAGAGTAAGTTTATCTATTTCTCTTCATCTATTACAAAGATCTTAGGATTGTTTTTTTTTCCATTGACCTTAGAAATTTCAATACAACGACATCCTCTAAAAGAGTTTGCTATATCGTTAACTCTCAGAAGATAATCTACAATATTTTCTTCTTCTATCATTTTCAGGCCTTCAAATCTAGCTCTCAGTATTTGAAGCTTTCCCAATTTTACCTTGTAATCTCCTTCATTGATATTTTACAATATATCTCAAACATCATGTGTAGTCTTACAATACATAACCTTTCTATGCACAGATCTAGAAAAAATGCTCATAATAGCAAACCATGTTTTTTCATTGTTCTCATAATCCCTTTGTGTTGTGGCATTAGTGGGAAGTGTGGTCAGTGGTGTGTATCCATTCACAATAGACATCCACACATCAAACCTTAAATATCCCAAGTATCACTTCATCAATGAGCTCCAAAAAGTATAATTTGCTCCGTCGAACCTAGGTGGCTTGTTTGCAGAAGAATCTTCTTGATTGGAAATTTGTGTTCAAAAATTCAAGGATCTACTTGAGCTGATTAAGATTATCCAAGGGAACCTAGGGCTCTAATACCAATTATTGGAATACAACAATCTACTAAGAGGGGGGTGAATCAGTAGATAATCAAACTTTAATCCTTTAACCTTTAGATCTGACTAATTTCTTAAGTACTTACTGCGCAAATTAAAGCATGAAATATAGAAATTTAAACAAGCACACAATCTAACAACTCATAACAAAATATATACATGGAAAACCCAAGATGGGAAAAAACACGGTGAGAAAATGCTGCTAGGAGCTACTATCCTAATCTAGCCTCACAAAGAAGCCCTCTGTTACAACCTTTTAAGGAAACCAACCCTAAGGAGACACCAATCCCCTATTTTAAGCGCCAACTCAGTTATCTGATGTCACCAACCAATCTGATTTATGACTTATAGGATTATTAAAATTTGTTCATCAAGAACACAGTTCTATGTTACAACTTAGTCTGCAACTGCTCAAGTTTTTGTTGCTGCCGCAACAACTCTCTTCTCTACTCTGCACCCGTTTGTTCTTCTCTATTCTTCTCCTATTCTCCTAGTGCATTCACAGTCTTCCTTAACACACACTCACACTTCTTCTACAAATCTCTCTTCTCTTTTCAATGCTTTCTTTGTTTGTCTTAGGAGCCCAAAATGCCTTCTGCTGTGTGTACTCACTTTTCTTCTCTCAACTCACATAGATACACGATCCACCAATGTATTGATATTTTGTTTTGTGTAGTTGTTGACCAATGGTGATTGCCTTGATATTCTCTACCCCCTATAGATATTTAGTTAGGGTTCAAGGAAATCTTCTACACAGCCATAAACCTGCATTGAGCTACACAACATTAAATTTTGGTGCAGAGAATTTTTCTTCTTATTCTCTGTGTCAAACCTTAATATTGGATATTCATTTAATGCATCCTTTTGATTATCTGATTTGATTTCAATCCCAACCTTTGTAGCAATTTGTGCCACTGTTCTGTGCATCAAATCTTCATTATATTTTTCATAGATGCAGTTAGAACATTTAATTTTTACCTCTATACTGGCTTATTAGTTGAAACCCTATTTACACAGACTTAGCCACTTGTCATCTTCATGTTCAAATGTGGGTTGTTGATCACTTTTCTTCACTCTACAATCTTATGACTCCAATTAAATCATCCTCCTTTAAAACTTGACCATGAGATAAATGGTCTTTAAATCTCCATCATCAATCTTGTCAACTGCATATCACTCCAACTCTTGAGTCACCACCATTCAATCATGCGATGCGAATACATTCAACGATCGCGATTGGATCAATCACCAATAAATCTACACCATCCCCATCTATATCTCTATTAGAGGAAATGGGCCCATAGAATCTTAGTGGGTTGGCGAGGTACTACTACCTATTCACCTTTGTTGTCATCTTCTTCCATGTCACACTTTTTTCCATTCATCGCTCGTCACAAGAACCATCCTATCACTTCGCTTCACAATAGTAATGTGAAGTGACCAAGTGATATGTCACCATGTTTCTACTGGACCCACCATCGGAGTGTCAAAGGGACTCACATTTTGGTCCTACTGACATGTGCCTATCTCTTTGATGAAGTGCTCATTAGGATGTCAAGGGGAATAGCCACTAATTCCCACCAAAATCCACCTATCAACCCAATGAACCTTAGTGATGCCATTCTCCACTAACTCCTACTCCCATTGTTATGTTGAAGAGACTCTTGAAATTGTCTCGCTAATATTTGTATGTCTCCTCGAGATATCTTGCTACCTTGTATGGATGGTCCCCACTAGCCACATGTCATTCTTGTCCACACCATGCAACAAACAGTCACCAATTTGACTTGACATATCGACCAAACACTTGTAACCACATGTTCTAACTCACCATCATTTACCAATATCACCTCCCTATTAGAATGTCGAAGGGATAATCATTTTTTTCATGCCAATATTCATCCTTCTCTTGAATGAGGTGTTATTGAGATGTCGAAGGGACACCAAAGTGACTCATTTTGAAATAGAGCAATCTATCTAATACAAACACACATAATTCACCAACCTAGAATACTAGGTGAAGAGGCTAGCTATGAAATGACTTAAATGACATAAATTGTAACTTATGTCACTTGTAACCTCCAAGCAGTCAACAATAGAGTAAAAAATCTATTAAGGTGCCATGAATACACCTCTAGGGTTTAACCAATAAAATCTATTTTTTTCCAAGAGGAAACATAATTCATTTCTAGGTGCATTATACATCCTCTGGACCTATTCATCACATTTATGAGAAGCTCTCAGAAAACCCATGCCAAATTTGGCCTTTAATTTTGCTTTTGGTTATTGGAAGAATTCACTGCAACACCATGACAAAGATGCATGACAACAATGCAACTTCTTGAGCAACTATTGCAACTTCTAGAACTAGATCCACAACATACCAAATCTCTCCTTAGACATAAATGACAAAATTTTGACATCAATGTCAACACACCCTTCATACAAGATCAGTTCTATCTCACCTCTAGTCCCCTTTTTGACATCATTGACAACAATATGTAACAAGATAAACTTAGAACTCAACGCCAATTTTTGCAATCATTTGCAAAAAAAATCATCATGCCAAGAGCTAAGGTGTTCGAAGGAGGAATAGTCTACAAAGATTGTGTCACCAGGTAAGTGCATAAACATTCCGCATAAGCTATTCTACAACTATTGAGTTGAAATTTTCAATTTGAAAGTGTAAATAATTTAAGTAGGAGCAAAACAATTTTAATTATGTTTCCCAAAAGGAGTGAAACCATAAGTAAAAGGGAAGAGACTAAGAAAATATCTCTATAATAGTCCATATTAGATATTCTGCCTAAGTCAATAGATAAAGGATTTAAGAAAGTATTTTGAGACATGTCTCATGGGTGTTGGGATGTAATCATTCCTATTTTTGGGTGGGATTTGTTTTTGTACTTCTATAAGAAGGGAGATTATAAACCCTTGGACTTAAGATTTGGCCAAGTTGGTTGTCCCAAATGTCTTCTTAGATGTTGAATTTATTAGAGTATTGGCAAAAAATTATCATTTGGCTACCAGGATAGTAAGAATGACAAATGGTTCACCACTAGTAGTACTTACCAAGTCTGCCATTATGGAGTGCTTCAACCTTAACAAATAGGCCCTTAACAAGGTTGACTTGTAGAAGAGTGAAGACGATTATAATAGTCTAAGGATGACTTATAGGAGTGATGAGATCCCCATGCACATGAAGAAAGGAGAGAACAACAGAAGAATACCTATCTTCTCTTCTCATGTTGAGCCATTTGTTGTTGAGGATCTCCAGGTGTATTTTAGAAGAACTTACTTTGCTTTATGTCAAATTTTGTGGATAAATGCTCTAGAAAATATGCCAGTTAGGCTTATGATGTTAGCAATGATAATTTAGAACCTTGAAACTAATATTGAATATGATTTTGCTTCATTTGTGGAGAAATCATTGCATGATGGGTTCTTGCAAGTAAATATAGATCCCCCATCACTTTTAGGCATTACTCCTTATTGTGCCATTTGATTTTGTATCAAAATAAAAACATATGGAATCAAAGAATGTTTTTGGGTACGGTAGATTAGCAAGGTAATCAATTACCTATCTAAAACAAGTGTTACATATGGGATAATAGGTGTAAGAAAAGTGATTATGTGATTTTCTATGAGTACTTTGTAGTTAGAATTATGGAAGTCCTTGGCCATGGATATCCAATATTACATGCACCAATCTTACAATTGTTAAGACCCTTCGAATTCAGACTAGAACAAGGGAATACTCATAATTTTGGTGACTGGTTTTTCTTTCCCAATATCATGGTGATCAGAGTATATGGATGTCCCCAAGCCCCACATATCTTGCCTAAATTTGTTCCTCTTCAATTAACCTTCCTAGAGTTCATGTGGCAAATGATATGGATAGAGAAGGAAGTCATGCACAAATAGAAGAAATGAACCTTTTTGCCTAACTTGGCAGTATGTGGGGATTTTTCTATTGGATCATATGCTCTTGAGGAACTGCAAAAATTTTTGAAGACAAAATATTCTTTAAAATCTAGGAAAGAGAGGGTCTTTGACCCTGAGGGTCACATGAATTTTTTCAGACAAAAAATCCTTACCAAAACTGGGATCACGCATGAGGTGTACTATGAAGAGGATGTGATAAGGAATTGTCTCACTCCCTAGGGTGTATACCAAAGAAGAATAAAGTGGAAGATATTGATAAAATTGGAGGAAAGAAGGAAGAAGATGGACAATGACTTCCTAGGATTTTACACAGAAGAAGTAGATCCTCTCAAGAGGATCAATCTAATGATTGACAAGTTTGAAAATTTTTATGGAAAAGAAAAAATGGAATTGGAGAAACATACCAAGCTACCTACCAAAAGGACAAGTAGTGTTGTGATATCAAAACCCCAAGATGAGGCTTCAGTACAACATGCTCCATTAGATTCACCTCCTGAGTAGTCAGAAGAAAAAAGGAAAAAGGTGTAGGAACAAGGCCCCTTGGTGCCATATGAAATGAGTGAGGAGGTTGGGGATATTGAAGAGGTAGATTGTGTGTTAAAAAAAAAAAAAGTTGAAATTGAATTTGATCAACCCCTCCATGAAACAAAAGCTCATAGCAGTCCTTAGATTCATAGAGAATGACAAGTTCATTCAAACCCTCTAAATTCAAGGATTTCTAGATTAAAATAAAAATGAAAGAGTTCAAAGAAAGGGTTTAGATAAATAAGATGAGTGTCGATGAGTCCCAACATGATTAAGTTGTCTCACAATACTTTAATGAACTCAAGATAAATGAGAAAAATAACAGCTCACAGGAGGCCAAGAAAATAGTGCTAAAAAGCAATATCTTGCTTATATCAGGGATGGATTTGAAGAGAATGTTTTTACTTGATCAAGTGAGAAATTAGGTAGACCCCATGCTAATAGATGGGTTTGATTTAGAAGAGGGCATGAGTGGAACGTGCTACAATCCAAGAATTGAAACCTTAGCCTTTTGGGCTAAGCAAAAGAATACAAAGAAGCCTAAGTTGTTAGACATTCTGCAAGAAATGAAGGCGAATGCTATGGTCAAAAACCTCAAGGACACCTCAAATTTAGAAGCCCCCATCCATGACTATGCACTCTTCTATGTTCACAAGTGTAGTCGTCAAAGGCTTGGAAAATAAACTCACAAAACATGAGAAGATTCAAATAAGTATGAATGATGAAGTGAATAGATTGTATATAGAAAATGTGAAGTTGAAATAGCAATTGAAAGGAGTAGGGCCCTCTCAGAGCACTGAAATGATAGTGTACCAAAAGGTTGATGATGTTATCATTGAGCAAGTAGAAGCCTTAAAAAATGAAATAGAAAACTTGAAGAGATGCAATGAAGAGGCCAATAAGGAAGTGAGGGAGCAGATTTATGGTACATTAGAGAAGGTGTTAGAGAATAGAATCAAGATAGTGATGGACAAGACAAAAAATGTACACGAATGTTACATTTCCTTATCCAAAGTAATGGAACAAATGAAGATTCGTGCTCTTACCTTGAATCCTTTGTTCAACAAGTGGCAGCCCATCCATTATACATTGAGCACATTATGCAAGGTTTTGTAAAGAAGTGTGGATGCACCTACAACATTGAAATCAATAGAAACAATGGTGAAGATGGTGAGTGATGAATCTTTGTATGTGTTAGGGGAAAACCAAAAGATTAATGCAAGGATAGAGTCCTTCCATACAATGAAGTAGTGGTTTGTACCAAGAATGCTCAGAGAAGATGATCATGTAAAGGATTGTGCCATTTGGAAAAATGAGTTCAACCAAGTAGTCACCAATTGTATTGCTCGTCTACAACAAGATGATGATATAAATGTTCATAACTTCAATCTAATGTTGGATGGAATGATTGCATTGGATTATGAATATTCAAAATTCATTATAGAAGCTAGAGGATTGATGAATGGTAGATGGAAGAGTCACCTGACCAATTTTTTAGAGATCCAGGAGTATAAATGGCCTAATGATTATACAGTGTTCACATGGGAGGAAACATATTTGGCTCTTTCAGAAGAGTAGACCTAATATTAGGAAGTATGAAGAGCAAAGAATTGGAGATATTATCAAGAAGAAAGGACCTTGCCATATCTAAATGATCATGTGTACCTTATGGTGATTAACAAACTTCAGTGTCTTACAAGCACTTCGAACTTCACTACTTGATAATTCTCATTTGTTTCTTATCTAGTCGCTTTATGTAATCACACTTAAATGATGATAGTTAAGTCTTCAATTTATGTTAATTGAAAAGACATTTTGTAAAGGTTTTTTGCTTCCTTCATCTATGAAAAGGAAACCAAGACCAAATTTTTGAATCATCAACGAGTAGGTAGATAGAGATAGAATAATATAATAGAAAATAATTTTGAAGACACACTTCTAGTATGAACTATAAAATATTTTGAATTAATTTAATGGAGAAGAAATTATAATCTAGTGGCAAAAATTATGGTGTTTAATTATTTGTTGATATTAATCTATAGATGTTATCTTGTTATTTCTAGAGTGGTCTTTCCTTGTTATTTAAATCATTATATCAAGGATATATCTAATTTAGCAAGATACATGTTTTTTCTCTTTGTGATTCATTTTGATTGGTTTCTACAATAAAGAATTAAAAATCATTTTATATGATTCATTTTAATTGGTTTCTACAAGAATTAAAATAATTTTAAATAAGTCATCTTAATTGGTTTCCTTAAGCAAGAATTAAAATCCTCTCAAATAATCACAGTAACCTGGGGAGATATCATTGGGATTTGTAAGAAGAGCCTGGTAACTGACAACCTTGCACATTTATACAAGGTATAAAATCTGAAAGTGCCAAATAAATTTAGGTTAAGAAAAAATGAGAACACATATATATCATATACATCTTGACTCCATTTCCCAATAAAAGGCATTGATCCACTTTAGTTATTAAACAATACTTCATAAAAACCTTATTTATACACCTTAATCTCAGACATTAGGAGTAGGAGTAGTTATTAGTCTAGTATTATTTCATATTTACATGTCATTGTGGAATAGATTGCTAGAGGATGATTTAATTGAAAAAAATGGAAAATACACAAAACCTCTATTTTCATAATCTACTTAACTATCAAAGGTACACCTGCCTAGGTCTAGCAAAACCTAAAGAGAAGGGAATACTAACCATATTTGTTAGCTCTGTTTTGTTGGCCCCATAGTTGCCATTGTACCAAAAGATCAACCTATTAATGCCTGATACAACTACCAGAGTTAACGGATCCATGGGAGGCGATTAGTCCATGTCATGAATCTTGAGGGGAGTGTTGACCATTTGTCAACAAACTCCCCCTTAGCATTACCCGAGGTGATTCCCGAAATCTTTGGCTTTGATACCAATTATTGGTCCCATAGTTGTTGTTGCACCAAAAGATTGACCTATTAATGCCCAATACAATTACCAAAGTTAACGGATCCACAGGAGTCGGTTAGTCCATGTCACAAATCTCGAGGGGAGCATTGACCATCTATCAACTTGTTTGTTGGAAAAAAAATTGTTAAACCTGACCATATATCCTCACATACTCTTAGGGTTTGTAATTTGCAATTTTGGGAACCAACAGATTGACGACACTATTGGGGAAATCCTAAGAAATTTGATAAAAGAACATTCTAATAGAGTCAGAAATTGAGAATTATAACTGTACTGGTGGAGAAAACCCATAACATAAAATAATTCCTCTCTAAGAGATGTGGCGACTCTAGAAAATAATCTTTGATACATTGTGTATAAGTGAAAAAATGAGTATCAGATTTGAAAGATTAGATTTCAAACATCAAAGTATTATAGTCTCGCCCAATAGGGGTGATAGAAGGTCCTTACATAAGAGAAGTCCAAAGAAAGACGGTAAAAAATTGAAGGACAAGAAATCCCCCCAATTTTAAGGGCCACTACCAATAAAGGTGGAGTCGCATCAAATCCATTTGAGCTCATGAAAATGCAAAATAGTATCCATAATGATCAAGAAAATACATCAGAACAACACTTCACAAAATATAGTAGTTGTTTACATGGATACAAATTTCACAATAATGAAATATTTCCACCAAGGGACCCTCATACCCAACCTAAACAAAAAAACTTATATAATGTTGCTCACTATTTCAAACCTGTTCCCCAAAAGATGAGTGAATTCCATGCTCATATAGATAAAGAAGAAAGGCAAGTAGAAGCACAAAGGGATTATGAGGATAGAAAGGCCCAGAAGTATGTTGAGAATTCTAAACATGGGTTCATAGAATAGATAACACCCATAGTTCCTTTTACAGAAGCTTATGGCAGTCCTCCCAAAGATATGGAACAAACTACTTAGGAAGTAAAACAAAACATACAAAAAATATAGGAAAAATTTGAGATGATCAACCTAATAGAAAAAGAGAAACAATTAGCTCAAGAATTCCACCAAAGGAGTGCTCAACTGGAAATAGGTGGGTCATGGTATGTACCTCCCCACAGAAAAGTTGGACATGTGAATGCAAGTAGTTCTAGCAACATTGCTAACAACCAACACATGCAACAAAATAACTCAACATCAACAAATTCAAACACAAGAGGAAATATATATCATACTCATACTGGCCAACCAAGGGTGCAAAATAGAAATCAAGGGTATAATCAATATCAACATAAAACCCACAATAGCATACTCAAGGAAGTAAAAATCCTCCTATAAATCATAACTAAGATATGAAACAAGGAACATATCATCAACAACAAGGTCCTTAATATCAATAGTATCAACCTCACTAGGGGAAAAATCACCTATGAGAGGACCCATGAATATAGACAGGTTTAGAAAGCTTGACTTTTCTAGAGTTCAAGGTTTTCCAAATGTAATTGATAACAATCTAGGAAATGCAATCCCAAGATTATCTGGGAATCATGCTATTTCAGGAGAAGATCACATAAGAGCATTTGAAAAAAAAATGGATAATTTTGATGTACAATATGAAGATGTTTACATGAAGTTATTTATGCAATCATTGATTGAAGATGTGAGGGATTGGTTTAAGAACCTTCTAAATGCTTCAATTAGGTCTTGGGAAGATCTCAAAACTAAATTTAAGGAACAATATGGAAATCAATATGACCTAAGATTTACCTTACATGAATTAAAAAACATCCTAAAGAACTATAATGAGTCAGTGGCAGATTTTAACATGAGATTTATAAAAAAAAATCAATAAAATCTCATTTGATTAGAAGCCTCTAGATCCTATATGCCTAGTATTTTACCTAAATGAATTTGACCCTAAGATTGGGTATGAACTTAGAACTAGAAACCCCCCTACTCCTTCAGAAGCTTTTAGAGCTACTTTGAACATTGAAAGTAATAGAAAGGCTTCAGGGAAGGCAGTAGGGATGTTAGATTATTGCAAAACACAAGCACACATCAACACAAGTAGCATAATCAATACATGAATGACAGACCGAGGCTACATGATATGCCTTATAAGAAAAATTGCAAGGATGGAAGGCCAATCATCAATGATCAAAGGAAAAAAATAGGTAAAGAAACCCCAAACCCATTAAGGAGGCATGGGACCAACATGGTGGAAAATACTCCATTGTGTGTGCAATGTAATTTACCCCATACTCCTGAATATTGCATAGTTGCATAATCAATTCAAGGAGATGAGATGAAATATGAGCAAGAAAAGGGGGACTACATGGTAAATATGATGGCTTCTTGACCTTATAAATTCCAAGAGGAATACTCATCTTTAGAAGAGGAAGGATTTGAATATGATGTAAAAAATTAGAAGTACAATGTTCACATGGGCCAACAAGAGATCTTTTCAGATCAAGAGGATGACAATATAGAAGACTACCAGTCTAGTACCACTAGATAGTAGTCAATCCAAACCCAATTAAGGAAACCAATTGAAGAAGAGATAAAAGTTCTTATAATGGCTAATGTGGCTCAAGCTAAAAGTAATTATAACCTAAGGAATAGAACCAAAAATCTAGATCAAGGAACAAGGGATTATTCATAAAAGGATCAACATAAGCATTAGAAGGAAATTATAGATAACTAGAGGAAAGGTGAAACGGAAAAATAATAGAAATATATACCAAAGGGAGAAATAAAAATTGATCAAGATAAGATGAAGGACAATGCTAAGTAGCAAACTGAGGAGAAAAGTTGCACTAAAGCAGAAAAAGTAGAACAATTCATGACTACCCCCTCATTTGACATAACACAAGCATTATCTCAGATCAAGATGTCAATGCCACTTCTGGAAATGATGAAAGTAGATGAATATAGAGATAGCACCATCAAACTAACCTCAAATGTACCCAACAAACAACAAAGCCAAAATAGAAATAAAAATAAATCGGAAAAGGGTAAAACCTAGATTGGTCAGGAAATCATAAGGACTCCTGATGTCTATCTTGGGGATACTTTGGCAAAGAATCCTTCTCAGGTAAACCCATTTTATACTACATTATTGATAAAAAATAAATTGGTAAAAAATTGCATAATTACAACAAATATCATGCCCATGGTGGTCATGAGAGAATTGGGCTTATAGGTGGATACTACCTATGGGAAATGTTATGCAATGGATAATAGGTTCGCCCTTGATGTTGGAGTCATGTGGGATGTAGAATTGAAGTTAACTTCCTACCATGAAGCTACATATAAGACTACTATCACTGTGGTGGAAACACCTCCATATTAAGGAATGTTATTATCCAAAAAATAGACTACTGCAGTTGGAGGAAATGTACAATTGGAACTTTCATACAAAACCATACCCATAAATGAGAGGGAAGTTAAATTATATAGAGAAACATGGTCAGAGCAGGTGGTAGAAAATGTTGACCCTAATTTGATTAATTACTTTTGTGATGTGGATCTGGGAAATTTTAGAATTAAAAAATCACAACTAGAGTTGTAGAACAATGACCCAATTGGCACTACAACTCCCAAGGATGAAATTGACATATGGTAGATATACTTTGATGGTGCCTGTAGTAAGGAAGGCAATGGAGCAGGTGTAGTCTTTATTGCACCTAGTGGTAAAACATTCAAATGTTCATTTCTACTATCCTTTGAAAGCACTAACTACATTATAAAATATGAGGCACTATTGTTAGGTCTAAATATTGCTACTAAGTATGGGATCAAACTACTAACTATATATGGAGATTTTGAGTTGATTATCTCACTAGTTAGAGCTAAGTATGCTTCAAAGAACAAAAGACTCAAACAATACATGTATGGGATACAATAGAACTCTTGGATACATTCTCCATAGAATGTGTGACCAATGACAGAGTATAGGTTAACTACACTTGGTCCATATGGATTCAAAGCATATTTAAATAACTAAGCATCAATCCCAATAAGATATTCAAAGTAAACAAAGCGAAGAATCCATTAAAACTAACATTCAAAACATGAAAGTTTGAAATACATCTATTCTAAGTCATTGAAGCTTATCCTATTGGAGGAGTGGTATCACATTGATGTGGAATGACGGCCCTTTCCCTATCCCTTGGATAATATGAGCCTTTCCAATTGATTTTATTGATTAAAATTCATGGAAACTGATGAAAAAGATGAATGAAAGCATGATTAAAGCTAGATTAACCTGATAAAAGCTAATATGATCGATGTGGGTTTATGAAAATCTATTCTAAATGTATGCAAGATTCAAATATGGAAGCCCTAGATTCAAAAATATACTAAATGAGTGCAACTAAGTTACCATGTAAGACTTTAATGGAAGCTTTAAGCTACTATGATCAAGATTTAAACTAAAAATGCTAAATATATGCTAACTATGGATGCAAATGAAAGTGATTTTAACAACATAAGTTTGCTATTAAAAGATGGATCCCTTTTCAATGGATGCAAGGTCTATTTATAGAATAGGAAAAAAGAAACTAGTGGTCAAGATTGAAAGAATTAATCAATGGTCAGGATGGAAAGAAGATGGAGGCATGGATCATGGATTCCCATCAAGGGTTGAGAATGCAAGTTGATATTTAATCAAGGGCTCACAATCATGCAAAGAAGCATAATTTCAAAACTTGCTCAAGAAGTTTGTTGAAAGTTTGTTACAAGGAAGAATATTCCTTTTTTCAAATGAGTGAAGAGGGAAAAAATATTCCATGAGAATATTCTCTTTTTGGAGAAATGTGTAAAGGAGGAATATTCTCAAGGAATATTCCCTTGCAAGTGGGAGAGTTAGAATTAATTAGTAATTTGATAATTAAAACAAAGTTTCAATTATGCAAATTAGGGAAATTTAGGATATCCATTAAATAATTACTAATGAAAAAGTGTCAAAATGACATTTAATTAATAAATTAAGATTATTTAATTAAATGAGAATACTTAGTGTGTTAAAGTTAAATATTTTAATTTATCCAATTTAGCATGATGAAAGGTTAGCATGAAAGGTGTAGGAAGTAACCTAATTAGATTAATTATGTTAATAGATGAAAATGATGCAATTAATTAAATAGCTAGGCTAATTTAATCAATTAAGTGAAAAGAGGATGGGTTTTAGGGTGAAATTGTGTTAGTATATCAAATTTGAGTGTGTGATATGACTGAGGACATTTTTAAGTGTCCACATTTTTCCCCTCTTTGAAGCGAGGTACATCTTACATTGGCGATGCACCCCTAAAATTTATACAGTGACACACCCTTAAAATAGCAACGTTATTGATTTTAGTGACACAATTGATGTTTTTGGTTGCAAAACTTTTGATTTTGATTAGTTTTCCAACTTTTAGGTAAATTGATGTTCTCTGTGAGATGCATGCAGGAGGATCCACCACCATTGATGTCATGGGAGCACCGATTAGAGATTTTGGAAGTGGTTAGAGACTTCGATGAGCTAGAGGTAGAGCAATTGGGGATGCTTATATTAGGGTTTATTTATTTCATGCCAGAGGTCCACACTCACTTGGCCATGATGAAAATGCTCATTGAGAGGTGGCACAATGAGACAGTTGTTTCTCTTACCCACTAGCTAGGCCACAGTCATACTCGAGAACGTGTGGCAGATCCTATGGCTTCCCATCCATGGGGAGTGCATTATTGATGACACAAATTCCAAAAGAGATGTGTGTTGCTCACTGTTGTAGACTGAAAACATAATTTTGGTTAGTTCACAGATAGACTTGGACCCGTACAGAGCCTAAGTACGCATCTTTAGATTATTCGTTGCTACACTTATTGCTGGAGTGATCGCCCTCAACTGACGGGGTAGAGGTTTTAGTTTGGGTTGGGGGGTAGCATGGCATGGGATGATTCGAAAGACCACTATGTATGCATGGGGGCCTATTGTACTCGCTTCTTTATATCAAAACATGCATTAGGTCGTATATTGTGAGAGCAGGACCATCAAGGCTGGTGCGACATTACTTCATATTTGGGCATACGAGCACATAGCAGTGCTGAGACCTTTGGTTGTTTTGGAAAATATTCATGAGGATGAGCCCATTGTGTTCAAGTACAGGGTCCCTATGACCTTACAGAACATTGGATTGACAAGTCTACCCTATTGGTGTCATGTCATAGATGACATGAATGTATTCAGATGGAGGTCATGGCTATAGGTTCTAGCTTGGTATGATGATCAATAGCAATTGTAATTTTCCCACTAGACCCGCTACATGTAGGGGTGAGAGCACACTATGATTGAGCGGTATCTCCCATACCACATTGTGAGGCACTTCACAAAGGTACAAGATGTACCTCCACAAGATTATATAGTTGTCTTCGTGAGATATTATAGAGAGGTCCAATGGGGAGCTCAGATGACCCCATAGTGGCAGTCAATGACTTCTGATAGTTAGTTTCCCAAGCTTGGGCATATGATCAAGATTATACAAACATGGGGACTACCCCCATATATGATGCATGATTCATACCACCTATTTTCTTGACAGACCCAACAAGGGGATACACCGGTGGGAGAGGTAGAGGTAGTGGTAGAGGCCAAGATGGTGACTGAGATGGAGGTAGGGATGGGGGCATAGGTAGAGGGAAGCAACAACCAAAGCATGATAGGCCATAGTTTATGGGGGATGGAGAGTAGCCTAGGTAGGATTAGGGTGACTAGGATCTAGGACCTCAGGATGGCTAGCAGGATGGCCATCAGGATGGACAAGATTTAGGGATACCACCGCCTCCTCCACCAGCTCAATAACCAGATCCATGGGACGAGTAGATTTTTTCCATCATAATAGAGAGGGATCAATTGTAATAACTTTCAGCTATGAATACTGAGCAAGATAGGGAGGTATAGTTGTGACAACAACTGGATCTACAACTAGCTCAAGAGATTGGGCGATGACAGTAGCTTAAGGCCGTGGGGTGCCACCAAGGTTTGAGGATCAACCATCAGTTAGATAGCCTAGGGAATCAAGCATCCACTAGGGCTAGCCTTCTCATAGAAACTCTTTTGATTACTTGTCCAATTATTTATATAGATACCCATTCATAGCTCATTTTTATATCTTTGTGTATATATCATATAAATGTGCCCTACTTAAGTGATTCTAAGTGCCGGTACTTGTCAGACATTGTAATTATAACCTCCTTGGTGGAAGTCACAAAATTTTACAGTTGATAGTAATCTCAAACATAACAACTACTACAATTATAGTGTGCCACATCCAAGATCCTACAAAATCAGTTGCTTAAGTTTTGTGAGACACTCAAGATACAAAGAATGCATCTAGGGGAAATGAAAAGAAAAAAATGGCGATTTACTCAAGAGCATTGCAAAGGAATTCAACATAACTCAGCTACGTAGGAGATGTCGGTTATGAAATTGTGGAAGAAGCACTCTCAACGTTTTGGCACTACTGTGGAGAGACTTGGCAAAAAACCCTAAAATTTATTGAATGAAAAATGCATCGGAGAGACATATGTTGTTGGAGCAAGTTCCATATTTCTCTCTAATTTTAAAGTTCACACCGATGGAAATTTAATCGGTGAGACATATCACTATCGGCACAAATTTTCCAAGTCTCCCCGATGTAGTGTTAGTTACATCGATGAGAATTCATTGGGGAGACATCCTATAATTGGTAAGAGAAAATAAAAGTCTCTTCGACGATACGGGTTAGGCTAAAAACATAGATGAAGAAGTAAGTATTAAAATAAGTGGCACTAGCACAATATGGGGAAAATAAAGAAGAGATTTTTGAATTAAATCACGAGTAATAAAGTAAGAATTTATTGAATAAAGGTGATGGTGGAAAGATGGGAAATTTACTTCATGAGGTAAAATATTTTTCACTAAAATATGAAAATATTTCAACAAAGGGAGTTATAAGGTAAATAATTTTTTTCCCTACAAATGTACAAAAGGTGAAATTTACAAAATATTTACATTGGGAGATGTAATATTTTTTCACCAAGAGAATTACCAGCCGACAATGGGTGATTATTCCAAGAAGATATTTGTTTAAGTGAGAAATACAAATGCAAAAGGGGGAAATATTATTTTCATGGAATTATTATTTTCATAGGAAAAAAGATTTTATGAATGAAAGATAAATTTCACAAGGGAGAAAATAAAGAAGGGATTAACAAAGATGATTATTTTTACCCAAGGAGCATGGTGAAAATGTATAACGAGTAAAATTGAGCGTGAAAATTGCTACCAAAGTGAAGATAATAATAATTATTGAGGTTAACTTTCACAGGAATTCAAAGACAGAGAAGTTAAAGTCAGCAAAAGGTTAATTGATTATTTTTCCCAAAATGATGAAGATTAATTAAAATATTTAATTTTCCAAAAGGCAATTAATTAAATATTTTATTTTGCCAAAGATAATTCAATGAAGAGTTGCATCAAAATGAAGAGTTACTTCAGATGAATAATGTAAAGGGTTGAAACCCTAAAATAATGTATATATTTAAAAAGAAATCAAAAGGGAGAGGAGAAATAGGAGAAATAAGTAGGTTAGGTAGTTGGATAGGGTGAACTGTTGCTGAAATAAATATCATGATGTACATTGTAAAATCTTTTCGAATTATGTAATGGAGAATAATGCATAAATTTGGTGATCCAATGATGGTGTCAGTTGTTTGTTGATTTTCTTTGAAAATATTATTTGGTTGTCACTTCTTGATTATTTAAATTGAAATATCAAGGATATTCTTCAATTTATCAAAGCACACTTGTTGCTCTTGTGTGGTTCAGTTAATTGATTCCTGCAAGACACGATTAAATCCTTCTAATTAATCATAGTAATTTGGAAAAGGACATTTGGATTATTAAGAAGAATTTGATAATTACACTCTTGCCTATTTATACAAGTTATAAACATAAAAGTGCTAAAAAATTTGAATTGTATCCAGAAATAGGACACAAATATTATTTACCTCTTGACTCCATTAGCCCAACAAAAGTAGGCACTGGTCACACCATCCACATCTTAGAATTCTATAAAATATTTGTTAAAAAAAATTCACATTTCAAGTTTAATGTTAGGAGTAGGAGTAGTCTGTAAGCTTTTATATATTACATTTGTGCCATCATAATAGATCCATCAAATCAATCAAGTCACATCATTTAAGTCTGCTTCATTCTTATAGGTATACCCGCCTAGGTCTAGCAACACCTGAAGAGAAGAAGGTCTAAACCATTTGGCCTTGTCTATTACCCTAAAACGTACCAAGAGTTTGGCAACCTCTTGAGGTATTTTTCCTGCATTTTTGATAGCTAACAGGTTTGATACCAATTGTAGCATGTCACCTTAAAGCTTTGTACCAATTGAACCATTAAGCAATTTACTCCCCATTTGGCACGCATCTCTTCTTTTCTCATACTTAAGAGTATTTGCTAATTTTCCTCCCCCTTTGACATCAATTGCAAAGGTTAAAACTTTATCCTCTCCTCCTAAGGATATGCTCGCTCTTTGACAACCATCAAGTCATCAAAAATTTGCAAAACCTTTATTACTTGACTTGATTTATCCTTTCCATTTCAAGGGATGAATGAAGTATAAATAAAGATACCCTTGGACTCATTCCCTATCACTAGAGTCTAGTGATACGATGTGGGAGAAATCACTCCCAAATTTTTCCTCAAATATTCAAATTGTTCCTTGGGAAGAGGCTTGGTGAAAATTTCAGCCACTTGTTCATTTATGGGAACATATTCCATGTTGACCTCTTTGTCTGCAACCTTCTCTCTAATGAAGTGATACTTTATGGATATGTGCTTTTTTCTAGAGTGCATCACTGGATTATTTGAGATGCTTATTGCACTTGACTTATCATAAATAATAGAGATAGGACCTTTGTACTCTACCTTGATGTCCTTAAGTGTCTTCTTCATCCATAGAACTTGAGTAAAACAAGCTACTATTGCAACATACTCTGCTTCTGTTGTGGAAAGATTCATTGATTCTTGATTTTTTCACATCTAGGAATCCAATTTGTTTCCCAACAAAAATGCTCCTCCACTTGTTCTCTTTCTATCATATGCACATCTAGTCCAATCTGCATTTGTATATGTTGTCAAAGGAAAATACTTTCTCTTGGGATACTGTATCCCATAATCAATAGTACTTTTGATATATATAAAAATTATTTTATTGAGTTTACATGAGACTCTTTTGGTGCATCCTAGAACCTTGCAACTAAACATAATGCTTTCATAATATTTGGCCTTGATGTAATTAAATATAGCGAGCTACCAATCATTGACCTATACAACATCTGATTTGCATCTAGTGATTCATCTGATTTTCTTAACTTACAACTAGTTATCATGGGGGTACTAACAGGTCTACTATCCTCCATACCAAACTTCTTAAGCATTTCCTTTGCATATTTTGTTTGAGATATAAATATCCCATTCTCAGTTTGTACAATTTGTAAACCAAGAAAGAATGATAACTCCCCTAACATTGACATCTCAAATTCATCTTGCATATGCGTAGTAAATATTTTCACATTTTATCATTGCTAGCTCCAAATATGATGTCATCTACATATACAACAGCAATAATCATGTGCTCACCTTCTAATTTAAACAATAGATTTCTATATGTATATCCTTTCTTGAATCCTTGTTGTTGCAGTTATTGGTCTAATCTAGAATTCCATGCTCTGGGTGCTTGCTTTAGACCATACAATGTCTTTCTCAATCTATAGAAATAATCCTCTTCTTCGAAAAGTTTAAAACCTTATAGTTGTTCAATATAAAATTCCTCTTTTAGGTTTCCATTCAAGAATGCAGATTTAACATCCATTTGATATACTTTGAATCCCTTGTAAACTTAAAATGCAAGAAACATTCGTATTGCTTCTAATCTTGCCATTGGTGCAAATGTTTCTTCAAATTCAATGCCTTCAACTTGTGCATCTCCTTTTCACACTAATCTTTCCTTATTCCTCACAATAGCTCCATCTTCATTCAACTTGTGTCTAAACACCCATTTAATTCCAATCACATTTTTGCTTGGGGTTCTAGGAACCAAATCCCATGCTTTATTCTTTTAAATCTGATTTAGCTCCTCTTCCATGGCCTCTATCTAGCTCTCATCCTTGCTAGCTTTAGTAGAAAAATTTGGTTCAATCTAAGACAATAGAGAAAAGTTTACTTGTTCTTAGTTCTTTTCAAATCTTCTAGTCTGAATTCCTTCATTTTTGTCCCTAATTATTTGATCCATTGGGTGATCCTTCTGCACTACTTTGCAGGTTCCTTCTCAACCTCTTCTTCAAATTCTTCTTCATTATTTTCCACATTGTCTTCATAATCTGAATCATCTTCAAAATTATTTTGATCAGATTTGATATGCTTTATACTTTCATCAATCTTAACATTGATGCTTTCCACAATCTTGTCCAATATTTTGTTATAGCATTTGTAAGCTTTGCTTTGAGTAAAATATCCTAAAAATATTCCTTCATCACTTCTTGATTCAAAGCTTCCCAAATTCTCATCTCTTTTGATGGAGCACTTGCCGCCAAACACTTTGAATTACTTCACGGATGTAGGCTTGCCATACCACAACTCATAGGGGGTACTATCAGTATGTGCTCTGATTTGAACTCTATTAAGAATATATACTGTAGTATGAACTGCTTCTCTCCAAAACATATCAACTAATCTGGCCTCATTTAACATTGTTTTGGCCATGTCCTTCACCACTCTATTCTTTTGTTCTACAAATCCATTCTACTATAGAGTTCTTGGCATTGAGAATTGTCTCTTGATTCCATGTGCCTCATCATATTCAAAAAATTCACTTGATGTGAATTCTCCTCCTTTGCCTAACCTTAAGCATTTAATCCTTCTACCTATCTCATTTTCAACCATTTTCTTGAATATATTAAATCTTTCAAAAGCTTGTGACTTGTCTCTCAAAAATTTCATCCATGTCATTCTTGTGTAGTCATCAACTAGTAGCATGAAATAACTTTCACCTTTCAAACCTCTTGTCCTTGTAGGTCCACACAAGTCAGTATGAACTAGTTGCAATGGATTAGTAGTTCAATATTCCTTGTTTGAAAAAATAGTCTTTGTTTTCTATCCTTGTTGACATTCTTTGCCTATGACATTTGCAAGCTTGGTTAGTTTAGGCACGTGTCTTACCAGACCTCTTGAACTTACCTTCACCAGATTATCAAATTTTACACGCCCCATTTTCTGTGCCACAACCAGCTTTCATCAACTTGTCCTATCAAACAACTTTGACCTTTTACTTCAGAAAGGTTATAGAGATTGCTGTCAGTTGTCAATCCTTTTGCAACTATTTTTCCATTCTTTCTTATTTTTCACCCTTCTGAATCAAAGATGACTTTGTAACCATTGTCACACATTTAGCTCACACTTAACAAGTTGTGCTTCAATCCTTCCACATATAAAACATCTTTAACTTGGAGTTTTTACCATCTAGGCTTAGTATGCCTTTTCCACATATTTTGGTTGTAGTGTTGTCACCCAAACTCACAAATCCTCCATTACATTTCTTGATTTTGATAAATTTTATTTTTTCTCCAGTCATGTGCTTGGAGCAACCACTATCTATCACCCATAGATTTTTCTTCTTAGCATGTAGTGTTGTTTGTGCAATCATTGATTGTGTGGAGCTTTCTCCTTTTTCTTTCCACACCTTCTTAGCTTTCTTTTCTATCTTATCCTCCATAATTTTAGATTCTTTGTTTACTCTAGGAGGTGGATCTTTCTTTTTCTCATTCTTAACATTTGGTCTTGTAAACTTTGTTCTACGATTTTTAGATATATGACTAAAGTTATTACAGTTATAACAAACTACATTCATATCCACTAAAGGAGCAAACAAATTATTTCTTACAAAGTTTGCACTTCTCATAGGAATGACTTTACATTCTCTAGCCCTTTGACCAAATTTATTACATGTATAGCAATATCCATAGAAATATAAAGAATACTTGGTTGTAGCATTTTGTGCTGGATGAGGAGGTCTTTTTTACATCTACCTTCTGGTGTCTCTCAGCCTAGTGAATCCATCAACATCAGTCCTTCTAAAAAAATTTCTTCTCTTCTGATGATCAAGAGTTGATTTGCTATCCTTCTTGTCTACAAAAAACTTCTTTTCTTCTTTAGGCTTCTTTGCCTCTATAGATTTCTCAGTGGATATACTCCCTTTGCAATCTCTTTTGTCAATAGAATGAGACTTTTATTCTGCCCTAAATCTTTCATATAATTTTGCAAAATTATCCACAAAGGTACTCTTAATTTTTTCAAGCCCTATTCTAGATTTTTCTTTTTTTGTTGGCTTCTGGGTGCTCAATAGCTCATCCAAAATATTTGAGCCACTTTTTACCTTGAGTCCTTTCTCTATTTTCTCTTTTTCCTTTTCTAAATATTTTCTTAGAGAAATAATCTATTCCTCAAGCTTCATACATATGTCATCCTCAGGTTGCAACTTGGATTTAGTTACATCTTCTGCCCTCTTGGCTTCCTCTAGATGTACCTTTAAATCTACAACATACTTGGTAGATTCTTCTAGATCCTTGTTTAGTTTGTCAGACTCTTTTTGTGCAAGTTTTTGTTGCTGCTTGTTTTCCCTCTTTAACTTCTCAATCTCATCTAGAGCACAAACGATTCTCCCTCTAGGTCAACCACTCCTTCACCTTCTACATGAAGGACTTCTTCCTTTTCCTTTATATGTTCCTTAGATTATATTTCCATGAAGAGAAACTCATTTTCTCTTACAACAAAAGCACAACTTTTTTCATCATCTGAGCTATTATTGTCGTTTGATACATCATTGGCCTCTTGGATGTATAGATTTTTTTTTGAAATCTCCTTTCAGGGTAGTAGGGTTTATTCATTTTATCATCTTTCTCATGCTTTGAATTATCTTTCTTTTTGTTAGCACATTTAGCAACAAAAGGCCTACTTTACCACATTCAAAGGATTTAAAAGGAAACTTACCTTTGTACTTGTCGGATCCTCTTCTTAGTCTCCTGATGAAATTTACCTCTTCTTCATCAGTCTCATCATTCTTGGATATGATAATCTTAGCTTTTCTTTTCTTAGGAGATACACCCTTCTCCTTGTTGGCAATCTTGAAAGCAACTTCCTTCTTGGATGGTTTTGCATCTCCCATCCTCTTTCATATGCAGTGAATATACCATGCAACTCATTAAGAGTAAGTTTGTCTATTTCTCTTCCTTCATCTATTATAAAGATCTTAGGATCATTTTTTTTTTCCATTGACCTTTGAAATTTCAGTACAACGACATCCTCTAAAAGAGTTCGCTATATCGTTAACTCTCAGAAGATAATATACAATATTTTCTTCTTCTATCATTTTCAGGCCTTCAAATCTAGCTCTCGGTATTTGAAGCTTTCCCAATTTTACCTTGTAATCTCCTTCATTGATCTTTTTCAATATATCTCAAACATCATGTGTAGTCTTACAATACATAACCTTGCTATGCATAGATCTAGACAAACCACTCATAATAGCAAACCATGTTTTTTCATTGTTCTCATAATCCCTTTGTGTTGTGTCATTAGTGGGAAGTGTGGCCAGTGGTGTGTATCCATTCACAATATACATCCACATATCAAACCTTAAATATCCCAAGTATCCCTTCATCAATGAGCTCCAGAAAGTATAATTTGCTCCATCAAACCTAGGTGGCTTGTTTGTAGAAGAATTTTCTTGATTGGCAATTTGTGTTCACAAATTCAAGGATCTACTTGAGCTGATTAAGATTATCCAAGGGAACCTAGGGCTCTAATACCAATTATTGGAATACAACAATCTACTAAGAGGGGGGTGAATCAATAAGTAATCAAACTTTAATCATTTAACCTTTAGATCTGACTAACTTCTTAAGTACTTAGTGTGCAAATTAAAGCATGAAATATAGAAATTTAAACAAGCACACAATCTAACAACTCATAACACAAGATATACATGGAAAACCAAAGATGGGAGAAAACACAGTGAGAAAATGCTGCTAGGAGCTACTATCCTAATCTAGCCTCAGAAAGAAGCCCTATGTTACAACCTTTTAAGGAAACCAACCCTAAGGAGACACCAATCCCTTATTTTAAGCACCAACTCAATTATCTGATGGCACCAACCAATCTGATTTATGACTTATAGGATTATTAAAATTTGTTCATCAAGAACACAGTTCTATGTTACAACTTACTCTGCAACTACTCAAGTTTTTGTTGCTGCCACAACAACTCTCCTCTCTACTTTGCACCCCTTTGTTCTTCTCTATTCTTCTCCTATTCTCCTAGTGCATTCTCAGTCTTCCTTAACGCACACTCACACTTCTTCTACAACTCTCTCTTCTCTTTTCAATGCATTTTTTTATTTTTTTTATCTTAGGAGCCAAAAATGCCTTCTGCTATGTGTACTCACTTTTCTTCTCTCAACTCACATAGATACACCTTCCACCAATGTATTGTTATTTTGTTTTTTGTAGTTGTTGACCAATGGTGATTGCCTTGATATTCTCTACCCCCTGTAGATATTCAGTTAGGGTTCAAGGACATCTTCTACACAGCCATAAACCTGCATTGAGCTACACAACATTACATTTTGGTACAGAGAATTTTTCTTCTTATTCTCTGTGTCAAACCTTAATATTGGATATTCATTTAATGCATCCTTTTGATTATTTTATTTGATATCAATCCCAACCTTTATAGCAATTTGTGCCACTATTCTGTGCATCAAATATTCATTACATTTTTCATAGATGCAGGTAGAACATTTAATTTTTACCTCTATGTTGGCTTATCAGTTGAAACCCTATTTACACGGACTTACCCATTTGTCATCTTCATGTTCAAATGTGGGTCGTTGATCACTTTTCTTCACTCTACAATCTTATGACTCCAATTAAATCATCCTCCTTTAAAACTTGACCATGAGATAAATGGTCTTTAAATCTCCATCATCAATCTTGTCAATTGCATATCACTCCAACTATTGAGACACCACCATTCAATCATGCGATGCGAATACATTCAACGATCACCATTGGATCAATCACCAATAAATCTACACCATCCCCATCTATATCGCTAGTAGATGAAATGGGCCCATAGAATCTTAGTGGGCTAGCGAGCTACTACCACCTATTCACCTTTGTCATCATCTTCTTCCATGTCACACTTTTTTCCATTCATCGCTTGTCACAAGAACCATCCTATCACTTCGCGTCACAATAGTAATGTGAAGTGACCAAGTGATATGTCACCATGTTTCTACTGGACCCACCATCAAAGTGTCAAAGGGACTCACATTTTGGTCCTGCTGACATGTGCCTATCTCTTTGATGAAGTGCTCATTAGGATGTCATGGGGAATAGCCACTAAGTCCCACCAAAATCCACCTACCACCCCAATGAACCTTAGTGATGCCATTTTTCTCTAACTCCTACTGCCATTGTTATGTTGAAGAGACTCTTGAAATTGTCTCGCTGATATTTGTATGTCTCCTCGAGATATCTTGCTACCTTGTATGGATGGTCCCCACTGGCCACATGTCATCCTTGTTAGCACCGTGCAACAAACAATCACCAATGTGACTTGACATATCGATCAAACACTTGTCACAACATATTCTAACTCACCATCATTTAGCAATATCACCTCCCTATTAGAATGTCGAAGGGATAATCATTTTTGTCCTGTCGATATTCATCCTTCTCTTCAATGAGGTGTTATTGAGATGTCGAAGGGACACCAAAGTGATTCATTTTGATATAGAGAAATCTATCTAATACGAACACACATAATTCACCAACCTAGAATACTACGTGAAGGGGCTAGCTACGAAATGACTTAAATGACATAAATTGTAACCTTTGTCACTTGTAACCTCGAACAAGCTGTCAACAATAGAGTAAAAAATATATTCGGTGCCATGAATACACCTCTAGGGTTTAACCAATAAAATCTAATTTTTGCCAAGAGGAAACATAATTCATTTCTAGGTGCATTATACATCCTCTATACCTACTCATCAAATTTATGAGAAGCTCTCAGAAAACCCATGCCAAATTTGGCCTTTGATTTTTCTTTTGGATATTGGAAGAATTCACTGCAACACCATGACAAAGATGCATGACAACAATGCAACTTCTTGAGCAACTATTGCAACTTACACTTCATCTTCTAGAACTAGATCCACAACATACCAAATCTCTCCTTAGACATAAATGACAAAATTTTGACATCAATGTCAACACACCCTTCATACAAGATCAGTTCTATCTCGCCTCTGATGCCCTTTTTGACATCATTGACAACAATATGTAACAAGATAAACTTAGAACTCAACGCTAATTTTTGCAATCATTTGCAAAAAAAATCATCATGCCAAGAGCTAAGGTGTTCGAAGGAGGAACACTCTACAAAGATTGTGTCATTAGGTAAGTGCATAAACATTTCGCATAAGCAATTCTGCAACTATTGAGTTGAAATTTTCAATTTGAAAGTGTAAATAATTTAAGTAGGAGCAAAACAATTTTAATTATGTTGCCCAAAAGTAGTGAAACCATAAGTAAAAGGGAAGAGACTAAGAAAATATCTCTATAATAGTCCATATTAGATATTCTGCCTAAGTCAAGAGATAAAGGATTTAAGAAAGTATTTAGAGACATGTCTCATGGGTGTTGGGATGTAATCATTCCTATTTTTGGGTGGGATTTGTTTTGGTACTTCTATAAGAAGAGAGATGATAAACCCTTGGACTCAAGATTTGGCCAAGTTGGTTGTCCCAAATGTCTTCTTAGATGTTGAATTTATTAGAGTATTGGCACAGAATTATCATTTGGCTACCAGGATAGTGAGAATGACAAATGGTTCACCACTAGTAGTACTTACCAAGTCTACCATTATGGACTGCTTCAACCTTAACAAATAGGCCCTTACCAAAGTTGACTTGTAGAAGAGTGAAGAGGATTATAATAGTCTAAGGATAAATTATAGGAGTGATGAGATCCCCATGCACATGAAGAAAGGAGAGAACAACAGAAGAATACCTATCTCCTCTTCTCATGTTGAGCCATTTGTTGTTGAGGATTTCCAAGTGTATTTTAGAAGAACTTACTTTTCTTTATGTCAAATTTTGGGGATAAATGCTCCAGAAAATATGCCAATTAGGCTTATGATGTTAGCAATGATAATTTAGAACCTTGAAACTAATATTGAATATGATTTTTATTCATTTGTGGAGAAATCATTGCATGATGGGTTCTTGCAAGTAGAGCCCCCATCACTTTTAGGCATTACTCCTTATTGTGCCATTTGATTTTGTATCAAAATAAAAACATATGGAATCAAAGAATGTTTTTGGGTCTGGTAGATTAGCAAGGTAATCAATTAATTGTCTAAAACAATTGTTACATATGGGATAATAGGTGTAAGAAAAGTGTAGAATTATGGAAGTCCTTGGCCATGGATATCCAATATTACATGCACCAATCTTACAATTGTTAAGACCCTTCGAATTCAGACTAGAACAAGGGAATACTCATAATTTTGGTGATTGGTTTTTCTTTCCCAATATCATGGTGATTAGAGTATATGGATGTCCCCAAGCCCCACATATCTTGCCTAAATTTGGTCCTCTTCAGTTAGCCTTCCTAGAGTTCATGTGGTAGATGATGTGGATAGAGAAGGAAGTCATGGACAAATAGAAGAAAGGAACCTTTTTGCCTAACTTGATAGTATGCGGGAATTTTTCTATTGGATCATATGCTCTTGAGGAACTGCAAAAAATTTTGAAGACAAAATATTCTTTAAAATCTAGGAAAGAGAGGGTCTTTGACCCTGAGGGTCACATGAATTTTTTCAGACAAAAAATCCTTACCAAAACTGGGATCACCCATGAGGTGGACTATGAAGAGGATGTGATAAGGAATTGTCTCACTCCCCAGGGTGTATACCAAAGAAGAAGAAAGTGGAAGATATTGATAAACTTAGAGGAAAGAAGGAAGAAGATGGACAATGACTTCCTAGGATTTTACACAGAAGAAGTAGATCCTCTCAAGAGGATCAATCTAATGATTGAAAAGTTTGAAAAATTGTATGGAAAAGCAAAAATGGAATTGAAGAAACATACCAAGCTACCTACCAAAAGGCCAAGTAGTGTTGTGATATCAAAACCCCAAGATGAGGCTTCAGTACAACATGCTCCATTAGATTCACCTCCTGAGTAGTCAGAAGAAAAAAGGAAAAAGGTGTAGGAACAAGGCCCCTTGGTGCCATATGAAATGAGTGAGGAGGTTAGGGATATTGAAGAGGTAGATTGTGTGTTAAAAAAAGAAGAAGGTGAAATTGAATTTGATCAACCCCTCCATGAAACAAAAGCTCATCGCAGTCCTTAGATTCATAGAGAGTGACGAGTTCATTCAAACCCTCTAAATTCAAGGATTTCTAGATTAAAATAAAAATGAAAGAGTTCAAAGAAAGGGTTTAGATAAATAAGATGGGTGCTGATGAGTCCCAACATGATTAAGTTGTTGCACAATACTTTAATGAACTCAGGATAAATGAGAAAAATAACAGCTCACAGGAGGCCAAGAAAATAGTGCTAAAAAGCAATATCTTGCTTATATCAGGGATGGATTTGAACATAATGTTTTTACTTGATCAAGTGAGAAATTAGGAAGACCCCATGCTAATGGATGGGTTTGATTTAGAAGAGGGCATGAGTGGAACATGCTACAATCCAAGAATTGAAACCTTAGCCTTTTGGGCTAAGCAAAAGAATGCAAAGAGGCCTAAGTTGTTAGACATTGTGTAAGAAATGAAGGGGAATGCTATGGTCAAAAACCTCAAGGACACCTCAAATTTAGAAGCCCCCTCCATGAATATGCACTCTTCTATGTTCACAAGTGTAGTCATCAAAGGCTTGGAAAATAAACTCACAAAACATGAGAAGATTCAAATAAGTATAAATGATGAAGTGAATAGATTGTATATAGAAAATGTGGAGTTGAAATAGCAATTGAAAGGAGTAGGGCCCTCTCAGAGCACTGAAATGATAGTGTACCAAAAGGTTGATGATGTTATCATTGAGCAAGTAGAAGCCTTAAAAAATGAAATAGAAAACTTGAAGAAATGCAATGAAGAGGCCAATAAGGAAGTGAGGGAGCAGATTTATGGTACATTAGAGAAGGTTTTAGAGAATAGAATCAAGATAGTGATGGAAAAGACAAAAAATGTACACAAATGTTACATTTCCTTATCCAAAGCAATGGAACAAATGAAGATTCGTGCTCTTACCTTGAATCCTTTGTTCAACAAGTGGCAGCCCATCCATTATACATTGAGCACATTATGCAAGGTTTTGTAAAGAAGTGTGGATGCACCTACAACATTGAAACCAATAGAAACAATGGTGAAGATGGTGAGTGATGAATATTTTTATGTGTTAGGGGAAAACAAAAAGATTAATGCAAGGATAGAGTCCTTCCATACAATCAAGTAGTGGTTTGTACCAAGAATGCTTAGAGAAGATGATCAAGTAAGGGATTGTGCCATTTGGAAAAATGAGTTCAACCAAGTAGTCACCAATTGTATTGCTCGTCTACAACAAGATGATGATATAAATGTTCATAACTTCAATCTAATGTTGGATGGAATGATTGCATTGGATTATGAATATTCAAAATTCATTACAGAAGCTAGAGGATTGATGAATGGTAGATGGAAGAGTTACCTGACGAACATGACAGAGATCCGAGAGTATAAATGGCCTAATGATTATACAGTGTTCACATGGGAGGAAACATATTTGGCTCCTTCAGAAGAGTAGACCTAATATTAGGAAGTATGAAGCACAAAGCATTGGAGATATTATCATGAAGAAAGGACCTTGCCATATCTAAATGATCATGTGTACCTTATGGTGATTAACGAACTTCAGTATCTTACAAGCACTTCGAACTTCACTACTTGATAATTCTCATTTGTTTCTTATCTAGTCGCTTTATGTAATCACACTTAAATGATGATAGTTAAGTCTTCAATTTATGTTAATTGAAAAGACATTTTGTAAAGGTTTTTTGCTTCCTTCATCAATGAAAAGGAAACCAAGACCAAATTTTGAATCATCAATGACTAGGTAGATAGAGATAGAACAATATAATAGAAAATAATTTTGAAGACACACTTCTAGTATGAACTATAAAATCTTTTGAATTAATTTAATGGAGAAGAAATTATAATCTAGTGGC
Source organism: Sequoia sempervirens (assembly GCA_007258455.2). NCBI lineage: Eukaryota > Viridiplantae > Streptophyta > Pinopsida > Cupressales > Cupressaceae > Sequoia > Sequoia sempervirens. Next base: position 245,200,130 of record VDFB02000002.1, read on the forward strand.
AAAAATTATGGTGTTTAATTATTTGTTGATATTAATCTATAGATGTTATCTTGTTGTGTCTAGAGTGGTCTTTCCTTGTTATTTAAATAATTATATCAAGGATATATCTAATTCATCAAGATACATGTTTTGTCTCTGTGTGATTCATTTTGATTGGTTTCTAGAATAGAGAATTAAAAATCGTTTTATGTGATTCATTTTAATTGGTTTCTACAAGAATTAAAATACTTTTAAATAAGTCATCTTAATTGGTTTCCTTCAAGCAAGAATTAAAATCCTCTCAAATAATCATAGTAACCTGGGGAGATATCATTGGGATTTGTAAGAAGAGCTTGGTAACTGACAACCTTGCACATTTATACAAGGTATAAAATTTGAAAGTGCCAAATAAATTTAAGCTAAGAAATAATGAGGACACATATATCATATGTATCTTGACTTTATTTCCCAATAAAAGGCATTGATCCACTTTAGTTATTAAACAATACTTCATAAATACCTAATTTATACACCTTAATCTCAAACATTAGGAGTAGGAGTAGTTGTTAGTCTAGTATTATTTCATATTTACATGTCATTGTGGAATAGATTGCTAGAGGATGATTTAATTGAAAAAAATGGAAAATACACAAAACCTCTAAATTCATAATCTACTTAACTATCAAAGGTACACCTGCCTAGGTCTAGCAAAACCTGAAGAGAAGGGAATACTAACCATATTCGTTATCTCCGTTTTGTTGGCCCCACAATTGCCATTGTACCAGAAGATCGACCTATTAATGCCTGATACAACTACCAGAGTTAACGGATCCATGGGAGGTGATTAGTCCATGTCACAAATCTTGAGGGGAGCGTTTACCATTTGTCAACAAACTCCCCCTTAGCATTACTCGAGGGGATTGAAACCCAAAATCTTTGGCTTTGATACCAATTATTGGTCCCACAGTTGTTGTTGCACCAAAAGATTGACTATTAATGCCCAATACAATTACCAAAGTGAACGGATCCACATGAGTCAGTTAGTCCATGTCACGAATCTCGAGGGGAGCATTGACCATCTATCAACTTGTTTGTTGGAAAAAAACATTGTTAAACCTGACCATATATCCTCACATACTCTTAGGGTTTGTAATTTGCAATTTTGGGAACCAACAGATTGATGACTGTGTTGGGGAAATCCTAAGAAATTTGATAAAAGACCATTCTAATAGAGTCAGAAATTGAGAATTATAACTGTGCTAGTGGAGAAAACCCATAACATAAAATAATTCCTCTCTTAGAGATGTGACGACTCTAGAAAAAAATCTTTGATACATTGTGTATGAGTGAAAAACTGAGTATCAGATCAGAAAGATTAGATTTCAAACATCAAAGTATTATTGTCTTTCCCATTAGGGATGATAGAAGGTCCTTACATAAGAGAAGTCCAAAGAAAGACGGTAAGAAATGGAAGGACAAGAAATCCCCCCAATTTTAAGGGCCACTACTAATAAAGTTGGAGTCGCATCTAATCAATTTGAGCTCATGAAAATGCAAAATAGTACCCATAATGATCAAGAAAATACATCAGAACAACACTTCACAAAATATAGTAGTTGTTTACATGGATCAAAATTTCACAATAATGAAAGATTTCCACCAAGGGACCCTCATACCCAACCTAAACAAAAAAACTTATATAATGTTGCTCACTATTTCAAACCTGTTCCCCAAAAGATGAGTGAATTCCATGCTCATATAGATAAAGAAGAAAGGCAAGTAGAAGCACAAAGGGATTATGAGGATAGAATGGCCCAGAAGTATGGTGAGAATTATAAACATGGGTTCATAGAATAGATAACACCCATAGTTCCTTTTACAGAAGCTTATGGCAGTCCTCCCAAAGATATGGAACAAACTACTTAGGAAGTAAAACAAAACATACAAAAAATATAGGAAAATTTTGAGATGATCAGCCTAATAGAAAAAGAGAAACAATTAGCTCAATAATTCCACCAAAGGAGTGCTCAACTTGAAATAGGTGGGTCATGGTATGTACCTCCCCACAGAAAAGTTGGACATGTGAATGCAAGTAGTTCTAGCAACACTGCTAACACCCAACACATGCAACAAAATAACTCAACATCAACAAATTCAAACACAAGAGGAAATATATATCATATTCATATTGGCCAAGCAAGGGTGCAAAATCAAAATCAAGGGTATAATCAATATCAACAGAAAACCCACAATAGCATACTAAAGGAAGTAAAAATACTCCTATAAATCATAACAGAGATATGAAACAAGGAACATATCATGAACAACAGGGTCCCTAATATCAACAATATCAACCTCACTAGGGGAAAAATCCACCTATGAGAGGACCCATGAATATAGACAAGTTTAGACAGCTTGACTTTTCTAGAGTTCAAGGTTTTCCAAATCCAATTGATAATGATCTAAGAAATGCAATCCCAAGATTATTTGGGAATCATGCTATTTTAGGAGAAGATGACATAAGAGCATTTGAAAAAAAATGGATAACTTTGATGTACAATATGAAGATGTTTACATGAAGTTATTTATGCAATCATTGATTGAAGATGTGAGGGATTGGTTTAAGAACCTTCCAAATGCTTCAATTAGGTCTTGGGAAGATTTCAAAACTAAATTTAAGGAACAATATGGAAATCAATATGTCCCAAGATTTACCTTACATGAATTAACAAACATCCAAAAGAACTATAATGATTCAATGGCAGATTTTAACATGAGATTTACAAAAAAATTTAATAAAATCTCATTTGATTTGAAGCCTCTAGATCCTATATGCCTAGTATTTTACCTAAATGAATTTGACCCTAAGATTGGGTATGAAATTAGAACTAGAAACCCCCCTACTCCTTCGGAAGCTTTTAGAGCTACTTTGAACATTGAAAGTAATAGAAAGGCTTCAGGGAAGGTAGAAGGGATGATGTTAGATTATTGCGAAACACAAGCACAAATCAACATAAGTAGCATAATCAATACATGAATGACATACTAAGGCTATATGATATGCCTTATAAGAAAAATTGGAAGGATGGAAGGGCAATCATCAATGATCAAAGGAAAAAAATAGGTAAAGAAATCCCAGACCCATTAAACAGGCATGGGACCAACATGGTGGAAAATACTCCATGGTGTGTGCCATGTAATTTACCCCATACTCCTAAATATTGCATAGTTGCATAATCAATTCAAGGAGATGAGATGAAATATGAGCAAGAAAAGGGGGACAACATGGTAAATATGATGGCTTCTAGACCTTATAAATTCCAAGAGGAATACTCATCTTTAGAAGAGGAAGGATTTGAATATGATGTAAAAAATTAGAAGTACAATGTTCACATGGGCCAACAAGAGATCTTTTCAGATCAAGAGGATGACAATATAGAAGAATACCAGTCTAGTACCACTAGACAGTAGTCAAGCCAAACCCAATTAAGGAAACCAATTGAAGAAGAGATGAAAGTTCTTATAATGGATGATGTGGCTCAAGCTAAAAGTAATTATAACCTAAGGAATAGAACCATAAATCTAGATCAGGGAACAACAAGGGATTATTCATAAAAGGATCAACATAAGCATTAGAAGGAAATTACAGATAACTAGAGGAAAGGTGAAAAGGAAAAAAATTAGAAATATATACCAAAGGGAGAAATAAAAATTGATCAAGATAAGATGAAGGACAATGCTAAGTAGCAAACTGAGGAGAAAAGCTGCACTAAAGCAGAAAAAGTAGAACAATTCATGACTACCCCCTCATTTGACATAACACAAGCATTATCTCAGATCAAGATGTCAATGCCACTACTGGAAATGATGAAAGTAGATGAATATAGAGATAGTGCCCTCAAACTAACCTCAAATGTACCCAACAAACAACAAAGCCAAAATAGAAATAAAAATAAATCAGAAAAGTGTAAAACACAGATTGGTCAGGAAATCACAAGGACTCCTGATGTCTATCTTGGGGATACTTTGGCAAAGAATCCTTCTCAGGTAAACCCATTTTATACTACATTATTGATGAAAAATAAATTGGTAAAAAAATGCATAATTACAACAAATATCATGCCCATGGCGGTCATGAGAGAATTGGGCTTATGGGTGGATACTACCTATGGGAAATGTTATGCAATGGATAATAGGTTTGCCCTTGATGTTGGAGTCATGTGGGATGTAGAATTGAAGTTAACTTCCTACCATGAAGCTACATATAAGACTACTATCACTGTGGTGGACACACCTCCATATTATGGAATATTATTATCCAAAAAATAGACTACTGCAGTTGGAGGAAATGTACAATTGGAACTTTCATACAAAACCATACCCATAAATGAGAGGGAAGTTAAATTATATAGAGAAACATGGTCAGAGTAGGTGGTAGAACATGTTGACCCTAATTTGATTAATTTCTCTTGTGATGTGGATCTGGGAAATTTTAGAATTAAAAAATCACAACTAGAGTTGTAGAACAATGACCCAATTGGCACTACAACTCCCAAGGATGAAATTGACATATGGTAGATATACTTTGATGGTGCCTGTAGTAAGGAAGGAAATGGAGCAGGTGTAGTCTTTATTGCACCTAGTGGTAACACATTCAAATGCTCATTTCTACTATCCTTTCAAAGCACTAACAACATTATAAAATATGAGGCACTATTGTTAGGTCTAAATATTTCTACTAAGTATGGGATCAAACTACTAACTGTATATGGAGATTTTGAGTTGATTATCTCACTAGTTAGAGCTAAGTATGCTTCAAAGAAAAAAAGACTCAAACAATACATGTATGGGATACAATAGAACTCTTTGATGCATTCTCCATAGAATGTGTGACCAATGACATAGTATAGGTTAACTACACTTGGTCCATATGGATTCAAAGCATATTTAAATAACTAAGCATCAATCCCAATAAGATATTCAAAGTAAACAAAGCGAAGAATCCATTAAAACTAACATTCTAAAACATGAAAGCTTGAAATACATCTTTTGTAAGTCATTGAAGCTTATCGTATTGGGGGAGTGGTATCACATTGATGTGGAATGATGACCTTTTCCCTATCCCTTGGATAATATGAGCCTTTCCAATTAATTTTATTCATTAAAATCGATGGAAACTGATGAAAAAGATGAATGAAAGCATGATTAAAGCTAGATTAACATGATAAAAGCTAATATGATCGATGTGGGTTTATGAAAATCTATTCTAAATGTATGCAAGATTCAAATATGGAAGCCCTAGATTCAAAAATATACTAAATGAGTGCAACTAAGTTACCATGGAAGCCATTAATGGAAGCTTTAAGCTACTATGATCAAGATTTAAACTAAAAATTCTAAATATATGCTAACTATCAATGCAAATAAGAGTGATTTTAACAACATAAGTTGTCTATTAAAAGATGGATCCCTTTTCAATGGATGCAAGGTCTATTTATAGAATAGGAAAAAAGAAACTAATGGTCAAGATTGAAAGAATTAATCAATGGTCTAGATGGAAAGAAGATGGAGGCATGGATCATGGATTACCATCAAGTGTTGAGAATTCAAGTTGATATTTAATCAAGGGCTCACAATCATGCAAAGAAGCATAATTTCAAAACTTGCTCAAGAAGTTTGTTGAAAGTTTGTTACAAGGAAGAATATTCCTTTTTTCAAATGAGTGAAGAGGGAAAGAATATTCCATGAGAATATTATCTTTTTGGAGAAATGTGTAAAGGAGGAATATTCTCAAGGAATATTCCCTTGCAAGTGGGAGAGCTAGAATTAATTAGTAATTTGGTAATTAAAAAAAAGTTTCAATTATGGAAATTAGGGAAATTTAGGATATCCATTAAATAATTAACTTATTTAATGAAAAAGTGTCAAAATGACATTTAATTAATAAATTAAGATTATTTAATTAAATGAGAAGACTTAGGGTGTTAATGTTAAATATTTTAATTTATCCAATTTAACAGGATGAAAGGTTAGCATGAAAGGTGTAGGAATTAACCTAATTAGATTAATTAGGTTAATAGATGAAAATGATGCAATTAATTAAATAACTAGGCTAATTTAATCAATTAAGTGAAAAGAGGATGGGTTTTAGGATGAAATTGTGTTAGTATATCAAATTTGAGTGTGTGATATGACTGGGGACATTTTTAAGTGTCCACATTTTTCCCCTCTTTGAAGCGAGGTACATGTTACATTGGCGACACACCCCTAAAATTTATACAGTGACACACCCTTAAAATAGCAACGTTATTGATTTTAGTGACACAATTGATGTTTTTGGTTGCAAAACTTTTGATATTGATTAGTTTTCCAACTTTTAGGTAAATTGATGTTGTGTGTGAGATGCGTGCAGGAGGATCCACCACCATTGATGTCATGGGAGCACCAATTAGAGATTTTGGAAGTGGTTAGAGACTTCGATGAGCTAGAGGTAGAGCAATTGTGGATGCTTATATTAGGGTTTATTTATTTTATTCGAGAGGTCCAAACTCACTTGGACATGATGAAAATGCTCATTGAGAGGTGGCACAATGAGACATAGTTGTTTCTCTTACCCACTAGCTAGGCCACAGTCATACTCGAGAACGTGTGGTAGATCCTATGGCTTCCCATCCATGGGGAGTGCATTATTGATGACACATATTCCAAAAGAGATGTGTGTTGCTCACTGTTGCAGACTAAAAACATAATTTTGGTTAGTTCACAGATAGACTTGGACCCGTACAGAGCCTAAGTACGCATCTTTAGATTATTCGTTGCTACACTTATTGCTGGAGTGATTGCCCTCAACCAAAGGGGTAGAGATTTTAGTTTGGGTTGGGAGGTAGCATGGAATGGGATGATCTGAAAGACCACTATGTATGCATGGGGGCCTATTGTACTTGCTTCTTTATATCACAACATGCATTAGGATGTATATTGCGAGAGCAGGAGCATCAGGGCTGGTGCGACATTACTTCATATTTGGGCATACGAGCACATAGCTGTGCTGAGACATTTAGTTGTTTTGGAAAATATTCATGAGGATGAGCCCATTGTGTTCAAGTACAGGGTCCCTATGACCTTACAGAACATTGGCTTGACAAGTCTACCCTATTGGTGTCATGGCATAGATAACATGAATGTATTCAGATGGAGGTCATGGCTATAGGTTCTAGCTTGGTATGATGATCAGTAGCAATTATAATTTTCCCACCAGACTCGCTACATGTAGGGGCGAGAGCACACTATGATTGAGTAGTATCTCCTAGACCACATTGTGAGGCACTTCAAAGAGGTACAAGATGTACCTCCACAAGATTATATAGTAGTCTTCATGAGATATTATAGAGAGTTCCAATGGGGAGCTCAGATGACCCCATAGTGGCAGTCAATGACTTCTGATAGCTAGTTTCCCAACCTTGGGCATATGATCAAGATTTTCCAGACACGGGGACTACCCCCATATACGATGCATGATTCATACCACCTATTTCCTTGATAGACCCAACAAGGGGATACCCCAATGGGAGAGGTAGAGGTAGAGGCAGAGGCCAATATGGTGACTGAGATGGAGGTAGGGATGGGGGCATAGGCAGAGGGAAGCAACAACCAAAGCATGATAGGCCATAGTTTATGGGGGATGGAGAGTAGCCTAGGTAGGATTAGGGTGACTAGGATCTAGAACCTCAGGATGGCCATTAGGATGGACAACATTTAGGGATACCACCGCCTCCTCCACCACCTCAACAACTAGATCCATGAGACGAGTAGATTTTTTCCATCATAATAGAGAGGGATCAATTGCAACAACTTTCGGCTATGAATACTGAGCAAGATAGGGAGGTATAGTTGTGACAACAACTAGATCTACAACTAGCTCAAGAGATTGGGCGATGACAGTAGCTTGAGGCCATGGGGTGCCTCGTAGGGTTGAGGATCAGCCATCAGTTAGATAGCCTTGGGAGTCAAGCATCCACTAGGGCTAACCTTCTCATAGAAACTCTTTTGATTACTTGTCCAATTATTTATACAGATACCCATTCATAGTTCATTTTTTATATCTTTGTGTATATATCATACTTTTGATTGATATTCATACACATTGATTCATATGTTGTATCATGACAGTCATTTTTTGATATATATATATGAGATGGTTCAAATTCATGATGTTATGTGATTTTATTTCATGTTTGATGTATGTATAGATGCATATGTTATGATTATGTATGGTTGCAATGTGATGGATGCACTTCTTTTATTTATGTTGATGTGATGCGATAATGTAATATTTACGATATGCAATGTTTATGAGATACGTGCAATGCAATGGATGTGTTATCATCTTTTTTCAGTATCTTTGTATGATATGTTATGACATGTTATGATATGCAGATGATATGATATGCTTATGTAGGATGTATGGATGGATGTATTTCCTTTTTGTTCTTTTCTCATGCGATCTATGATGTCATGATTTATGTATGTATATGTATGAATGGATGATGTAGATGTTCATGCTTATGATATGTATGTGGTGAATGATAATGCAATGTATTAAGATGCTTAGAATAACAAATCTATATTATCCAAGACAACTTAAATGATAATGATGATGTGGATTATGTTTCCCATTATTTTGATATGTTTTGATGATGCGAGATGTATGCATGTCAATGATTTATGGATGTAGGATGGATGCATGATGATGTTTTTGTTGATTATCATGATATCAAGTTAGCATGGAAAGATGATAGAAGAATGAAATAATTTGACCATTGATTTTGAGATTGACTCAAAAGTTCAACAATTCCATGATCCACTGAGACTTTATTAGATATGGCGATGAGATGGATGATTTGCTCATATCTTGCGATTGGGATTTTTCGTCATTCCTTATGTTTGATATAACACATAAACATGATGCATCATGGTATTGATAACCAAGGTGACGTCGTATCTACTGTAATGGACTTTGACTTTGAAAATATATAGGATAGTTCTTGTTCACACCTTGACATATGAAAACCTCATCAAAATGTAGTTTAGTAGTCTAGAATATATCGAACCAAAACATACAAAATAGTCAACAATCTAGTCCAAAAAACCTCCCTACACACAACTAAGCAAGTGTGTGCCAAGATTATTTTACAAGAATACCCACAAGCACAAAAAATGAAAGATAATGATTGATGCCCCATTCCTTTCTCTATAAATCATCGAGACATCATCAAGAGGTCCTCAAAATGGGTCAATAAGATAAATCATAAGAAATGATCAAAGAAAAACAATCAGTGTTATCTATATCTCTTGCCAATTTAACATACCTAATGGTGATGTCTGATGTTGATGTTCATTGTTAGAAGGATTCATCCTAGAACATGTTTATTAGATGTTTTGATTAGTACTAGGTGTGTGATAGGTTGTTGATACAAACTCCGCTGATTCATTTACCTATGATCTAGACTTTATATTTTGACACTTAGGTTCTCACTTTACGTCTTGCAACACTTTTTTTCTATTTGTTTTACCAAAGTTTGAAGATGATGATTGATTTTATGGATGAAGTTTTATTGTGGGTGAAAACGAGATGAGATGGATGGTTTTGGATTTTTTGGGATATGTCGATGTTTTTGATATTTTTGAAAATGTTTGAGGTTGTTTTTGGTCTTTTTGAAAGTTTATGTGAATGTTTTAGTTTTTGATTATTTGAGGTTGTTTAGGGTTTTTTCTAAGGTTTCTAATGTTTTGGGTTTTCAATATTCAAATGTTTTGGTATTTTCCCAGTTTTCTAAATGTTTAGGGGTTTTTTGAGATTTTCAAATGTTTTGGTATTTTCTAAGTTTTCTAAATGTTTAGGGGTTTTTCGAGATTTTCAAATGTTTTGGTAATTTCTAAGTTTTTTTAATCTTTAGGGGTTTTCTAAGTTTTCCAACCAAGAAGCTAACCTAAAAGACTATTATAGGGGCCTCAAGGGATTATCAAAGATGATCCTTGCCTATGTTATACACACATAGACCACATAGTTTGACTGACTTGACTTATTGTTGATGAGATATGAACAATTGATGGATTGTCATTTTATTATGATGGACTCCTAAAGGACCAACCTAGGGTGTCTTGGGGGCACATCAATGATGGCCTGTCCTATGTTCAAGCTCAGAGACTCATAGCTCAAGGTGGTTCTATTTTTGGATTTTTGATGTTTGATATGTTTAGGGATTTTGATGTGTTTTGGATGTTTTGGGATTTTGACTTTACAAATTTTTGAATGTTTTTTGGATTTTAGCTATACAAGATTTTGGATTTTTTTATATTTTTCAAGTGTTTTATGATTTTGGATGAATGTTTTATGATTTTTTTTGGATTTTTGATGAGATTTCCAATAACCTTAAGATATACAAGAACCCAATCCAATCTAGAACGAATTTCCCCCAACATTATGTAGTAGACTACCTCAATATAGGTAGGACAAGTGACCTTTGGAACATGCCAAGTAGTACAAAAGGGGATATGACACTTCACAATATCAAGCTTTGATATAGATGCGGATGGGTGATGGAATAAATAAGATGAATGATGTAATGATATGGAGGGATGTGATGCAAAGAATAATAGGATAAAGAGCCAACAAATACACAAAGGTACTTTATTTACGTGAGGTGTTTGTTTGCCAGGTTTTCACAAGGTACTTTCCCAAAGTTCCACTAAAGTGTTTTTCACTAGAGGATGATTTTTTTCTTTACTTTTTCAATCCTTTTTCTTTTTTTTTGGATTTTTGATCATTTTTTTATTTTTTTGTATTTTCAGATTTACACCCTTCAAGCCTAGGCATAAAACATTTTAAGATGTAGACTATTGGTTTGTTCTTGCAAGGGTTCTCCTTTAGGCATTGATAATTGGTATGCAACTGACCCAGAGCTTGCTATGACAACAAATAGAACTAACCAGTTAGGTTCAAAATTTACTTCACTATACTGATCTGGAAGATTTTTCTTATTCTTCTTGAGAACAAGATCCCCTACCTAGAAATACTAAATCTTGATCTTCTTTTTATAGCTCCTTTTTAGTCGATTTTGATATACTTTCAAGTGATTAAGGGCATCAAGGCAACACTCATCCAGGAATTCTAGCTCAATTAGTTGAGATACTCTATACTTTTCATCTATGATCAGATTATGTAGTGACACTCATAATGAGGGAAGCTCAACCTCAATAGGAAGGATGGCTTTTGATCCATAGACTAAGGAGAAAGGAGTTGCACTTGCTAGTGTGAAGATATTGGTTCAATAGGCCTAGAGGGTGGGATTTAACTGTAGATGCCAGTCATGACCAACTTCATTGACCATTTTCTTTAGGATTTTTAGAATGGTCTTGTTTGTAGCCTCAACTTGATCATTGCCCTGGGGGTAATACAAGGTAGAGAATTGATGTTGGATGCTAAATTTTTGGCACAAATATTTTGCATCCTAATTCTTGAAGGGTGTTCTGTTATAAAAAATAAGGGCATGCAAAACACCATAATGACAGATAAGGTAATTCATGATAAATTTGGAAATTTTCTTTCCCATTACGTAGGTCATAGGAATAACTTCCACCCATTTGGTAAAGTACTTAGTGGTTGTTATGATGAACTTGTGTCCATTAGATGAGGTTGGAGTAATCTTTCCTATGAGGTCAAGCCCCCACTACGAGAAAGGCCAAGGTGTGACCATTGGTTGTAACTCATGAGTTGGAGCATGAATAAGATCTCCATGTTGTTGAAACTAGACACACTTCTGCACATATTGATGGGCTTCTCTTTCCATGGTTGGCCAATAATAACCCATCCTCAACAGTTTCTTAGCTAGAGTCATACCACTAAAATGGGAACCAAATATGTCATCATGTACTTTTGTTAAGGGGTTCAAGGCTTCCTCTTGCTTGATACATTGTAGTAATTTCCCATCAATGCTTCGGCAGTATAAGGTATCACCTAGGATCACAAATCGAGATGCCTTCTTAACAAAGGTATTTTTAAGATTGGAGGTGATATCGGATGGGAGGGTTCCTTTGCTAAGATAGGTGAATATTTCATGATACCACATGACCAATGATCACACACACAAATTAAAATTTTGGGATTTTTAAAGCTGGCACGAGAAGTTGTTCTACCAAGAATTCACATTGAAGGATGTTGTGTGACATATCTAACAATGGTCCAATTGTTGCCATAGAATCTACTACTCAATTGTATATGCGAGGAATCTACTCAAAAGTTATATTAATGAAAAATTCCTTGAGACTTTCTACCATTTGCTTATAAGGAGTGATTTTATCATCCATCATTTGGTAGTTGTCATTGACTTGGTTGATAACTAGTTGTGATTCCCCATAGACTTTCAACTCTTTTATTTTTCATTGAACTGCTATCCTTAGACCTGTTATTAGGGCTTCATACTCCATAATATTATTAATACATGGAAACAATAGCCGATATGAATTTGGAATACAATCACCTTGAGGGGTGATAAAGAGGATACCTACTCTTGATCCATGTTGGGTATAGGATCCATCAAAGTACATTTTCCATTCATTGGCTATATTGACAAGGAACATTGATTCATCAGGAAATTCAGATACCAAAGGGTTCTCTACATAGATAGGTGCTTCTGCTAGCTGGTTTGTGATTAATTTTCCTTTGATCTCCTTATGCTCCACATACTCTATGAAAAATTCAGTCAATATTATTACCTATTTGGCCATTTTCCTAGTGAGAGTAGCTTTGCATAATAGATGTTTCATTGGGTCGATCTTTGCAATAAGCTTGATTTGATGTGACAACATGTAATGTATGAACTTTTGTGAAGCAAAAAGCACCACTAAGCATGCTTTCTCAATGGATGAGTAATTCATTTCACAACCTACCAACGTCCTATTGATGTAATAGATGGCTCTTTCTTTTCCATTTTCATCATGTTGAGCTAGAAGAGCATACAGAGTTGTTGATGTTGCTAAGATATATAGGATCAATGGTTTTTTTGGTATTGGTGGCATGAGCACTAGAGGTGTTAATAAGTAGTCCTTGATCTATTTTAAGCATTTATCACACTTCTCATCCCACTTGTATGCTATTCCTTTATGGAGAAGATGAGAGAAAGGTGGATCTTGTCTGATAATTGTGCTATGAACCTTCTAATAGACTGCAACCTTCCTTGTAACATTCTCATATACTTCAATGTTTGTGGTGTTTCCATGTCTAGGATGGATTTCAATTTTTCTTGATCAATTCTATCCCTCTTTGTGACACGATGTAGCCAAGAAGCTTCCCTGATGTAACCCCAAAGACACACTTTTTTGGGTTCAGTTGTACCTTATATTCTTTGAGCCTGTCGATGATGGGTCCCAATACCTCTATGTACTAACTTATTTTCTTTGACTTAGCCACAATATCATCCACATAATCTTCAACTATTTTGTAGATCATATCATGAAAGATGAGGGTCATTTCTCTTTGATAGGTTGCTCTTGTGTTCTTCAGCTTAAATGGCATCATGTTCGAACAATATGTTTCCCATGGACAAGTGAATGAAATTTTGTGTTGATCCTCCTTAGTGATCATGATTTGATTATAGCCTAAAAAATTGTCTATTAGTGATAGCATTTCATGTCCATATGTTAAATCCACGATGATTTCAATGTTAGGCAGAGGGAAATCATCCTTTGAACATGCCTTATTCAAGTCTAAAATTTGTGCATATTTTGATGCCCCTAGTGGGTTTGGAGGTTGGTACCAAGTTTGAAACCCCCTTAGGATAATCAATCGGTCAAATAAATTTGATGTCAAGTAGCTTTTGTAACTCAAGTTTTACCAAGAGTGCTATTTGAGGGTGCATCTTTCTCAATTTATGCTTCACTTGTTTAGATTCAAGATAGACTGCTAAATGATGCACAACCACTTTTGGATCAAGCCCTGGCATATGTATGTATGACCATGCAATGTTAGCTTTTCGCTCTTTCAAAAATGCTGCTAGTTTTTTCCATTCTTCATCCAACAAGGATTTGGCATAGAAAGTTATCTTGGGTGATTTTTATGTTCCCACATTGACTAGAGTAGCCTTTTCTGCTAGCACTACTAACTTTTCTGGATGCATTTCACTAAGGGGGAGATTGAATCCCTCATCCTTGGGCTCCTTAGAGAGGTTTTCACCCTCGGATGCATACTTTATTTTTACTATTTTAGGATTAAAAATTGCCACAGTGTGGTTTTCACTCAAAGATCTGCATGTTAGTTGCATGTCATCAATTTTATGACTGAAGGATTCAATCATCTCCCCATAGTACACTTGTCTGTCTAGCTCTATATCAAAACTAGCTTTGTGAGCTTCCCACGGTAAATTTCCACAATCCCATGAATTTTGAGATCACTTCATCGTTTTCAAATAAATCTCGAATTGGTGGTCCTTGTTGGTCCAAGTCAATGAATTGTGGGTATACTAGGCTTATTTTAGTAGTTGGGGCATTTGGGGTGAAAGATGTCAATATCATGAAGAGAGAATTATTCTCAAAAAAGGTCAGCAATGTTGAGGGGGAAGTCATCTAGGGTAGTATCACATGATGTTGGTAACCAAGAGGAAGCATCAACCCATTTAGTAGAAGTACCTTTGTCGATAAGGGTGAGCTTGGTAGTAGTACATTCTAGGCCAAGATTCTTTGGACATCTCTCAGGAACAATGGGTTCCAGAAGACCATTGTCATTTTGACCTAGTTTCTCATTCTTGTTGTACCCCCATCCCTTCATTAGCTACAAGCCTTTATTTCCATCTTCCATGGGAAGAATGAGGAGGGGTCGATCATCTTGATAGAGTATATTAGAGACATCCTCCTCATTGACATATTCTTTGTTTAAATACCCCCACTTGGTGAAGGTGGTTGATGCTATCTTTAATGTTTTGGCCACTTTCTTGATAGGTGTGGGTTTCCCATGAGATTTGGGAGAAAGAGATAACTCTTCCAACACAAAAGTGTCCTTTAGTTTATAATCTCCACAACCATCATCCCAGATCATTGTTGTGATGTTGGGAATGTTCTACACAATGGGCGTTTTTGTTTCTGAGGTAGATGCAAGGGATGATGGGTCAAAAAATGAAGAGGAGGGTGTAGTGCCTTCATCATTTTTATGGATTTGGGGTATTTTGTAAAACTTGGCCTCAAGGTTCTTGTAGTAGTAAAAAGGATTAGGATCTCCATGGATAGTAACTTCTTTGTCCTCAAAAGGAAACTCTACACATTGATGATAGGTCAAAGCTACAAATTTTAGGGTGTGAATCCATGGTTGGAAAAGCAAGATGTTCTAGGGGAGATCAAGATATAACACTTGGCATGTAGTCTCTACAATGATGGTTCCCACTTGGATGGGTAGTATGATGATGCCTTGCGATACTCGCTCTTGATCATCATATGCTTTGATGGTTGTACTCTTGGATTTTTCAATAGAATCCTTTGAATAACCCAATTTATTAACCAACTAAAGGGTGCAAATGTTTAGACCAACACCTCCATCTACTAAGAATCATTTAACCTTGTTCTTGAACAATGACCTCAAGGTGTAAAGATTGGTTATGATATGGTTGAGATGGTAGGTCTTGTTCCAAAAAGGTGAGAAGATGAGGGATAATGATATGCCCTACCATAGATTGAAACTACTCTGTATCCATATCCTCAAGGATGGATGATGTTGATAAAGATTTATCTAAGATGTCCCTATGTGTGGGGGATAGCCTTAATAGGTCCAAGATAGAGATTTGTGTAGGGGTCTTCTTAAGCTGATCTAGGAGACTATATTTGCTAGGGTTTGATGTAGGAAAAGTAGGTTGTGCCCTAGGTTGAGATGAAACTCCTTGGATGGTGACCTTTCCATGTCATGTGGTGACTCCATAGTATGTACTAGGTCCTTTGATGGTGACAACGATCATGACATTGTCATAAGAGGCAACTACATTGGAATAGAAATGTTGCACATTATTATAAGTCTTCCCTTTCCATTATCATTCCCTTTGTTGTGATCAGGAATAGGGTTCTTGTATATCTTGAGATCCTAGTTTATGGCTGGTACTTCAGCAGATATGTCTCCATCCTCGATAAGATCTTGGATAACATTTTTCAATTTCATGTAGTTTGATGTTTTTTTCCCTTTGATTTTGTGAAAGTCACAAAGATCCTTTTCGTTTTACCAGGGTGGTTTATCTTGAGGTTCTTGGTAGTTTTGGAAATTGGGAAGCATTATCAAGTTTGACTCTACCAATTTCTTCATGATAGTTTCAATAGGTTTTGACAACCGTGTGTATTTTCATTTTGGATAGTTGTTCCTATTTGGGGTTCGTCTTTGTTGTGTTTTAGTGTTATTGACCTAATTGTTTTGTGGTGATGTGGTTTGTTGTACAACTGGTTGAGCATTAGTTATTTGATTAGTGTTTGGCCTAGAATCACTTAAGACCACCTTAGCATCTACCACACCATCATTAATCACATTTTTGTTCTTAGCCCAAATGTGGGTCTTGTCATTTGAACTAGCCGATGGGCGGTTATCTTTGTATGCTTGGGTATTTCCCTATGATATTAGAGCATACTTGATGTTAAGGTCTCTAGGGACAAGTTCATCATAGGTGGTAATGCACTGCATCTTTAAGTGGAAGAATAGTTCTGGATTGAAATTTGCTATGATGATCCCCACTTGTTGTTCATTGGGAATGGGCCACTTGCTTTTACTAGCTCTTTTCCTCCATTGATGTAAAAAATTGGTGAAAGATTATCCTTTGTTTTTCTTGAGAGTATATAACTCTTCTAAACTTACGTCCACATCAAGATTAAAGGAAAATTGGTCTATGAATTTCTTGGTGATTTCTTGGAAGGTTTTGATACTTGTAGGAAATTGAGAAAACCAATCAATGGTTGGGCCCATCAAGCTTTCGTGGAAAGAGGCACATCAAATATGAATAATTGTAGGTGACCTCCATACACATCATGTTAAACTCTTTGACATGGTCCACATGATTTCCTCTCCCTTTGAATTTATCAAATTTAAGGACCTCAAAAATGGGAGGGAAAGGTACCATTGTGATGTTTCGATCAAATGGATATGGACATAGGTTTTGTTATGTATGGGTCTTGTTCATTTTTCCCATCTAGAGATCCTACATTTCTTATGTTAACACCTTAAGTTGTGATGTTATATCATATTGTGGGGTTGGTGGAGGAACATATGTTGCATATTGTGGGATGGGAGATGGATTGTACATGGGATTTTGATATGATGGGATGTTGTATGGTGAGTATGGTGGTGTAGGATATTGTGAAGGGGATGGAAGTGGAGGTGTATATGTTCCTAACATGTTTGTATTGATGATGTTATGTTGAGGGTTATAGTACAAACCCTATTTTTTTTGTTGGGCATACTGTTGAGCTTGTTGTTGCTGTTGGGCCACTAGGGCTGATTTTTGTGTTTGTTGTTGTTATTGTGCTGCTAAGGTTTCTTGGTGTTGTTGGGATACGAGGGTATGTTTTTGGGCCTCTTTTTGTTGTTGCACCACTAGGGATTATTGTTGTGTTGCTAAGGCTGCTTGTTGTGCTTTCTATTGTTGTTGTGCTACTAGGGCTGCTTGTTGGGCTGCTTGTTGTTGTTGTGCTCCTAGGGCTGCTTGCTGGGATTGCTATTTTTGTTGTGTTTCTAGGGCTACTTGTTATTATGTGGAGGAGATAGAAGAAAGAGAGATCAACCCCCGAGTTCAAGATGATGTAGAAGTCCAACAAGTCTATGAGTCATTGAGACTTTATTAGATATGATGATGAGTGATGATGATGCATTGCTTATCAGGGATTGGGGATGTAAAAAGCATTACTTTGCTTATGTTTGATAACACACATAGATAAGATGCATCAAGTTATATAAAACTAGGATGACATTGTACCTACCGAGATGGACTTTGACTCAACAAACAAATAGGAGTATCCTTGTTCACACCTAAAATACAACACCTTATTAGGATGTACTTCAGACATTTCAAACATCTCAGAACAAAACACAAAGAGGAAAAACCTCGTAGTGTAATAGTCAACAAGATATCCAAAACACCTTCCCTACATACCAACAAAAGATATATTACAAGAATATTCAAAAAGAACAACAAATGAAAGATAATGATAAATTCCCCATTCCTTTCTCTCTAAATGGTTTTGATTAGACATCATCGAGAGGTCATTGGAATGAGCACAATAAGATAAATCAAAAGAAAATATCAAGTAAGAAACAAGCTAATGTTCTTCATACCTCTAGCCAAGGCTAAAATATGGTGATGTCTAATGTTGATGTCCATTGTAGGAAGGATGCATCCTAGGAAATGATGTTATTAGATGATTTTGGGATTAACTGGATGATAGGCTATTGTTACCAAGAGCTAACCAACTTGTTTACCTACTGACCTCGACTTGAGACCTTAGCATTTGAGTTTTCACTTTTAAATTTGCTAGACTTGTTTCCACTTGTTTTGCTAAAGAGTGGAGACGACGACTGATTTATTGTGAGTGGATGTTTATTGCAGCTGAAAATGAAATGGGATGGATGATTTTGGCTTTTTTAAATGCTTTTGGTATTTTTGAAATGTTTTGAGGCTATTTTTGGGATTTTTAAGATGTTTTACAAATATTTTGATTTTCACATTTTCCAATGTTTTTGGTGTTTTATGAGATTTTGACCAAGAACCTAACCTAAAGAATTATCCTAGGGGCCTCGGGGGCTGATCCAAGATTAGCCTTACCCATGTTATACATGTAGATACCACATAGTTCGACTGACACAAACTCGTTTATTGATGAAGAATATGGATATACAGATTATCAGTTTATTATGATGGACACCTAAAGGACCTAACCGAGGGGCCTTAGGGGATGATTGAAGGTCAACCTTGCCTACGTTATACACGTAGAAGCCTTGTATTTTGACATGATGACTCTATTTTTGAATTTTTCTATTTTTGATCAGTTTTGGATTTTTTGACATGTTTTAGATGTTTTTAGATTTTCTAATTTTATGAATATTTTTGGATTTTTTGGTTTTAGGAAAGATTTCAAGAATATACGTGAATCCAATCCAATGTAGATATAAGAATGAGCCCCCAACGTGAGGTTATAGACTACTCCAATCTAGGCAAGAAAAAAGGACCTTAGGAATGTGCCAAGTAGTTCTAGGATGGAACACGATGTCAATGTAGGATCAAGCTATGATGCGAACACGGATGGGTATTGAAGGATCAATGGAATGTGATGGGTGAATGTGATGGAAAGTGATGGTAGGTGATGCAAAACAAGTTGAAGAATCCATGGTGGATGGAAAGTGCTTTATTTACACAAGGTACTTGTTTTCTAGGTTTTCACCAAGGTACTTTCCCAAAGCACCACCGAAGTGGTTTTAACTAGAGGAAATTTTTTTCCTTTACTGTTTTCAATCCTTTTTCTATTTTTTTTGGATTTTTGTATTTTTTTATCTTTTTGTATTTTTGGATTTATACCTTGCGAGTTTAGGCATAATTTTTTTTTGAGATGGGAGATATTAATGGGCTCCTATAGAGGCTCACCTTTGGGTGTAGATAGTTGATATGCTCCTAATTTGTAACTTGCTATGATGAAAAAGGGTCCCAACTAGTTGGGTTCAAACATGCCCTTATTGTTTGGATTAGGCACATTCTTTTGATTTTCTTTCAACATAAGCTCTCTGAATTGAAATGACCGACCCTTGATTTTCTTATTATAGCTCCTTTTGAGATGGTTCTAATAGACCTACAAATGGTCTAAAGCATCCATGAGCCACTCATCTAGTAGCTCTAGCTCGTTCAACCATGACACCTGATATTCTTCATCAGTAATGAGATTCTGCAATGATATTCTTAAGGATGGGAGATCGATCTTAATGGGAAGGATGGCTTCTAATTTGTAGACTAGGGAGAAGGATGTTGTAATTGTAGGCATTCAGATACTTGTTTGGTAGGCCCATAAGGAAGAAGGGTGTTGCACCTATAGGCATTCATTGACTATTTTCTTGAGGATTTTTAGAATGGTTTTTTTAGAAGCCTCAGCTTGGCCATTATCCTGGGGGTAGTATGGAGTGGAGAAGTGATGTTGGATATTGAATTTTTGGCATAGCTCATGGACATCCTAGTTTTTGAGAGGTGTCTCATTATCTGAGATAAGGGCTTGGGGAACACCATAATAATAAATGATGTAATTTAGGATGAACTTAGATATCTTCTTTCCTATGATATAGGTCATGGGGATGGCCTCTACCCACTTTTTGAAGTACTCTATGGTAATGATAATGAACTTATATCCATTAGATGAGGTGGGTGTGATTTTTCCAATGAGATCGAGCCCCCATTATGAAAAGGGCTGAGGTTTTAGAATCGGTTGGAGCTCTTGATTAGGTGCATGGATGAGGTCCCCATGCTATTGGAATTGAAACTTTTTTTGGACATATTCATGAGCTTCCTTCTCCATTGTAGGCTAGTAGTACCCAGTCCTCAGCAGTTTCTTGGTCAAGGTCATACTACTAGAATGTGAACCACAAATACCATCGTGTACCTCTATTAAATCAGTCAAAGCTTCCTTAGGGTTAAGAAATCACACGAGGGTTCCTTAGATACTTCTACGTAGAGGGTATTACCTAAGATGATGAAACAAGATGAATTTTTGATAAAGGTTCTCTTAAAGTTTGGGGTGATATCGGTGGAGAGGACTCTTATTTTCAGGTAGGTGAATATGTCATGGTACCAAGGATCATCGGGACCAATGATTTCACACAAGAACTCAGATTATGGTGCCTCGAAAGCTGGTATGAGAAGCTACTCTACAAGGAATTCATGTTTAAGGATGTTGCATGGGATATCCAACAATGATCTGATTGTAGCCATAGCGTTAGTTGCTCTGTAGTTTACCCTCAGTATTTGCTCAAATGTTATGTCAGTGAATAACTCCTTGAGATCCTCCACTAGCTTCTTGTACGAGGTAATTTTATCATCTTTAGTTTGGTATTCATCGTTGACTTGGTTGATGATTAGTTGTGAGTCTCCATAGACCTTAAGTACCATGATTTTCCATTTTACTACAATCCGAAGCCCAATGACAAGAGCCTTGTACTCGATAATGTTGTTGGTACATGGGAAAGACAATCTGTATGATTTTGGGATACAATATCCTTGTGGTGTGATGAAGAAGATTCCTACTCCTGACCCATGTTGTGTGTATGATCCATCAAAATATACCTTCCAATGATCTGCTACACTAAGGTTGAAAATGGACTCATTTAGAAATTCTGATACTAGTGGGTTCTCTAAATATATAGGTGCCTCTACCAACTGATTTGCAATTACCTATCCCTTGATGGCTTTTTGTTCTACATATTCAATGGCATATTCTATTAAGATCATGACCCACTTAGCCATTCATCCTATGAGTGTTGCTTTAGAAAGTAGATACTTGATGGGGTCTATCTTGGCAATGAGCTTTATTTGATGAGCCAACATGTAGTGCCTAAATTTTTGTGAGGAAAACACTACTGTGAGGAAAGCATTCTCAATGAATGTGTAATTTAGCTTGTGTCCCACCATGTTCATACTAATGTAGTAAATGGCTCCCTCTTTCCCCGTTTCATCATGTTGAGCTAGGAGAGCACCAAGGGTTGTCACTGTAGCTAATATGTAGAGGATGAGTGGTTTGTTCTGGATTGGTGGCATGAGGACTAGTGGTGTTAGCAAGTATTCTTTTATTTTATTGAATACCTAATCACATTTCTCATCCCATTTGCATGCTACCCCCTTGTGGATTAGATGAGAATACGAGATGGTTTTATCTACTAACTATGTTATGAATTTGTGAATGGACTAAAGCCTTCCTTGCAAACCCATTAACTGCTTCAATGTCTGTGGTGCTTCCATGTCAAGGATTGCTTTGAATTTGGTAGGGTCTATCTCGATTCCCCTCATTGATACAATATACCCTAGGATTTTCCCTAATTGCACACCAAAGAAACATTTCTTAGGATTGATCCTTACCTTATATTCTTCCAGTCAGTCAAATATTGGGCACAATGTTGCTATGTGACCTTGACGCTTTCTTGATTTGGCTAGTATGTCATCTGCATAGTCCTCTATAGATTTTTGGATCATGTCATGGAAAATTAAAGTCATATCCCTTTGGCATATAGCTCCAACGTTCTTCAAACCAAATGGCATCATGTTCTAATAGTAAGTGCCACATGGACAAGTAAAGGTCATTTTATGTTAATAATCCTTTGCTATCATAATCTGATTATACCCTAAAAACCCATCCATCAATGATAACATCTCATGCTCTATTGTTAGATCTATAATCATGTCAATGTTAGGAAGAGGAAAATCATCCTTAGGGAATGCTTTGTTCAGGTCCCTGAAGTCGGTGCAGATACGGATGCCCCCAGTGGGATTGGAAATAGGTGCAAGGCTAGAAACCTGTTTAGGATAATCGATGGGTCGTATGAAGCATACATCAAGGAGTTTTTGTAGTTCAAGCTTGACCAATAATGCAATCTACAGATGCATCTTTCTCAGTTTCTATCTTACTAGCTTTGCCTTTGGATAGATGGCTAGGTGATGGACTACTACCTCTAGATCAAGGCCTGGCATGTCAACATAGGTCCATGCAAAATTCACTTTCCTTTCCTTCAGAAATGTACCTAGATTTTCTTGTTCCTTTGTCAGAAGTGACTCAGTATAGAAAGTGACGTGCGGTGTCTCTTTAGTTCCTAGATTGAATGGGTTGCATTTTTTTGATAGTACTATTGATTTTTATTGATGGATGGCACTAAGGGGAAGATTGAATCCCTCATCCTTTGGTGCCTCAAAGAGGTTTTCACCATCGGATGCTTCCTTTATTTTTACTATTTTTGGGTCAAAAAATGCCATGGTGTGGTTTTCACTTAGAGACTTAGATGTTACTCTTAGATTTTTTATTTTGCGACTAAGGTATTCAATCATTTCCCCATAGTACATATGTTTGTCTAGCTCAATATCAAACCCTACTTTGTGGTCTCCATATGGTAGAATATACCTTAGTCCCATGAATTTCAAGAGAGCCTCATCATTTTCGAATGTATCTAAGATAGGTGGTCCTCGTTGGTCACAATCGATGAGTTGGGGGTAAACGAGTTTTAGGTTAGTGGCTTGGGTATCTAACTTGAAAGACATGGTGGTGATCATAAAGAGAAGAATCCTCAAATAAAATGGGTAAATGAAAGATGGGATTCTCGTCATACATGTTAGTTATGTCGAATGTATAGTTATCTAGGGATAAACCAATGGATATCAGTAATTGAGGAGGAGCTTTGACTTTTTTAATAGGGGTACCCTTTCCAAGAATGGTTATTTTCATAGGGGTACATCCAAGGCCAAGATTCTTTAGGCACTTATTAGGAATGATAAGTTCTAATAGGCCATTGTCATTTTTCTTGAGCTTCTCATTTTTTGTTATAACCCCAGTTAAACATTAGCTATAGTCCTTTTTTATCATCATCCATGGGAAGATTAGGTATGAGTCTTTCATCTTGATATAATAGGCTTGATATATATTTCTCATCTACCACTTCTTTGCTTAGGTCCCCTCACTTTTTGAAGGTGGTAGGTTCTTCTTTGAAGGTTTGAGATGTTGTGTCAATTGGCTATGGTTTCCCATGAGATCTAGGAGATTGAGGTAACTCTTCCACCACAAAGGCGCTCTTTTTAATTTTATAGTCTCCACACCCATTATATTGGATTACAACCTTAACATCTGGGATGTTTTGAATGGAAGGTGTCTTTGTCTCAGAAATGGAGGCTAAGGTAGATGGGTCAACATAAGGAAATGTGGCTCCCTCATCAATTTTTAGATCTTGGGGGATCTTATAATACTTGGCCTCCATATTTTTTCAATAATAGAATAGTTCAGGGTCACCATGGATTGTGAATTCTTGATTTTGGTAAGGGAATTTAACACATTGGTTGAAAGTGGATGTGATAGCTTGCATCCCATGGATTCATGGGTTCCGTAGGAGGATATTGAATGGTAGTTCAAGGTCAAGGACTTGACAAGTGGTTTCCATGATTGATGGCCCTACTTGGATAGGGAGTTGAATGGTGCCTAGGGACACCCATTCTTGATCATCATAGGCCTTGATGGAAATACCTTTGACTCTTTTGATGACATCTTCTAAGAATCCCAAATTCTTTATTAGTTGTAGAGTACAGATATTCAAACCTACACCCACATCCACCAAGACTCATTTGACTTTATTTTTGTGGACTAGGACTTCAAGATGGAGTGCACGGTTATGAGATGGTTGGGTTGGGAGATCATGCTCAGAGAATGTGAGGAGATGCGGTGTAGTGATATGTCTGATCATAGCTTGAAACTGGTTTGCATCAAGATCTTTGGGAATGGAAAATGCGACCAATGCCTTTCTAGGATTTACCTATGTGCGAGTGAGATTTTTAGCAGCTCCATGATGGAGATTTGCGTGGGTGTCATTTTCAGCTATTCTAGGACATTGCAACCATTAGGTATTTTTTTTGGATTAGCGATAGGTGCTTTGGGTGGTGGTGAAGGTCCTGGGATGGAAATTCTGCTACTACATGTGGTGACTCCACACTCAAGCTCTAGGTCCTATGATATTGAAAATTGTTACCCATTCATCCAAGGAAGCAAAAAAATGGTCATAAATATGGTTCACATTATTGTAACTCTTTCCTATACCATTGTTGTTTCCTTTATTATGGTCTGAAATTGGATTCATGTACATTTTAAGATCTTGATTCCTGACTAGTTTTTTAATGGTTATGGTCTTATCATCAATGAGATCGTAGATTAGATTCTTGAGTCTCATACAATTGGTTGTCATGTGCCCCTTTATTTTTTGAAGGTCACAAAGGTGCTTCTCATTATACCATGGTGGTTTAACTTGAGGCTCTTGGTAATTTTTGTAAATAGGGATTTTGATGAGATTCACTTGTACCAGCTATTGCATGAAAGATTCAATTGGTTCCCTAGATGGTGTGTATTTTCATTTAGGGGGATATCTATTCTTTAGGGGTGGTACCCATTGAGCATTTATGTTGTTGGTAGTCTGATTGTTGGGTTGTTGTTGAGATGATGAGTTTATTTGTTAGTTGTTTTGCGTATTGATTTGTGGTTGGTGGTACATTTGTTGTTGTGTATTTTTCCTTGGGGCACTAATAACAACTTTGGCATCAACAACACCATTGTTAGTAACATTCTTGTTATTGGCCCATGTGCAAGGTTTGTCATTGTAACTTGTTGATGGTCAATTGTCTTGGTATGTGGGTGTGCCCCCTTTTGGTATAAGGGATCTTTTGATGTTGTGTGCCTTGGGGATCAATTGGTCATATGTTGTTATCCATTGCATTTTCAAATGAAAGGACAAGGTCCCTTCAAGATTGGAGATGATAGTCTTGATTTTTTGTTCTTCTGGCATAGACCATTTTCTTTTATTGGATTTGGATCACCATCACTACAAGAAATATACAAATTTTTCTCTCTTGGCTTGTTTCAGGCCGGATAATTCTTCTAGGCTCACTTCCATGCCCAAATTAAATGAATAATTTTGGATGAACAAGTCCACAATATCTTGGAACTTTTTAATTCTAGGGGGAGATGGGAGAACCATTCCATTGCTAGACAAACCAAGCTTCAAGGGAAGATTAGAATTATATTTTGAATCATCATATGTAACCTTCATACAGTGTACCTGGAATTCCCTAATGTGATCTTTAGGATTTTCGTTCCTTAGGTATTTATCAAATTTTGGTATTTCAAAGCCTAGTGGAAATGGAACCATTGAAATTCTTCTCTCAAATGGATAGGGACACAAATTCCCTTGTGATTTTTTAACCTTTCCATATTGGATGTCTTGTATCTATTGTGAGAGAAATTTGACTTGTGTGGACAAGTCATTTTGCAGATCAGGTGGTGGGATGTAAGCATTTTGAGATGGTATGTTTGGTTGGATGAAGGATGGGGTCGCTTGCATGTTTGTGAGAGGTTTCTGTAAGTTTTTTTTGTGTGAGCAACGCTTGTTGGTATGCTTGTAGTTATTGTTGTGCCAACAATGCTTGTTGTTGGTCTTGCTGCTGCTAGGCTTGTTGTTGGGTTACTTGTTGTTGTGCTTGGTGTTGTTGCAAGGCTTGTTGATAAGCTTATTGTTGTAAAATGGCTTGTGCTTGGGCTTGCTACGCTTGGTATTTAGCTTGTGCCTATTCTTGAGCTTGGGATTGAGTTTGCACTTGGGCTTGTGCTTGAGCTTGTTGTGTGGCTTGTGTGGCTTGTTTCTTTTGCAGCAAGGCTTGCACTTGCGATTGATCTTGTGCTTGGGATTATACTCGAGATTGTTGTGTGGCTTGTGCAGCTTGAGCTTGTTGTGCTTGAAATTGTTGCAAGGATTTTTGGTAAGCTTGTTACGCTGCTCGTAAGGTGATACTGTATTGATTTGTTGTAATTGGATTCAGTGGTGGTGGTGGAGGATTTTGTGGGATGGTGTGAGATGGTGTGATGAGAGATTTTTGGGGTGGTTGTTGAGTGATGACAAGGGGTTGTGTGGTAGATGTTATGATTGATATGCTTATCCCTTGGGAGACCATGTGTTGGGATGTTTGAGCTATTGTAGATGATATGATGATTGGTTGAGATGTTTGCATTGGTGCCACTTGGTGTTGCAATACTAGTGGCATGCTTAGAGGATTTGTTATGATCGACGTGCTGATTTGACTTGTGATCGGTGGATTAATTTTATTTGATTGGTTTTGGATTAGTATGTTGGGTAAAGGGGGTTTCCCTAAGCCTTGGATTGGTGCAGATGTTCATGTCAAAAGAGGGAATGATGAGAATACTGGTGGTGTGTTCCCTTGTGGGATGGAAGCATTGAAAGTACCCACTTGTCCAAATAAATCCACTTGTCCTTGTAATATCATGGGGAGAGAGCCTTGTGTGTCAAGAGGGTATGTTGGTGTTGCGAAAAAGGTGGAGGGGTTTTTTGTATCATCGAAAATGAGTGGCACTTATGGATGTTTTGGATCTTGTGGGATGATGTTAGGCATACCCAAGATTGTGTTAGCCTCTAGGTTTTGAGTGTTTACAAATGGATGCCCTTGAAGGTATTGGAGCAATGAACTTCCCTTGGTGATCATGGGTTGACTTGGAGCATGAGAAGATGTTGGTTGTATGATGGGTTGGATGATGCTTGGTAATGATATCAGTGGCATCTTCCCAAGAGGTTGTTCAACAATAGTACTCACATCAAAATTGGAAGGGAGTTTAGCCCCTTCCTTTGCTAATTCCAACATGTATTGTGTGGGATTGAGCCTCATGATTGTGTTGACAATCTTGTGTGTTTCAGGGTTTTGGACTAGTTCAATAATTTCATCTTGGGTCATCCCTTGGTAGGGAAAATTTTAGTGGCGAATCTTCACCAATTGGAGAATTCTAGAAATCGGCCAAGTCAAAATTGGCAAATTTGTGCAAATCAACAAGGTGTCCAAATTGCCTAGATTTTATGAATTATCAGTCCAATTCATGTCCATTCACCAACGATTTATTTTATGAGGCATATTTAACCAAAAAATTCACCATAACAAACTACGAGTTTCAAATGGACTAACTAATATTTTCGCCTAGAATCGCAGAACCATGTAATAAAAAACCTACATATTCGCCAATACTATTAAAATAACATTGTATGAAGACCCATTTCACCAATTAAAATATACAAATAGTTGCTTGTGAAGACCCATTTTTCCAATTAAAATTTTTAAATAGTTGTTTATGAGGACCTATTTCACCAATAAATTTAAAAAATAATTACATTTGAGGACATATTTCGCCTTGAAAATTACAACATATAATTGCAAAGCATGTGGGATTTACCAAATTTTTAATATACCATTTAAAAATCCCGAGGAATTCACCAAATATGGATTGATATAAATACAATCGAAACTGTCATTTATTCTTACACATTTTGTTCAATTTTGAGGCTCTACTTCTCGATTCGAAAGTCAGTGAAAGCCAAAAATAGAGACTTAAAGGTGAGTGATTATTTATTCATAGTGTTATTAGTTATAATAATAATATTTCTTTCTCTTTTCTATCCTTGCTTTAGTCTTAAAGATAATATTGAGTAGGGAATGGGATCTATATTCTCTGTTCTTCTTAAACAAGTAGACATTTATTTCCAACTTTTATTCAAAGTGATAGATCAATATGTTGATCAACAAGGGTAAGACTCCTAATCCTCAGGGTAGTGAAGAGACTGGGAGGCCATCAAAATGCCCAAAATGTAGATGTACCATATAGTCTTACTTTGGAATTGGTAAAGCTTCTGATCCATCAAATCAAGATGGAGCTACATCATCAACTCTTCCACCAAATATTAATGAAGAAGGCATTCACAATACCTCACCGCCACTGGAAGATCAAGGTGAGATTATCATTGATTTAAATCCAAATGTATCAAATGAGGATGGAAATACCATAGAAGATATTCCAAGGGATACTCTGGTTAGCCAAAATGAGATAACTGACTTGGATGAGGATGATGTTGGTAGCAAGAAAAGAAAAATAAAATAAAAAATGGGGCATGAGTCGAAAATGACAAGGAATTTTCAACTTGGTTGGTTGTCAAAGTACCCATTCATTGTACCATTGGGAAAGAAAAGGATATTGAAAGTGCAACATTGGCCAAATGTACAATTTTTAGTTGGAAATGTGGAAGAGACAAGACATTCTAGCTAAAGCTTGACACTCTAGAAAAGCATATCGGTTTATGAAAAACAAATCATAGACATAAAGGAACAATTAGTTGTACGATTGAAATCAAAGGAAGAATTTCTTCATGTTAGGTGTGTCACGGAATATGAAGAGCATGACCAAAGAATGTCGAAGCTTGTTGCATGTGTCAAGGTACACTTGAGGATCAATTTGGAAAAGCAATTGAGGCAACAAATCTGTCAAAAACTGTTCAGATGAGTGTTTTTTTTCATATTTTGTCCAGAGGGCATCCTATAAATGACTACCAAAAATATTCTAGTTTATTATCTTATTTGGGTGTTCCTCACTATCCCTTCTCACATTGGTTATTAAACACTGGATGGGAATTGGAAAACTGTCTTGTTGCAGTGGAAAAGGAAGATTTAAAGGAGAAAGTAAAAGAGTCAAATTTCATTGCATTATCTTTAGATGAAGTTACTATGGTAGAAAATACTTCTTGGGTCTGTATGCATTTGTATAGTGTAGAACATGTTCACCAAGCTCATCTTATCTGTGTTCATAAAATGAAGGACATATCAACATCGCAAAATCTATTTGCACTAGTCAAGAGGTCTTTGAATGAGACTACATGTATGGATGAGTTGACAATTGCCAAAAAGTTGGTGAGTGTAGGAGCTGATGGAGCTGCAGTGATGCAAGGTCAAAGGAGCAGTGTTTGCACAAAGTTACAAACTACTTGTGCACCATACATGCTTGGAATTCACTGCATGGCCCACAAAATGAAGTTAGCATTCAAAATTGTAAGCAAGTTTCCTATAGTATCAAAAGTTGAAAATCTAGTCAGCGAGATCCACACATACTTCTACAGAAGTCCCAAACGTTTCAAAAAATTTCAATTTTTTTTTTGAGGTACTAACACTAGGAAACAAGCTTCTCAAGGATGTTGATACTATATGGATCTCCCTGCATGAACCATTGCAACGAGTTCTTTCAGAATATCAATCCTTGATTGGAGTGATATACGAGAACTGCAACATTGTAGACAAAGCTCCTGACCTCTTACATAGGTTAAGTGATATAGAGACACTCTTGACTTTAGCTAGTCTTCTCCCCATGCTGGATGTGATGAAAAATATGATGAAAAATATTATGAAGAAATCCCAAGATAGAACTATGTATATTTATGAATATTCCAATCTACGTAAACATACATGCTTGGACCTCGATCATCTATATCTAGATCTAACACAAGAAGGGCCAAATTATTTCATGTGGCAGAAAATTACTGATTTGAATAATCCTAATAATTATTTACAGTTTAATGCAAGTGGTAACTTATGTATTTGTGTACATGGATATGAGATACCAATGTACCATTGTAAGACTACCAGGTGCTCTAGCAGAGAAGTAGCTGTTAACAAGGAATATTTTAATGACATTGTTAAATATGTTAGTAATAATTTGAAGGAAATTTCAAAATCTCTTTCCTTAGAGATTCGTAAAATATTCCCTCGACATGAAATACTTGAAGCCATGGGTATTATGTATCCTCAATTTTGGGTAAACTGAGATAACCCAAAATAGTTTCATGATAAAGTAAAAATCTTGATTGAACAATTTTTGAAAAGTGTAACATACAATGAGTAGAAAATAGAAGGAATTTTAAATGAAGCAAATCTTAGACAAAAACGTAGGAGTTTTGCAATAGCTATGAAGGACCAGTAGAAATCCATGGGCACGGAGAAGGTCTTTGAATTGAGATCAATAAAAAAAGTTTGGACAAGCTTAGGTCAGAGTGAAATATTACATGGTACGATATCAAAATATTACAAAAAT
This sequence comes from Sequoia sempervirens, assembly GCA_007258455.2. Lineage (NCBI taxonomy): Eukaryota > Viridiplantae > Streptophyta > Pinopsida > Cupressales > Cupressaceae > Sequoia > Sequoia sempervirens. The sequence continues at coordinate 245,230,799 of VDFB02000002.1, forward strand.
TTTGATTTATGTCAAACAATGATATTGGGGTCAGTGGAGGATGAGAGATTTTTTAGTACATTGGAATTTTTGAAATCAAAGTTAAGAAACAAACTAGACAAGAATTTAGAAAATTGCTTGAGGATGAAAAGAACTGCATATAATGTCCAAAATTTTCCTTTTGAAAGGGTACTCACAATATGGAGGTCCACATGTGAAAGAAGAAGGATTGGGTTGTGCAACACTCCAATTCCAAACACTGGTACTAGTGGCACTGGCAATGGCAGTGGGACTGGGACAAATGACATTGACACAAATCACACAATGAATGTTGAATTTGAGACATACGTCAGAGAAAATGAAGAGCATACTTAGAATGAAATTCAAGACAACTCTTTTACTTTATCTCAAGATGAATATCATTTTGAGGACCCTGACTCCATTTGGGAAATGGAAGAGAATTAGTAGCTTTTAGGAATTTATACTACACTTCATGAATCAGTTTCCATTGTTCCAAACTGTAGTTGCTGATATTTTATATTGTATTTAATGAAATTATGAATCATTGCACTTCATGATATTTTATTTTATATTGCACTTCATGAATCATATTCCAAACTGTAGTTGATGATATTCTATATTGTATTCCATGGTATTGAATTTGATATGTGATCATCATTTTTAAAGAACAACACTTATCACACTACTTATAAAAATTCCTATTGCATTTCCATTCACACAATATTTAATAACTAACTAAAAGGAATATTAATCCATTCTTTAAACATAAGCTAATAGTTTAACATAAATAACTTATAAAGGCATCCACACAACTTAAACAATAAAATCTTAAACTACCAAATCACCTAAATTATATTGAGAAATCCTTATGCATCCATCACCATAAAATATTTATTCATAAATAAACATTCCACAAAAATGAAACTAACCAAAAATCTATCATTCCAATAATAGATAATCCACTGGAAAACTACTTAGCAAAAGCACAATAAATCCACACACCATAACTCAAATATTATGTATGCATGAACTTCACCATTGTCTTTCTATATTGAAATAATAGAAAAGTAGTAAAAATAGCAAAAAAAAATTGTCTTGATAACAGTTTCTTGAAGACAACCGTTTTACAAATTAAAATAAAAAGTATTTGAAGTATCAAGAGAGCCATATTAAATAAAATAACATAAAAAATAAAAACTGAACAACGGTCCTAGCATCGACTTTTTCACTTCCAATTATTTCCACTTCCTACTCCTCCAGTAACACCTCCTATGCCTTTACTCTTTTCCTCTATTCCCAGTACTTGGTGACAATTGCAGTGATTTTTTTGCTTCCTAGAGTCGTGGTGATTTGCAGCCTTGTCCTCCATCTTGAAAGTGAACGGTCCAACTCAACTAGTGTTTCATAGATGTTGTCACTTTTTGACTTAAATGCACTCATATAGGTCTGTAACTTACTCAATTTTCTAAATGAGTTTGTAGTGGTTGTCTTAGGATCAACTACTTCTCTATGATACACCTCTTTAAATTCCCTCATTATGTCTACAAGATCCAGTACATTTTCATCGAACCCATCCGTGAGGTCCACTTCAAGAGCATTGAAGTTGTCCTTGATCTACACCATTATGTCAAAGTATTTTTCTAATGCTTTATTGATTTCCTTGATATAATCTTCATATACTATCAATTTCCACTCCAATGAATCATACCAACTAGGATTAATTTCTCTAGGGTCATCCACCAATTTTTCTCTTATTAACAAAGTGTACTCCATGGAGAGTAATTCTTGAATTTCCCTTGAAAGAAAAAAATGTGCTACTATGTTCTCTCATGGTTTGTTGGAGCTCAACTACTAGTTCCTTTCTTTTATCAGACACATTAATAAAGAATTGCCTAAATTTAGTAATGTGGAAAATGTCATCCTGATGAAGTCCTTCTATCCATTCATTGGCAGCTTTAGCATAACCTAAATTTTTCCTGACCTATTGCATAGTGTCAGAATCAATACCTTGAACATTTGAGCTGGAGGCTTCCTCAGTGGTTGGAGTCACAATTGATGAAACAAAATTTCTTAAAGAAAGATTATGAGATTGCAACTAAAGGTTCTCCTTTTTCTATTCTTTTTCTCTTTTGATCAATGCATTAACAAAGTAACCAACATGATATACATCAACTTCTAAAGTAGATGGCCCCATATCAACATGAGTAACCTTGTAGTCAGCTTTCGTTATCTCATTTTCATTTAGGTCCTTTTTTGGATCAGCAATCTCCAACAGTTGATGCCCAGTAGTGGGATCGGTGACAATTCGTGACATCCTCTTAGCCTTTTTGGGATTTTGGTGACCCTGTAGTATCATGGAAATTGTATCTACTTCAATTTTCATTGTAGGAATATTCTTTCTTTTCTTCTTGACTACTTTCTTTAACCATGTTGGGGAAGATGCCACTAATCCAATGTCTCAACTTTCAACACTTAAATTTTCTTTTTCTTTTTTCAGTTGATTGAATAGAAATAGAAGTATCTCATAGTGGAGAAGGGGGAACTTCAAATAATGTGGGAAAATAATTATCATCAATTATTTGTTAAAAAATACCCTCAGAATCTCTAGGCACTGGCTTTTCTTGACTAGCCTTTTTCATATGTACCGAGGGTACACTATCCTGTTCACAAATTGATTTTAGCTTAGCCCTAGTGTCTTCTGGATTCTCTCCATTTCCTCTTGACTGTGAGCCAGTGCTAGGTGCCCTAATTTATTACTTTCTAGCTAATATATTTATGCTAGAGGCCTGTACAATCCCTTGCTTTTTTCCCTGCAAAACTCTTTGCTTGTGGGGAGAATCCACAATTTGGTGCCATTTTCCATTCAACTAGTTAGAAGTTCTTCTCAAAACAAGGGTAGAAAGGACCATTAAGTTTGAAACTTCATCCTTTGACCAATTAATTATGTACAAGGGCTTACCAGCAGCGACTCGATATTAAGGATCAATGATTGCCGAGTCTTCTTGTGAATCTTCTCGAATATTGAAAGAAATACCAAAAGCTTGTATTTTCCTTAGGGTCAATCTCATGAAATTTCTTCTATACAACTCACCTTCATTTGTACAGTCTTCCCAAAATTCTTCAATATCAAGGCGATGTTCATAGCTACCAGCTCCATACAAATTTTGCTTAACATAACCCTTGCTATCAAAATTAGTTCTCATGGGAAAACACTAAAAATTGAATTCATTCAGGACTTTCTGCACACCCCTAGCAATATTATTATTTTTTCAAGAAAATGAAGGCATGGACAATGGAAAAGCATACCCTTTCTTTCCCATGTTTGAATATTTAACATTTACAATGGCCATTTGCCGACAAACTTCAAGAAAAACCAAGAAATCACTTGGGTAACGGGGAAATTTCAATGGAGCCTTCTCAAAACCCCCAATTCTAAGATAAGTAAATTTGTTGAACTAAATGTAGAAACTTTTAAACCTCAATACAAGAGTAGCCACTTTAGGTGAAACCCGAAGATTAGGTTTTCCATCATTTTTTCTCATAATTTCCATTAAAAATGCATCATTAACGTGGCAAAAATTCCTCATTCCAACCTCCTTTGTGAGCTATGGAAAATTTCTATACATAGGCATGTCCGACATCGGAGACCTTTGCGGTTCCAACCCTGCCTAGACAGCCTCTTGAATGGATAGAAGGTAAACTAGGTATGAGCACTTGTGGAAGGCAACAATTTGCCGAAAATTTATCAATTGCTCATTTAAATGATAACTAGTGATCTCATCCCAATCAATGAATTTATTTGCACTACAAATCAACATAGTAAAAAGACACATCCAAAATTCAAAAGAGTCTGAATATGCATTACCAACCACACGATGTAGCAAGGTGATATCATCAGAAATTTCATCCTTAAAATGAACACTTTTAAGCTTTGAGGGCAACTGAGACTTACACTTTTTCTCGAACTTCAACCAATTCCTCACAATGGAATTTTTGCACTATTCCTCATTCATTCTGAAAACTCGTCACCAACAGCTATAGATATTTCCTCTACACTTTGCCTCTCTGGAATGCTTAATGCACGATAAATGACTTCAGAAGTAATTCTTGCAATGACTTACCCATCCACAAGTCTAATTTCCCGAGTCTTTGGAATGTAGCCCCTTGTGCACACAATCACCAGGTCGACACTTTGTATAGCCTCAGGAAAACCTCCCACATGTGCCAAACCACTTTGCAAAACTTTATCTTCCAATGTTGTTCTCTCCCTTTTCTCTAGGCACACCAAAAGATCCTCCAAATCTACTTTCACAATTTCAGTGTCCCTCACGCCAAACCAGTGATTTTGAATTCCATTCTGCATGAGTGTAAATTATTGGAGATCTCATGTTTGCACTTGAGAAGTACTAGCATTGGAAAAGAATGAGAATACATGATAAATGATTGAATAAAAAATTTCCACCCACTTATGTCATTATTTTGATAGGATGTGCATTAAATGTGGCATTCAATTTCATTCCTCAAAAAGATATCCTTTAAACCTACATGCTTTTTGAAATTCCAGAAAAGATAACTCAAGGTTAGTTTGTACATATCATTCAATGAGATGACGATGCCTTTGAAAGCAAAGATAAGTCCATAATGTCACATGGTCATTGAAACTTGGAACCTTAGAACCAAAGTCTGAAGTTTTGAAGTTTTTGAACCTCCAACTCACCAACTACAAAGTTGACCAACAAAGACTTGCAACTCAACAAAGTGAACCAAGTCGGGGAATTGGGAAGTTATGAAAATTTAGAACTCCACGACAAGGTTATAAAACTTAGAGGAATAGTGACTAAGGTTAGGAAAAGCACCAAAACTGTGACTTTGAGTGATAATAACCACAACAATGAAACTCACCAAAAATATATCATTCCAATAATAGATAATACACTGGAAAACTACTCAGCAAAAGTAGAATAAATCCACACACCATAACTCAAATATTACATATGCATGAACTTCACCATTGTCCTTCTATATTGAAATAACTCTCATCCTCCACCGACTAAAAAAATGACCAACAAAGACTTGCAACTCAACAATGTGAACCAAGTCGGGGAATTGGGAAGTTATGAAAATTTAGAACTCCGCAACAAGGTTATAAAACTCAGAGGTCTAGCAACTAAGCTTGTTTTTCTCCCTTATTTTGAGTCTATCATCTCTCCAGATGCAACATTTTACATGAATTATTAATGAAATTTGATCAATGATCTTTCATTAATCTTCTTTGTATTATGCATTGATGTATGTTTTAATTTTGGCTCTAGTTTAATGAACCGGTTAAAGTACCTTGATTAAAGCATGAATTCATATAAAATTTTAGTGGATCTGATATGTAGTTATGAAGATTGAGTATTGATGTGTAAGTTGTAATACAATCTCACTAAGATTATGGATGCTTGGAATTAAAATCACCTTATAGTTCATATTTTAATTGTGTTAAAAGTAAAACTTGAACATGTACTCAACGATTCATCACTCAACTCAATGCTCATTAACATAATATTAACAATACTATTAGTAACATATACAAAAATGAACATCAGCAATCGTTTAATGTGTATCTAATAGTTGAAACCACTACCCAACTTTTTCTTCAAATGATAAAATAAATAATACGGATAATTGAACATCAACACATTACTAAAGTTTGAATTTGAGATTTTTTTATTGATTATCACATGAAGGAATACATAGAGGCATTAGCAATGCAAAATCTTGCTCAAATACAACTTTGCATAGAGTTGAGTTGGAACTTGGAAATTTATATTATCAACACTCAAATCATTGCATCACCTTTTCTAGCAACTTCCATTATTCAGGTGGTGGAATTGTCATTTGTTCTAACAGATGTTGTTTGACTTGAAGATTTGTTAACAATTAATTATTCAAATTGGAACCTGTCTTGGATTCTTCAGTCAATTTTGCATTCAAGGTTAGCAATGGTTTGATGGAATCCAAATAGTTCACCACATTTGGGTTATGAGGAAATTGGTCCAGATCAGTTTTCCTTGCATCCTCCATCTTCTTTCTGAAATCATTCTTTCTAATAAATCACTCATTTATGTCAAAATCCTCTGGAAAACCAAGCTCTATGAAGTTCCTTACCTTTACATCCACCTTCTTCATCTTGTCTACAACCAAATGCAAATATTCCTTTGTTTCATGCATTCTCAAACACTTTTCAATGATAGATGACAACATCATTGATGTAGCAAGTGAATTAATAATCCTTGTTGATTTCAAAACATTGTCATTGGCTTTGTAGACTGTTTGTTGAATTTGATTTGCAAGTTTCTCTAATGCTAGCACATTTTTGTTGTCGACTAAATATTTGTTGAGCTTCTTATGATGTTGTTTGATAGCATCAATCAATTGAAACATGTCACATAAATGATTAATCCTCTGCATTATTTCATCCCAGATCTTTTGTTTCATATGCCTCATTGTTTCTCTACAAAATGCAGATAACTTATTTTGACAATACTTAATTTCATTTTTTGCTTCCATCAACTTTGCCTCCAATCTTTCATTTATTTTTCTCTCCATCTCTAATTTTTGTTCCCACTATGCATTTCCATTTGTAATGCTATCTTAATTTTTTTGAAGTGGATATTTCCTCATCATATTTCTTGTTGCACTCTCATCTAGCCTTTGCTTCAGTTCATTCACTTTAGTCTCATTTTTCTTATCCTCTTTGCTTGTTGATGTAGAGGCAGATTTTTTTATTTTTTATTTCTAATTAATTACTCTTAAACTATCTGTTACTTTCCTCTTTTATTTCTCATTTGCTAGGTTTTCTTGTAACTTTTCAATTTGAGTCTGTAACCTTTTTTTCTCTCTATCTTTCTTTAGCAATGATGTGTACTCCAATTCATTATTCTTCTTTGATACATTAATTTTTTCAGTATTTATGAGTCCAGAAAAATCCAATTGAATATTGTTCAGCTGGAATTTAGATCGAGCCATTTGATTTACTAGTTTGTTTTGACCTGTGCGAATAAGAATTATGTACTCCATGATTTCTTTATTTGTGCCAAATGTGGGTAATACCATGGTTGTAGTATTTGAAGTTACAACAGACACACTCTCCATCAGTTGCTTCTTTTCTTTTTTATTCAAGTCTGATTTCTGTTTAAACTCTTTAATGTAATCAAAACCTAGGGACACAGGAACAATGTAATGCTTGAATGGTGAAGGAATAGGAGTACTTGTAGTTGCTAATGATGTCACAAATAGACTAACTGGCAGTGGGGGAGTGCCTAGAAATAACTCCTTTGTGGTGGATCCACTGGAAGTGTGACTTGGACCTGTCAAAATGCTTTGCCTCTTCTATATTCCTTGATCACTTGGTGTTTTTGTTGTATATTCTATTGTTTTCCTCTTACGTGTAATTTGTTGTTGTAGCACATGTTGACCACTACTAGTACTACTACCCATACCATCACCACTAGAGGCAATTCCAATTGCACTAATCTCTCCACCAATGGTATGTCCTAGTTGTGATTGTATCTGATGATGAGGATGAGGATTTGAAGCTCTAACAAATTGACTTGTATGCCCTTGGTCTACTTTTTCAACTCCAAGCCCAAGGCCAGATTTATCAACTGGTTTTCTATGCTCTACATTTGTTATCGTCCAAAGGCCTTATCTTTGGGACCCCAAAGGACCACCTTCATAACCCATTTTTTTAGCTATGGCTACTCCTATAGTATATGCTTCTTTTGTGGCCTCACTTAAACCAAGTTTGAAATTGACATGGATTTGTTCTTCCCTATCATCATTAGATTCATCATCACTTTATTATCTCCATACTCTATAAGATCTCTTGGATCACCTAGCTCCTTCCTCATAGACCAAAATGCAATAATTTTTTATCATGACCAATTTTTATCTATAACTTCCTTCTCTAGAGAATCTAGTATTTTTACTCTACTAGATGGTTTATGACTTTTTTCATAAAAAATATTGTATCTCCTAATTGTCTTTCGATGTAATGCCTTAATTTCTGATAACAATTGTTCAAAAGAAATACCATTCTTAGCAACACTTTTCTCCATTGCTATTTTAACCTCATCCCAAGAATCCTTGTTTCTCAAGTTTTCAAGCAAGGGTTTACTTTGATGTTGAATTCTACTTGCAACATTCTTATTGAGCACAATCATTGATTTAATGGTGTCACATAGATCATACTGCCAGTGATAGATAGCATCAAAATAAAAAATATTAAAATATTATGTGCCACACTAAATGATTTTCTCTCAAATGTGAACCCTCCACATGAAAAAGGTAAAGAAGGAAATAAGGTCTTCTTTTGATAACTGACAAACTGTAGTTCATAAGTACTCTGCATCTGCCTTACATATTCCAATGCAAAAACCCTTTCTGACACATTTATTGAAAGTTTGTATGGTTGTACTCTCGATCCATAAAATATTAGCACAATATATTCTTCCATTAAGTACCAATCAGCCAATTGTATTCTTTTCCTAGTTGAATGCATTTTCTACATGACAGGCAATCTAGGCATTGGAGTATTTGTAATTGCTTGATGCAATGGAGCCAAAAAGTAGTCTACAAAATGACTGTATTTCCTTCAAGAATAATTCATCCTTATCTCAGTGGTCCATTCATATACTAAAGCCATTTTCTTTTCCTCAGCATTACTATAGGGCTGAATCTAAAGCTTGTCAGTTTGAAACACTCCTCTAAATTTAAATTAAAAATTGTTTATGCATGGATTCTAAAATGTTCTCAATAAAATTATATTTGACATGTGGAACACCATAATGGATATTATACACCTTTTCAAGGAGGCTTGCACCCACTTCCAAATTTCTATCCAGTCTGAGGAAAAATGCTAGCATGGAAATAGTATCCTGAACCCATGGTTTAAAAATATCCAAATCATAAGGAGGCTTATGATTGCCTTTCAATTTGTTTATGTCCAAAACTATTTTATTTAATAAAGAATTTTTCTCAATTTCATCCACTACTTCATAATCACCAGCAAGCTTTTCTAGGTCAATGTGGACATTTCAAAATTCTTCAGTTGTAAACCCAAACACTTGTCCAAATTCTTCTGCATTAATGGATAACAATTCTTCTTTTCTATCTTTATTAACAATTTATCTTTTGTTATCATCATAATTTTGGGCACAAACCATGATAAATTTTGGGCAAGGGAAAACCTCATGTAACATCATGCACCCTAATCCAGTTACCCATGGTGCACTAATACTATTAACTTGCATTTTCTTTACAACCTTATTCTGAGATGAAAATATAAGTTCTAAGGTATGCCTACCATAGGTTTTAGGATCATAAATATCATGGTATTGATTAGTGAAACCTGATATTTTAAGCAATTTTGCATAATGTATTTTTTTATTTGGCATTTCTCTAGTGGTATTGGTGGTAGACATGTTTATACAATGTGAAATTGTGAATTCCCTATTAGTCCTCCTTAATTTTTCTTAATTCTTAAGTCTCTCAACCCTAAACCCAAACTTCAAAGTTTGACAAAATAAGATTTTAAGAAATGTCAAATGATGAAACTTAGTTGAAATAATTCTTTAACTTACTCGGATTTTGATTCTTGAAATGATTAATGTTGACAGTCATGGAAATTGGGTTACTGGAATGGCTTGTTGTAAGTCGAATTGTGGAGCCCATAATAGGGTGGTGCATTACACTGATCAAACTTAAGATTGAAATCTCCTCATGTGTTGACCCTCTCACTTAAAAATAAAATCACTTAGCAATAGAAAGTGCTTTTTTTAACATTAAAGTGAATGAAACCGAAACGTCTATGTGTTGCTTCCGAATTAAACAATTATTACATGGCTGACAACATTTAAAACAAGTCATCTAGTCCTACATTGACAACAAATTCTAAACTGTTGATCTTTGTAAGTCTAATGGTTAAAGGGTGATTCTAGAGGTTTAAGTTCACAAGCCTAGCACTTTGTGCATTTCATTCAGGAATGCAACTACAACCATACATCAAATTTTCATCAAACGGTTGAGTAATTTATGATATAAATAATAAACATGTGTTTTAAAGTTGTTTTAAACTTTAATGCACTAGGATTGAGGTCAAGGCCAAGGGACCGATAACTTAACATTGCAAAGCACTTAATAAAATAAATAATGATATCAAAAACTAGGGGAGAAGGTCAATGAAAAATTAGAAATCAATAACATTTCGGTAAACCCTAACAAGAGTTTATAATGTTTTTTGTCAATTTAACGGAAACTTTCTTTTTTCATTTGTATTGCTTTATGTTTTACTTTTAAATTTGCATGTAATTATTTCATAAATAGATAATACTTAATTTCTTAAAGGAAAAAAAATGATTTGAATAGATTTATAGACACTGAACTCAAAAAATAACTCTTTATTGTAAATGAATAACAAAGAATAACACAACACAACCATTTATTTTATTACAACTGAATTACAATGTCACATTATTACATATCTTTTTAAAGATGAGTAGTTGTAGAGCAGGCAAGCTCCTATTTTGTATAAATAACATATGTCACTTTACATAGACACAATTTATTCCAAGTTGTTGCTCATGACAATGGATTACAAATTGATTCCAATTTCCAAGCTTTTGTTGGTGACAACGTAATACAAATGTGACACTAAAAATAAATGCATGATTCCAAAGCTTCTGTTGGTGACAACACAATACAAATGTGGCTCTGAAAATAAATGCAAGGGACTCACCTGGCCAACAATGCTGGGGAAATGGGAGTTTTGAAGATACAAAATGTACTTATCCCCTTTGAGAACTAGAATCATGCAAAAGATGAGGGGTAGTAAAATTGCTCCCATATTCTACTTGTAGCCTCCATGCATCGGGATACCACTTATCTCCATCAGAGCTCCTCATCCCAGTTCAAAACCTGTCTAAGAAGTTAGGTCAACCAAATCAACTTCTTTCCAATTTCACCCATTTTGAACTTGAAGGAAATTGGTCTTTTACTCTGTAACTACATAACTAGAGGCAAGAGAATTTAGAGTATCCCCAATAATACCACATCATCTTCTTCCTGAATCCTTATTAACCCTAAAAAATGAAAACCCTTATGACACTATCCACTATCACTATCCCTATTTATGGGCCACCACTATCACTACCAGCCTAATTCGTGCAAACCAAAAAACCACCTTAATTGATTCATGTAACTTAAGCCTTAACTGTACAATTAAAATGTTTAATTTTATTGATGTCTGGCTACATGCAAACTGTACCTCAAGCTAAGAAGCTATGAAAATAGCTAGACTCCAATGCCACTCAAATGATATGAAATCATTACAAATATTGTTTCATTAAAGCTATGAGATGTCCAATCAATCACTTTGGATGTTCATATGGCATTAATCGCCACCTGAAGTACAACTATGATACTTTCTTCAAAAATATTAAGAACTTAAATTAAATTAAATGTAGTACGTCAAGGCATTGAAAAGAGAGAACGAGCGATGAGTGATGAGCCTTGATCTCGTCACATGTTTGCATCTAATGGTTCTAGTGTTATTCTGGAGGTTTCAATTCTCAAGTCTAGTGCTTTAAAGATTTACTTTTGGAATGCAACTATAGCTGTCCACCAAAAATTCATCGAACGATTGTGGTTATATTGATTTTTGCTGACATTTGGCTACAGATATGGAATATCCTTTGCACATATTTCCTTCATTACTTTGGTCTGGGGATTTTATTATAAATTATTTTATAAGGTTGATAATTCAACCTTGTTTGGCCTTTACATCCTTTGTGTAAAACATTCTTAAGTTTTTAAGCCCTAGTCCTACGTTCTTCCTAGGCGGTCCCTCTTTTAAAAGATTTATGCATGTGCATATTTCTGCCACTTAAGTTCTTGTATCAATCATTGCCAAAATCCTTCAACCCATCGTGTTCATTACCATGATGAGCAATGAGCCTTGATCTCGCCACATGTCCACATCTAACGGTTCTAGTCTTATTCTGTAGTTTTCAATTCACAAATCTAGTGCTTCAGAGATTTACTTCTGGAATGCAACTACAACCATCCATTGAAAATTCATCGAATGATCGTGGTTATATTGACTTGCACTGAAATTTCACCACTATTTTTTTTTATTAGTTTGATATTATCTTTAATTTTCCAATTTTTTTCTTAATCATTTGAAAATAGGTTTAATTTTCCAATGATTTTTTTTTTTGGTTTGAAATTTTTAATTGCCAACAAAATTGTTTTTCATTTTAAAAACAGGTTTAATTCACCAATGGAAATATCTTCTAGGTTTGAAAATATATTTTAATTGCCAATGAAAATATTTTATTGCTTTAAAAAAAATCGCAATTCGCTAGGATTTTCCATAGACTTCTAGCAATTAGAAAAGATTCGCCAATGGAGATTATTATTTTCCTTAAAAATGAAAAAAAATTGCCACTAAAATTAATATTTTTATTAGGAAGTATACAAGATTCACCAGGATTTTACAACTTCGCCGAGGGGGCGGTTTCTTAAAGTTATCCCTGTCCCTTGGAAGTTTTTGGTGACATCCTCCACTTGGAAAGCTCCCTCTTGAAGATCTTGTGGCAGTTGAGGGGGGTTAAGTGGAGGGTTGATAGATTCCAAAGGGTTGAATTCTGATGCAGTTTGACTCAAATCACTTGAAGTGGATGTTTCTTTGTTTTGCTCCATGATCTTCATGTGTTGTGATCTTGTTTGGACCATACAATTGGGATCAACTTTTAGGGATATAGGAGGTAAACCTCTAACTCCTTAGGTTGGTCTAAAATTTAGGTACAAAAAGAAAATATAGGATGTTGAGGATCAAATGATGGTGATGAGATAAATGAAGGGTGAATGATAAGGATGATTGAACTTTTAAGAACTTTGGAGGAATACTATACTTTAGGATTTTGGCTTTGGATTTGGATTTGGTTTGATTTGGATAATGGACTCGTAAATACCAAGATGTTAGATGTTATCTTGGGGTAAACTTGTCCAAAGGGGTGATAATTTAACTAAATGTGTGAAGAAGGATTCATCCACACACACCTATCCAAACAAAGTGATTTTGATTTTGATTAAAGGATTTACCAAAATTACAACATGAATGATTTTTCCAAGGTTCTAAAAGTTGTTTGTGAGATGGGATTTGATTGATGATGTGACAAAAGAAAGGGTTGATTTTGATCCTAGATGAACCTAGAGAGACTTTGTTTACAAGACCAAGGTATTGAAGAACATGCTATACCTCTAAAACTTTCAACCCTATGTGAGAAATTCAAAATGTTGAAAAATACCAGGATTTTGACAATAATAGAAGGAATACAAGTTTGGATTATTTCTTGAAGCATGTTTGTGAAAGTTGTATACCAATATATCTCTGGTTTCATAAAGTGCTAAAAGATGTTTCTTGAGAGCCTTTGGACTAAGATGCTTATGACGATTAATAGACCTTGGTTTTGGGATTTTGACTTTGTGGGAAATCATGGGATCAAACACATATGTGGGGTTCAATTGTTTTTTATCTTGATTAAATGGATTCTTTTTACCACATCAACACTTCTTGCTTAAATTTCAAACTAAATGTCTATGTCTTAACTCCTTTTCATTCCACAAGGTCCATTATGTGAAAATAAAAAAATCAAGACCATAGTTTCCTAGGTTGACTTTGGAGAGAAAAAATTGAAATATGTGCCCAAATATTTAATCCTTTAAGGATAAAATCCCTAGAGACAAGCAGTAATATTTGGACTCTTCAAAGATATTTGCTCTTTCCAAAGCGTTTGAAATTTTGATGGCTTGTTGAATGATTTCAAAGTTTTGGATCCAAGCAATGTGTTTGACTGACTCACAAATTGTACAATCCTAAGATTGAAATGGCTATACTTTGTTGAGTCCCCACTCAGATTTCTCCAAACACTGAGACAAAGCGAACAGTTAGAGATTTGGCGACACTAGCTCACCTCTACGACACACACTTCTCGGGACCACCAAATCTCAAAATCCTAAAGATCCAGAGACCTTAAGGATTTTTTTTCTACCTTGAATAGTACAAACGTGGGGTAGATTCAGAATGACCATTCTTGCACCAACAAGTAATAAGTATTTTGGCCTTTAAATAAAGGGTTGTAGTAAGGACATCTGGTTCAAGGGATACAATGATAAACTCCATCAAGAAGTCTCCCAACCCTTAGAAAAAGGGATTTACACATCTTAAAGATACTAAGGGAGAGCTATCATGTATCGCTTCCTATTGATTGCAAACTTTCCTTGCAATCACAAATTTATATAGCAGTTCAGAAGAGCTTGGATTTAGCTCGTTACTACTTCAGTCATTCCCTCCTTTCGAAGCGGGGAGGTGGGCCCTCTAAAGATAAACAAAAGTGAAGAAGTACATTTGTAGTTTGATTGCCTAAAGTGCTAGGAGGGAACACACACAATTCCTTTCCTTCACACTCACATGATTTCTCAATTTTAGATCCAAATTTGAAATGTGTGGGTAATTTTAGACAACCAATATCACTAGAATTATTTTATTCTCAAGATTGCTGGGAGGTGAGAGAGAAGTGCATACACATTTGAATGACACAAATTGCAAAAAATCACAAAACAATGAAAGCAAATATTCTTTTTAAAGCACCAAGCTAAATGTGAGTTTTTCTTGTTCAATTTTAGCTCAAAATCAAAGTCTAGTAAGTTCCTAATGTTCAATTTTAATCCAAAGGTATTGCCACAATAGTGGTTTACACTTTCTAAGAGATCTTGATTTTTGATGAAATCACATATTTTTAGAAAATATAATGATTTAAGCCTTGAAAAGTTCCATTTAAAGGATTCCAATTGAATAGTGTTTGATCAAAGCACCTTATACCAAGCCCCCTTGGATAGAACAGTTTTAAACCATACATATAACCGAGTCTCCTTTACACCTATCAAAATGTTCATAAAAAACCAATTTTGCCATTTAGGGGATCAAATTTCATTTAAAATTTATTTTTGTAAGTATGTAGTCCTTATTATAAGCTTCAAAAAAAGTATAATTTTAATTAAATTAAATTTGCTTGTGAATGTAGGTTTTTCACTAAAAATCAAGCTCTTCGTTCTACGGAAAAAATAGTTTTGAGTGCACCAGATCCTTGATCCAAAAGACATGCACTAGATATCAGAGTTTTGATAATTTTAAAGAGCCCTCTATTGTGGTATCACCCAGAACTTTGACAAAGCTTGTGCTGTTTGTTAATTTTAAGCCCAAAAATAACTCTAGGTGGTCCTAAAACAAAAAATTAAAAGAAAAATTGGAAAGCCTAAGCTATTACAAAGAGCATTAAAAAATGCTTTTAGGTCTCCAAAACAATTTTTCTTCCTTTCCTACAAAGGTGACGATAGATAACGAGTGCCTACAACTAGCAAATGCAATGATAAAAAAAAGGTGATGCTCTATTGAGAATCAAAGGCGATGCTTTGGAGAGGACAGAGAGTGCATATGTGGTGCAAAATTGGAGGTGACGCTATGTCAGAAGTAGAATTTAGACAAAATAGATAGAGGTGGCATTGTAGCAAATGTGGTGCAATAGCAACAAGAAAAGGCAGCATGATGTAGCGAATGTGGCATTGTATACAAAGGTGGTGCTCTACAAGCAATTGAATGTGATGCTATATGCAAAGGTGATGTTGTATCTATCAAATGTGGTGTTGCTCCCCTCTACCTACAAAAAATGGAATTCTCAAGCAAAATTGGTCAAAATAAAACGGTTAGCCCTCCTAGCGCCAAAATGTGAGTGTCTAATCTACGATTAAATAACAAGATACAACAAACAAGTGTTAATCATGTTAGAAAACCAAAAAAAAAACTCCCTATGAGATTCTCAATCAAGAAAGACAAGAAAGCATGATGAAAAACATGAAATAAACAACACAAAAGCATGCAAACTCATCTAAATTAATCAAACCTTCATCCCATAGGGGGATTGGTGCACCTTTGATGTGGAAAGAAGCCCTTTCCTAATCCCAATGATAAGCTCCAATGTTGTAGATGATTCTAAGTATGAAATTGATGCTAAGTGATGAAAATGGTGATTGCTATGAAGTGAAATGCCTATAGTAAGATTGCATGAAGTTGTGGATCCATCTTGTGAAGAGAATGCTTCTATTTATAAAACTCAAGAGTTGAGAAATGAGAGAATTTGGTGACTGTGGGATAAAATGGGATCCAATAGGAATGTGACACTTGTCACAATTCTATTGGGTGAGGGTGGAGCACATTTTGGGAAATGTGTTGAAGAAAGGGGGATGTAAGAGTAATAAATGAGAATAGTTGAGGATTTGAAAGTTTGTAAGAAGAATTTATTGAATGTAGTTGGAGATGTGAGAGGATGTAATAGGAGTTATTAAAAATGTAAGAGAAGTTATTGAGGATATGATAGGTTTTTGAAACCTTTGGAGGGAAATTGAATGTGAATGTGGTTGGGAGGAATATGCCTTTGTGAGGATAAATAGAGGAATTAGATAATTAATAGAAATTATTTTCATGTGCAACTTGGTTGGTTGACCATGGGTTGATTTAACTCTTGAGGAGTTAAAATTTGGAGGATTTATTAATGATTAGAAAGTAATTTAGGATTAATTAATTCAAAATTAATTAATTGGAATGGATTAGGGGATTGTGACATTTGATTTGACTGATTTAATCAAATGAGATGACTTAGGGGGATTTAATTAAATGACTTGATTTAATTAAATATGATGAACATTAATTAGAACAAGGGTGAATTAATCTAATAAAATTAATTATTTGATTAATAACTGAATTTGTTGATTTAATTCAATTATTTAATTAATTGGTTAGTTCGGGGTGATTTAGGAAGAAATGGTGTTAGTTAATTAGAATCAGATGCATAGTATCAATCAGGACTTTTTAAGTGTCTACAGTGAGCTCAAATGGATTTTTCATAACGTCTTCTACCTCAAATTCTCCCACTAGATCTTGGGTTTTTTGTGCGGGGGTAGAGTGACTTCTTGGATCAAATTATTGAGAGTTGGTATCACTTTTGGTGGGTGTGAATTTTGTTTTCTCCATGACTCTCTTATGTTGTGATCTTTTTGTTACCATAAATTGTGTGTCACCTATGAGAGAGTTGTGTTGGGATTTGTAATGTTTAACTCTCTAGTTGACTCAAATTTAGGTAAGAGGGCCCCTCTAAGTCATTTTGGAGCAATGATGTGAGTGGGAGATGAAAAGATGAATGATATGGGGAGTGATCTTTGCAAACATTTTGGGACAACATTTTTGACTATAGGTTTGATGTTTGATGTTTGATGTTTGGATAAAGGATGTTAATGGACTTGTGAATCTTGAAGGTAGACTTGTGACCTTCAAGATAAACTAGTCCAAAAATGATAACTAACTCAACTAAGTGCATGGAAAAGGATCCATTTCACACACAAAATAGATAAGTTAGGGTATGGTTTTGATTGATGTCTAAGTCAAAAGTGTTGGCATGTTCAAAATTTTGCAAAGTTTGGTGAAGTGAACTACAAAATTTGATAAAGGGTGGATGAAATGTTAAGACCCAAAATGTCAACCTAGAGTGAACCTTTGTATTGCAAGACCAAGGTGGTAAGAAATTTTTTATATCTCTAAAGTAACTCAAACCCAAAAGATCAATGTTGATTTAAATGATAGGGACAATTTGAACATATAAATTAGGGCCACCCAACAAAGGGCAAGAATAAAAATTTCTTATCAAGATGCCCCGATTGCGATAAAGCTTTAAGGCCTATTTTTTGATAAAATTTAAAGTATGATGTCTACATTCGAAATGGTGGAATGTGAACCTTATTTTGGGGATTTTGATTTTGTGAGAGATTATTAAGACAAACACAAGATCGTGAAAAAGAGGATATTTATTTCCATGCAAGAGGTGGTAATATGGGCCTTTCGACCATAATATCAAAATTTTTCTCTTGTTTTTCTAAGATGTTTGTTGCATTTCTCCATTGGCTTGGTGTTTCCTTTGTTTCAAAAGTGAAGATCCTCAAACTATTGATTATATCTATTTTTTCTCCTTCAATCAGTTCAAAGTTTGGTTGTATGATAGTTGATGTAAGGTTTGGTTTTTGAACCAGAGCGATCAAACACCAAATGGTCATGTGTGGGGTTCAATTTTTCAATTTATCTTGCTTATATGAGTTCCTTTTTACCACAAAAACTTGTCTTGCTTAAGTTTCAAACTAAATTTCTATGTCAAAAACATCATTTATTTCACAAGGTCCATTATGTGAAAGTCCTGAAGTTTAGAGCCATAGTTACCTATGTTAACTTTGGGAAGTATGGATTGAGATATAAGTCAAGATATTTAGAAGTCTCTAAAGATAAAAAAATCCTTAGGAAAAGCATCAATATCAAGGCTCTTCAAAGGGTATCCATGCTTAAACCAAAGGGTTTAAAATTTTGAGAAAAATCGTTGATGTCTGTTTGCAATATTTTGGAGCCAAGAGAGTTTTTAACTAACTCACAATCATTTACAATCCTAGTTCGAGCAGGTATGTATTTCTTAGTATGCTTACCATCATCTCCTAAGAGATTATTAATCCATGAAGATGGAATGGAAAAATAGGCTATGTCACGGAAATGCAACGTCTTGACATGCCAAGCAAAAGATTCCTTTCCCTATTTGCTTTATTTCCTCAACCAAAAACTTAACATGGTAAGTAACTTCTTGGAACGGTGCTATTCCAATGCACTACCTTAAAATATGTTTTAAAAATGGACTTGGTTAGCCACTACAAACAAGGTTTTTAATGACCATATTTGGGATAAACTGATGCTATACATGCAACAATTCACTCAATTAAGAGGCCTCCCAGCCCTTAGAAATATCTAAGGGTTTTAACGTATCAAATGGATACTAAGGAAGACATTCATTGATATAGGACATCAACACCAGCTTGGTTAATGACTTTAGTCACACCAAATTATTTGTATAGTGGACCTAAATGAAAGCACTGCTTGGGTCATTCCCTCTCACAAGATGGGAGGCAGACCCTCTAAAGGTAACACATTTTATGAAGCGTAAAATGCTTTTCATCACCCAAGATTGCAAAAAAGGTGCAATGGGAGAGGATACACAACAAGAACACACAAGCAAATCAAATGCACATTCATTTTAACTTTGACAAGCATAATGAGTTTTTTTAAGCACCAACTGAAGTTTTTAGATATTTTTGTTCAATTTTAAACCTAATATTGCAAAATGAGGATATGTGGGTTCAATTTTAACCAAATTTGAATGTTAATTTTAAACCCAAAAGTAAATTTAGTTGGTCCTAAAATGTGAAATAAAGCATCGTAAATGGGTTATAATTGCCCCATAAGTGTAAAAACCCTTGTTACAATATATAATAAAATGGAAATATGCTCCTTCACTTCAAATTTTACTCCCCAAACCTGCAAAACCAATTAGCCTCAAAAACAAAAACTAGAAGTTAGTGACATGTTAGCAATTAGATGAAATCAAAAAATTAAAATACATGTCAAATTTAGTTTTTGTTTAGTTGACCAGTAAATAACGATGCTGAAATCAATTGTGTCATTGAATTTCCATCAGTTGCATCGCTATATCACAAGTGTGTTGCTATATTGAAAAAATCAATTGTGTTGCTTTGTAGTAAATAGTGACATCAATGGCATTGCCAAATCAAATGCGTCACTATATCAAAATTCATGATGCACTTAAAAATAAGTTTAGTGTCGCTATTTTAATATGAGGTAATGAAATTTAATAAGGCATTGCTAAATTAATTATGCATCACTATTTTCAAACCCAACTACATTGTTGTATAGTGACACATCCTAGATGCGTCAATGAATCTTCAATAGCATCATTGAATTTGCAAATACAAAGAAAATGGGAATCTAAAGAGAAATTCATCAAATTCAATTACTATAGCCCTCCTTCTAGCACCAAAATGTGACCAATGACATAGTATAAGTTAACTACACTTGATCCATATGAATTTGAAGCATATTTAAACCACTAAGCATCAATCCCAATAAGATATTCAATGTAAACAAAGCGAAGAAGCCATTAAAACTAGCATTCTAAAACATGAAAGCTTGAAAAACATCTATTCTAAGACATTGAAACTTATCCTATTGGGGGAGTGGTGTTGTATTGATGTGGAATGGCAACCCTTTCCCAATCCCTTAGATAATATGAACCTTTCAAATCAATTTTATTGATTAAAATCAATGGGAACTGATGAAAAAGATGAATGAAAGCATGATTAAAGCTAGATTAACATGATAAAAGCTAAGATGATCGACGTGAGTGTATGAAAATCTATTCTAAATGTATGTAAGATTCAAATATGCAATCCCTAGATTCAAAAATATACTAAATGAGTGCAACTAAGTTACCATGGAAGCCATTAATGGAAGCTTTATGCTACTATAGTCAAGATTTAAACTAAAAATGCTAAATATGGATGCAAATGAGAGTGATTTTAATAGGATCAGTTTACTATTAAAATATGAATCCCTTTTCAATGGATGAAAGGTCTATTTATAGAATAGGCAAAAAGAAACCAATGGTCACGATTGAAAGAATCAATCAATGGTAAAGATGGAAAAAAGTGGAGGCATGGATCATGGATTCCCATCAAGGGTTGAGAATGCAAGTTGATATTTAATCAAGGGCTCACAATCATGCAAAGAAGCACACTTTCAAAAATTGCTTAGGAAGTTTGTTGAAAGTTTGTTACAAGGAAGACTATTATTTTATTCAAATGAGTGAAGAGGGAAAGAATATTTCCTTTTTGGAGGAATGTGCAAAGGAGGAATATTTTCAAGGAATATTCCTTTGCAAGTAGAGAGTTAGAATTAATTAGTAACTTGATAATTCAAACAAAGTTTCAATTATGCAAATTAGGGTAATTTAGGATATCTATTAAATAATTAACTTACTTAATAAAAAGGGGTCAAAATGACATTTAATTAAATAATTAAGATTATTTAATTAAATGAGAGGACTTAGGGTGTTAAAATTAAATATTTTGATTTGTCTAATTTAACAGGATGAAAGGTTAGCATGAAAGGTCTAGGTATTAATCTAATTAGATTAATCAAGTTAATAGATGAAAATGATGCAATTAATTAAATAACTAGGCTAATTTAATCAATTAAGCAAAAAGAGGATGGGTTTTAGGATGAAACGGTGTTATTATATCATATTCGAGTGATATCATTTAGAAGTGGCCACCATGACTATGCAATCTACTATGTTCACAAGAGCAGTTGTCAAAGGCTTGGAAAATAAACTCTCAAAATATAAGAAGATTCAAACACGTATAAATGATGAATTAAAAAATTTGTATATAGAAAATGTGAAGTTGAAAAAGTAGTTGAAAGGAGCAAGCCCCTCTTAGAGCACTGAAATGATAGTGTGCCAAAAGGTTGATGATGTTTCCACTAAGAAAGTAGAAGCCTTAAAATAGGAAATAGAAAACTTGAAGTGATGCAATGAAGAGGCCAATAAGGAGGTAAAGGGGAAAATTTATGGTACATTAGAGAAGGTCTTAGAGCATAGAATCAAGATAGTGATGGACAAGATAGAAACTGTACATGAATGTTACATTTCCTTATCCAAAGCAATAGAACAAATGAAGATTCATGCTCTTACCTTGGATCCTTTGTTCAAGAAGTGGCAACCCATCCATCATACACTGAACACATTGTGCAAGGTTTTGCAAAGAAGTATGGATGCACCTACAACATTGAACCCAATAGAAAGGATGGTGAATATGGTGAGTGATGAATCTTTCTATGTGTCAAGGAAAATCTAGAAGATTGATGCAAGGATAGAGTCCTTTCATACAATCAAGTAGTTGTTTATACCAAGAATGCTTGGAGAAGATGATCATAGATTGTGCTAGCTAGAAAAATAAGTTCAACCAAGTAGTCACCAATTGCATTGCTCATCTACAACAAGATGGTGATATAAATGTTCATAACTTCAATCTAATGTTGGATGTAATGATTGCATTAAATTTTGGATATTCAAAATTCATTGCAGAAGCTAGAGGTTTGATGAATGGAAGATGGAAGAGTCACCTGGCCAACATGATAGAGATCCAAGAGTATAAATGGCCCAATGATTATATAGTGTTCACATTCCCGAGAAAAAATATTTGGCTCCTTCAAAAGAGTAGACTTGATATCAGGAAGTATGAAGCACCAAGCATTGGAGATATTATCATGAAGAAAGGACCTTTCCAAATCTAAATGACCACGGGTACCTTATGGTGATTAATGAACTTTAGTGTCTTACAAGCGCTTCAAAATTCACTACATGATAATTCTCATATGTTTCTTATCTAATCACTTTAAGCAATCACACTTAAATGGTGATAGTTAAGTCTTTAGTTTATGTTAATTGAAAAGACATTTTGTAAAGGTCTGTCACTTCCTTCATCTATAAAATGGAAACTAAGAGCACATTTTGAATCATCAGTGAGTAGGTAGATAGAGATAGAAGAATATAATATAAAATAATTTTGAAGAAACACTTCTAGTATGAATTGTAAAATATTTTGAAGCAATTTAATGGAGAAGAAATTATAATCTAGTGGCTGAAATTATGGTGTTCAATTGTTTCTTGATATTAATCTATAGACGTTATCTTGTTGTCTCCAAAGTGATCTTTCCTTGTTATTTAAATCATTATATCAAGGATATATATGATTTATCAAGACACATTTGCTACCTTTGGGTGATTCATTTTGATTGGTTTCTACAAGAAAGAATTAAAAATACTTTTATGTGATTCATTTTAATTGGTTTCTACAAGAATTAAAATCCTTTTAAATAAGTCATCTTAATTGGTTTCCTTCAAGTGCAAAAATTAAAATCCTCTCAAATAATCATAGTAACTTGGGGAGATATCATTGGGATTTGTAAGAAGAGCCTGGTAACTGACAACCTTATACATTTATACAAGGTATAAAAAATTTGAAAGTGCCAAACAAATTTGAGTTAAGCCAGAAGGAGGACACATATATCATATACATCTTGACTCCATTGCCCAATAAAAGGCATTGATCCACTTTAGTTTTTAAACAATACTTCATAAAAACCTAATTTATACACCTTAATCTCAAATTTTAGGAGTAGGAGTAGTTGCTAGTCTAGTATCTATTTCATATTTACATGTTGTGGAATAGAGAGGATGATTTAACTAAAAAAATTGGAAAATACACAGAATCTCTAAATTCATAATCTACTTAATTATCAAAGGTACACTCACCTAGATCTAGCAGAACCTGAAGATCATGGAATCTTAACCATACTGGTTAGCTCCATTTTTTGGCCAAAACATTACTAAACTTGACCATAGAGTCTGGCATATTCTTAGGGTTTGTAGTTTGCAATTTTGGAAACCAACACGGGGGTTGAAACTAAAGAGTAGAATTGGACCTTAGTCCAAGTGTCTATTTGGGACTCGAATTCCCAACTGGACAAACACTGGTAGAATTTGGAAAATAAATGACTAGGTGACTAAAAAATTTAGTCACAACAACTAAAAATGGCTAAATTGTACTAATTCTTTGCAACACATCTATAAATGAGTAAATAAATGACTAATTTGGTCATCGGGTAAAAAATTATTTAGTCACACAAATAAAAATGACTAAGCAGACTAGTCACATGAGTGCAAATTAGACTAAATTTAAAAAATATTTGGGGAAATGATTGGTGGGAGTCATGTAATATTGTGCAATTTTTTGCATTATTCTTGTTTAGAATTTGGCAATTCTGCATTATTCCCATTTAGACACCTACATTGAGGTGTGTGAACTACACTGAGTTGCCTCATTTTAAGTTACAACAATCAGGTGCACAAATTCCACTGAGGCATTTTGAGTTAAAGCACTTACATGGGAAATAAAGATTGTTTGGAGAGGACCTAGATAATTCTAAAAAGGAAGGCAAGGACTTTGGTATTTGATATAAAGTATTTGAAGTCTGCAACAAAGTTAGATTTGGGGATGCCCTCTGCATCAAATTCAAAGATAATTCAAAACCCTCATTACATTAAACACAAAATCTATAGCTTTCTGATTGGAAACTTACAGTAGTTACAATCTACTGCTCTTAATAATGTTCTTTTATAGTCTCGCCACTGTTTTACTTCATAATCTGTTTGAGCTAAATATAATAAAATTTGGGTGTTAGTGCCAAAATATAATTTCCTCAAACAATTTTGATACATTTTCACTACAAGCATAAACTATCCTTGTGCAAAGTAAACATGTGCTATATTTACCCACACATCAAGCATCTACACAAAGATGTTTAATACTACAGCTTCTTGTACCTATGCAAAAATTTCCAATGCAATACCAAATTGACCCATTTCAACTAGCACAATGGCTATCCCATTGTAGCATAAACATTTGTTGGTCTCTGTGCCAACACTTTACAAGATAGTTCTCTAGCCTTCTCAAGATGTGTTGCCTTGTTCTTTGGATCCCTCCTCTCATTGTGAAAAGATGCAAAATAATTCCAATTTCCAAGTGAAATGTCAACATAAGAATTCTTCTCATCTGATTCACTTTGTCTAGCTTTAATTGTTTCTTTTGCTTTAAGCCAATCATCTTTTTCAGTTCCATGTTTCCAAGAATACATAAAGCATTTGATGAGCTTTTATCCACCTTAAGTGCATCCCCAATCAATTGTATGCTTAGTTGGATCTCATTTTGAGCTTGAGCCATGGCTGCAAGACATACATATGCATCCACATAATCAAGAAACTTGAATAATAGTCACTTGTATAAAAGATTTGCTTTTTTAGTGTCATGTAGTTGTTCAAAAAACGTAGCAAGATTAAATAGTGTTGTGAATTTATCCCATGGTAACTCAAGTGAAACACCACCTTCTTCAACTCGAAGGAAGAATTCCATATCCTTAAAGCATATAGAAAAAGTAGAATTGGCATTACGGATTTTATTTATGAATTCAACCCAAATGCCATTTCCTAATGCCTCTATAAAAGTTTGTTGAGCCAACTCTAGTTCATCACACTCAAAATGAAAAACCCAATGTTGTTTAACAATTCAATGGGTACTTCTTCTCTTCTCTTCTTTAGAAGAGACTTTGCTATCTTAAGAGAATCTAAGGTTGCACTGGATTTTGTCGATATTAATAACTCACCCATCTTGATAAATGCATGGGCATCATGTGGATCTATGCGAGTTTCCTTTCTTTAAATTTCCAAAGCCTTTTTTTCCTACCCTTTCTGAGCATATATATGGCCTACAACTTTCAAGCTCTCATAGTTAGGTGGACCTCCAACACCTTTTCAAAATTTTAGAGAGAACTCTTAATATCTCCTAGCTTCAATTAAACCTATCCAAAAAATCCTATGGCCTCTGGCTTCTTTCCTTGACTGATGCCTTGTAGTAGCAGCCAGTGGTGTCATAATCACATTTACAATGATAAGATCATGCAAGATATAATATGAATGATATTTCATGAGAGGGTGGTCAGTTGAAACAAGAGCTATCTTAGTCAACTATTCCACAAAAAAAATTTGCCCTGTGAAGACAAATGGTTTGCTAAATGATTCAATGTCTTTATATAGTATGGGTATAATTCAAAGGCTCTACGCATATTTTCCATTCGTTCATGAACACTACCCTTTTTACTAACTATGAGAATCCTACAATTAAAAAATGCACAAAATTGACCACAGAGATTTTTCCCCATTTCAAACAACGAAATTTCCAAAAAATGCATTTAAAACTTGCAAATAAAATCACACCGATTTTTGCACTAAAAAAAACCATGACACCATAGCTTTTTGCTTACTATTATGCTTTGATAGATTTTTCCAAGCATCCATAGCTTGTTTGAAATCACCTATTTTAGGCTTTTAGCCATAGAAGCAAGGTAGTGATCTATTTGATAACATGCTTTGGTAGACATTTATGAAAAATGTGGTAGCATAGACAAGGCAATGAACTTTGGAAAAAATGCCTCAAAGAAATGTGGTCTCATGGTGATGGAATTCCATGACAAGAGAATTGTTATGCATTGTCATGGCATTCCATCACCATGAGACCACATTTCTTTGAGGCTTTTTTTCAACCAGTTCACTATCTTGTCTATGTTATTGTTTACTATTATGATTGGATAGATTTTTTCCAAGCATCCATAGCTTGTTCAAAAGCACTTGTTTTAGGATTTTAGCCATAGCAACAAGGTAGTGAACTATTTGATAAAATGATTTCATAGACAATATGTATGAAATATGTGGTAGCATAGGCAAGGCAGTGAATTTTTTTTTAAAATGCCTCAAAGAAATGCGATCTCATGGAATGCCATGACAATTAAATGCAATTGGTAGTTGCTCCTAGTTACTAGTTATGAAATGTGAAGTAATTGCATAATTTCTTAGGTTGACTTTGTAAAAATTGTGCGTGTGAAATGTGGGAGAGTTAGCAAATCAATACTAAAGCACACAAACATCAATGGTGTATTATATTAAAGATTTGAATCAAAGAACTAATCTAAATTGCAGTTAAACAAATCTTCAAAAATGTTCCATTGTTCTCTATTATCAAGGATTTATTAAACCATATTGGCTCTCAGATTTTGTATATGCACTATGGTTGTTAAACTGATAACTTGAGAAATGAGATGTTCTAAATGCAAGAAATCTAAGTTCCTACATGAAACTATGTGATGAAAGCTATGATGCTATGATAATGGAGATATTGATAAATGGATAATGTTGCTAAACTATGTGATGCAAATGTTGTGATAAGAAGCTATAATAATTTTCCATATCGTCAAATGACCATTGATGTGATGGATTAAAATGGAACTATAAAGAAAGACATGATTCTGCAATGCAACTATAAACTCCAAATGCTCTAATTCTCCAAAGCTATTCATGCATAATAAGTTTAATTGAATGTAGGATGCCAAATACTATAGCAAAGGGTTGTATTTATAGGATTTTTCGAGCATCTTGTGATGTGGCAGCGATTGACAATCCAAATTCAAACATGAGGGATGAAAGGTGGAGATGGAGAGAATCAAGAAGGATGTTCCCTTGACTAAAGACAACATGCCAAATGGATGAAGGAATCAAGTGTGTGAGAAAAAGACGATGTGTTCAAAGTTCGTTGAAGATAATTGTAATTTAAAAATTAGAATTATTTAATTTCATGTGACCTTGGTGAGGTGGCATGAAAAGTTGTAGACATGTGCTTGAATTCCAAATTTGGGATTAGTGAAAATTAATTAAATAAAACAAACTATAGAAATTTGTTTATTTAATTAAATTAGAGGAATATGATTTTAGATTTGAAGAATTAGAAGATATGAACTATATAAATAAATTGAGAATTTATTTATAAGTAGATGAAATATTAATTAAATAACTAGTATTTAATTAAATGTCTTGACCGATTTTAGGTATATACATTTTGCCCCTCTTTGAAGTAATGTGTTTATCTTGACCGATTTTAGGTATATACATTTTTCCCCTCTTTGAAGTAATGTTTTTACACATTGCTTCAAAGAAAAACAATACTATTCATGTCAACAAAAAAAAAATCAATGCCCTAGACGTTGATTTTTAGGTGATGACGAATATATGCCCCCTCAAAAGATAAATCGGTGAATTTTTGAATTTTTAGGATTTTTTAGGATTTTTTGAGAATTTTGATGATTTATCAATGATTTGATGATGATCTCAAAATTTTATGCTTCAAAAATGATTTATCTCCCAAAAAATGATGTTAAAGCCACCAAGTGATGATTTGATGAATTAAAGCCCCTTTGAAAACTAAAATAAAACAAGCCTATAAAAATGCCACTTAATTAACCTTTAAAAGGTTAAAAAGAATGATTAGAAAGTTCATTTGTGCATTAGTCATTTTGAAAACTTGAGAGTGATTAGAAATTTAGCAATTTGGAGAAGAATGGTGATCCCCTACCACACACATCATTTTGAGCGGGTCAGGCTTCACAACCGCCCGACGACGTAAGGTCCTTCGGTATGTACCCCTTAAAATTGCTTCATAATTTTTGCGTTTCATTTTTCCCTTCATTTTCATGTTTTTTAATTTGCCTTTATTAGTTTAGCACATTCAGAGACCGCAATAGCGCATAGAATGATTGTTCTAGTGCATCAACAACTTTAGCGCATAGGATTAGAATATTAGTGCATAGGGGAAATGAATTAGCACATAGGTTTGTCGAAGTAGCGCATACGATAACTGTTGTGGCACATATGATCCTTTAGCACTTAGGAGAAGTTAGTTAGCACATTGATTGTCTATGGTAGTGCATAGGATGTTTCGACGCATCGAGACCCTGTTCCGGCGCATAGATCAAATGAAATGGCACATTGGATACTTTGGCGAATAGAACCTCTGTTCTAGCGCATTGATGAATTTTTTTGGTGCATTTGGTTTTCTAGCACATAGAAAGGCTATTCTAGCGCATTGGTGAAGTTTTATACCAGATTAATGATTTTCTTGATTAGACTCCTTGATGTTGATGATGTTTGATCGTTTCAGCCTTTGTGTTGATGATGATTGATGATGTTGATAGGTTATATTTCTATTGATCTCATGATAGGTGAGATTCAATGATAGGATGATGATAATTGACCTCATGATAGGCGATGATCAATTATAGGTTGATTAATTAAATGACCTCATGATAGGTGAGGTGCATTGATTGATTGATAAACCTCATGATAGGCAAGGTTAAATTGATTGATGAACCTCATGATGGGCGAGGTTGAATTGATTGATGGACTTCATGATAGGCGAGGTTAAAATTGATTGATTGATGAACTTCATGATAGGAAAGGTTAAAATTGATTAATTGATGCTCATGAGATTTGATCAAAGTCTCACCATAGCTAATTAGATTAATAGGATGATTGATTTTGATTGATTGATTGATTGATTGATTTTCATTGATTGATTGATTGAATGATTTGTGATTTTGTGATGATAGTATTCATTGATGAGTTTACAGATTAGAGAGAATTTTCCCAGGACATGTGATTTGATTCCCCATTTGGCCCCACCTGATGTAGTTGTCATTGCACGATGCAGTTCGTCATCTCTAATTGATATGCCCCAAATTACAATCAACAGGGGTTTGTTGACAACCTTAGCTGAGAGGTGGCACAGTGAGCATAACACCTTTCATTTTCCCACTGGTGAGATCACAGTTACTCCAGAGGACATATATCAGATTGAGCAGATACCCGTGGTTGGAGAGCTTGTACTATATGATTCATAGGAGCAGGGCAGGACTAATGCATTGCATAGAGTGTTTGCGAATGAGCATATATGCGGCTATGATATTCCTTAGAGGGATATGGTTGATGCTTACACCACTTTTCCTTATGTTCTTGTTGGATTTATTAGAGGGTTCCTTTGTCCTAATCACAGGTCAAAGGGACTGTCAGTTGGATTGGGGTGGATTTTGGAGAGCATGATTGCTCAGAGTACGAGAAATGCATGGGGTTGTTGTATGCTTGCACATTTGTGTCATGAATTACACCAGGTGGTCTATCTTCATAGGGCTATTTTATCGGCTGGAGTCACATTGCTTCAAGTCTAGTCCTGGGAGCATATAGCAGTTAGTCGACCAACTAGAGATAGACAACTTTCCATGAAGCCGTATGTACATATTTATGCCGATCGACTTGCTCTGCCTAGGCTGCACAAACTAGAGTACTGGAGGAGGACACTAGATGATCTTGAGTCTATGGTATGGCGACCCTATCTGAGTTGTGAGCAGTGGCCTGAGGATGACATTGAGATGCCATTTTTGTGTCAATCCCTGTACCTGATTATCCATACATGATTCATTATTGAGAGACTCATGCTGCTAAGAGTACTAAGGCATATGGTAGGGTTTAGGATATGCCATAGGGAGTGGCCCACTATGCACAATGATGGGTAGATGCAACAAATTAGGGACTTGTCTTGTCTTATGATGCAACAGTTCAACACTTCCAAGGATTATAGGTCATCATTTGGAGGTGCATCTAGAGATCACCGATGCTATGATATCATAGGAGTATGCAAAGTACATGTTCCTACATCCATTCCCATGGATTACTATCCCAGACGATCCAACACCCTTTCTAGAGGAGGAGGGGGCAGTAGGTCATAGGCGAAGGTGGCAGAGAGGGGAGCAAGAGGAGGAGGATTCAACAGAGGAGTCAGATAACAATGACGATGGGGATGGTGATGGAGATGGAGGAGGCAGAGATTATGATGGGAGTGATGGGGGAGGAGATGAGGGTGGAGGAGGGCTAGGTCTCATTGTTGGAGAGTTGAGAGTGCCTCGCAAGAGACGATCATTAGTTGCCCCTTCTCAGCAACGCGTGGAAATTAGACTACCATTGTAGCAACAAAAAACATAGATAGTTGTTTTACAGGTGTAGGTTCAGATGTTGCAAGGTCAGCTAGAGTAGGTAAAAAAAATTCTCACATAGGCATAAGGATAGATCTAGACACTGATGACTGAGAGGGATGATATTTTATAGCAGACACAACAGGTACAGGCCCAGCTCGCATAGGTACAAGCCCAGGGTTAGGGACATATGTAGGCATAGATTGCCACACTTATTGTAGAGAGATACACTCTATGACACTAGGTGGAGCAGGTTGAGGGTGTCTCTGAGAGATTACAGTAGGCTGCAGTGGTTGTCGGGTCCTTAGACTATTTTAGGGAGATACATCATACCACCTAGGAGGCAGAGTTTTACAGGGTTAGGTATCACGATGCAGTTCCTCCAGAGCAGTGAGAGAGCTTTGCACAATCCCAGTCAGGTAGGTCCTAGTCTTAGACCACTAGCATGGGTGGTACATAGTTGCTTCCTAGAGATAGGAGAGATCCTGGTGTAGGTCCATCAGGTGGAGGAGGTACTGGTCATGTGATGCCAACACCATCTAGGGGAGCACGCATAACTCCAATTATGATGACAGATTTTTTTAATGTATTTTGGGACATGATGTATACCTTGTTGAGATTATGGATGCATAGTACCTAAATTTGTAGTATTACTCTTCAATGGAGGACCTTTTCCATGAAAGATAATCAACCACACATAAAGTGTTGCAACTAGGCATACACAATCGAGATTTTATTGATCTATACTATGAGATTGGATTATTACAAATGTACAAGTTGCCTGATTATATAGGCAAGAGAGAAAACATAAGATGCATGAGATGTTTCCATGTGTCATTATCTAACAAGATGTGACAACATGTGAACCCTATCTAGGAAATTATTAAATGTTGAGATAAGTTCTAGAAGGAAAACTCATCTTCTAGAAGGAATCTTATCCCTACAAACAAGGAAGGGGATATTACCCCATTTATTAAATGATTTATTAAAAATGCAACCTAGGACTAAATGATATATGACCTAAGTTAACCTATGCTAGTGTAATAATTAATTACACTAACATACCTCTTTATTTTAGTTGAGACATTGATGTTGTACCTCTTTGATTTTAGACATTATGATACATTGCCATTTTTGATATTCATGTATCTCTATATACCTTTGCATATCCTTGTACACTTTTACATTATGATTTTGAGGTTATGTGATATGCGATGATGATTATGATCTACGTGTCTATATGATTTTCATATGATGATGATCATAATGATTATGATGGATGCATTTAATTTCTATTATTTATGCTATGTGATGTTCTATATGATGATGATGATATGATATACTATGGATGTATTTGATGATGCAACTAATGTGTTATGATTCTATGATGCCTATGAATGGATGAATGTATGAATGAAATTATCACATGATGGTGCATAGTTCTATATGTTTATGATGTTTACATGATGATTATGTAATGATGATATGATGATGCATGATTGATGATTCTATATGTTTTATGCTATGTGAGATGGATTTTGATTATGTAAATGATGTGTGATGATATGTGATGTTTATACTGATTATGTATGGATGTAATGATGATGGGATGATATATGGATGATGTTTTATAATATGAAAGATGAATTTTGATTATGTGATACAAATGATTATGCTTAGCTGAGTTCGCAAGACTTCAAAACCTCTAGGGCCTTAAGCTTAAATGAGTGAATCTATCCAATTTCCAAGAGCTGCAGGAATGTTGTAGTATGTTAATTATTTGTTAAGTTAAGTTTCACAAAACCTGACATGTTTCCCAACTCTCTTAGAAATATGAAGAGACTCACTCATTTAAGCTTAGTATACCACTTTCTTAATGCAACTATATGAAATGATTTTGATTATGTAAATGAATGCCATGCATGTCTTTTTATGTTTTATGATGTAAATATCATGATGTAATGCACAAACAGAGGAATGCAAATGACAATGCAATTGATGTGTTTTCTAATGTATTCAAATGATGATGCAACTGATGTGTTTTCTAATGAGAATGATGTGTTTTTGGTAATGTCAAGTGTACTCAATCCATTGATAAGAGAGATAACCTCATTGTGCAATTGTTGCAGCTTTGGAAATCCCATAGATACAAATGCAACCTAACATGGATGCAATCTAATTTAACCATGCGGATCTAATATGTAGATGCCATTTGTAATAGCTGATTTTTCATGCTTTTTATCATCATTGAGCCTTTAAAATGTTGAAAGTGAGTACAAGCATCGATGGAATATTTAGACCATGATGACCTAAGTACTACTTCCATGATTTTTGATATTGCAAGTTAACACAAGCATCTAAGTATAATTAAACCGAGATGACCTGATTATTGTTTGTGTAAACAAACAAGAGTTAACCATTTTTCCTATGCAAATTCATAATGTCATTAGTGATACTTTGAAGAGCACGTCCTATGACAATTTGCACAGTAATAATGATCAACTCATAGACAACAAACCAAGAAAAATCATACTCCTTCCTGGCTCCTCTAGTTCAATACATCATCGAGGTGCTCTAGAGATATGATAACAAAAATCTAAGTTCAAATATTGAACATTCATGCCACAGTGATAAATCCATGATTCAAAAGAACAATCATCCATTTGAAGTGTGCTTTTGGTTTGATTGATTGGGTTGTTTGATATGGATGGTTGATGTGTTCATGTTTGTGTGATTGATGTTCAATGTTGAGTTACACTGTGGTTGTTGTGTTTGTAGTGTTTTTCCTATTGTTGTTTGTCTATTGGTTCAAGCTCAAAGTTTATTGCTCCTAGTGAGTTCAAGATTTTTCCCCCAATCTAGGGTGAGACATGACCGTGATGCCAGGATATGTACATGAAGCTTTCCGATGATAGGAAAATTGATGGCGAAAGTGAATGGTTGGCATGCTCAAATAGATGGAAAAGATAACCTATCACAAATAGCACATGTTGTCAGGTTTTCACTACTTATTTTTATTGCACTTTTTTAGATTTTATTATTTTTTGATTTTTCACTTTTTTTGTTGTTACCAAGATGCTTGTTTTCCAGGTTTTCATCAAGGTAGCCATTTTTTCAGGACTCTTTCTAATGCACTAGATGATTTGGGTGTAGAATATCTTGAGATGTAGGCTATTTAGGGGTTCCTCAAACAAATCCCCTTTTGGTGTCAATTACTGATATGCTCCTGATCTGAAGACTGATACAATGACAAAGGGACCTAGCTAGTTGGGTTCAAATTTCCCCTTCTCTTGATCTTGTTGGTTACGAGGGTTCTCTTTCAAGACTAAGTCACCCACTTGAAATGTTCTAAGCTTTACTCTATGATTGTAACTTCTGGATATCCTCTGTTGATATGCTTTCAAGCAGTCCATGGCATGCTGACGATGTTCATCCAATAGTTTTAATTCCTATAACCTACACACTCTGTAATCCTCATCTAAAATGATCCCCTTTAGTGACACTCAGAGTGATGGTTGCTCAACCTCAATAGGTAGAATGGCCTCTAATCCATAGACTAGAGCATAGGGTGTAGCTCTTGTCGGGGTGCGGATACTAGTTCTATAATCCCATAAGGTAGGGTTCAATTGAACGTGCCAATCATGTCTAGCCTCATTGACATTTTCCTTCAAGATGTTTTAGGATAGTCTTATTTGACGCCTCTACTTGGCTATTTCCTTGAGGATAGTATGGTGTCAAAAATTGATGTTGGATGTGAAAACTCTCACAAAGTTCTTCAACATCCTAATTCTTGAAAGGTCTTCCATTGTTAGTGATAATCGATTGAGGGATGCCATACCAAAAGATGATGTAGTTTAGGATGAATGACGAGATTTGTTTTCCTATGATGGTGGTTAGGGGAACAACTTCAATCCACTTTGTGAATTATTATGTGGCTGTGATGATAAACTTGTGTTTATTGGATGAAGATGGATGAATCTTGCCCACAAGGTCTAATCCCCACTGAAAAAAAGGCCAAGTTTATGTGAAAGGTTGCAATTCTTGTG
Organism: Sequoia sempervirens; assembly: GCA_007258455.2. Classification (NCBI taxonomy): domain Eukaryota; kingdom Viridiplantae; phylum Streptophyta; class Pinopsida; order Cupressales; family Cupressaceae; genus Sequoia; species Sequoia sempervirens. The sequence continues at coordinate 245,265,356 of VDFB02000002.1, forward strand.
CCAGTGCATGTATCAAATTTCAATGGATTTGACACTTCTGATACTTCTTGACATATTGAAACGACTCCCCCATATTTGGCCAATAATACCCCAAATGTAGGAGTTTCTTAGCTAAAGTTAGGCCACTTGAATGTGTGCCACAAATACCATCATGGACCTCACGTAAAGTGGTTTCAACCTCATTATGTTCTAGAAATCGAAGGATAGTACCATCAAGACCTTGTTGATAAAGCACATTGGCTATTAGGGTGTGACAAGCTGCTTGTCTGATGAATTTTTCTTTTGGTTCCAGGATAAATCAGCCAGGAGGGTATTGTCTATCAGATATGTGTATATTTTCCCATAGGTAGAAGCATCGGCCTTAGCTAGATGGTAAATGACTTGGGATTTAGGGTTGTCAGAGGATGGGTTGAACAATTTTTCCTCCATGAACACATAACGGGCTCATTTCTTAGGAATTTGTAAGAGAGAAGCAATGGTATCCATGGCATCAGTAGCTTTGTTGTCAACTCTAGGAATCTACTCAAATTTTATCTCCACAAAGTACTTTATGAAGTCATCAACCATTCTTTTATATGGCATTAATTTTTCAACTTTTGTTCGGTAATCATCATCCACCTAGTTAATGACTAGTTTTGAATCGCCATAGACATGTAACTCTGTGATCTTCCACTCGATTGCTACTTTGATTCCAATGATCAATGCTTCATATTCAGCTATGTTGTCGGTGCACAAAAACATCAGTCTATAGGACTTTGGGATGATATGTCCTTGTGGCAAGATAAACAAAACTCTTGCACTTGATCCATGTTGTGTATAAGAGCCATCAAAGTACAACATCCATTTTTGTGTAGATATTGTAAGGAAATAAACATCTGGAAACTTAACATTCATTAGATGATCTTGTCTTGCAATGGTGCTTCAACTAGCTGATTTCCTATGGCTTGACCCTTGATGGCTTTTCTATCCACGTATTGGATGTCAAACTCACTCAATATCATGACCCATTTAGCTACTCTTCCTGTTAGGGCATCTTTGCTGAGTAGAAACTTTAATGGATCAATTTTAGCAATGAGTTTTATGGTGTGAGTCAACATGTAATATCTTAGTTGTTGGGTAGAAAATACTACCGCAAGATAGGATTTCTCAATAAAGGTGTAATTTATCTCATAACTATTCAAAGTCCTTATGATATAATAAATTTCCCTTTCCTTTCCTACAGAATCTTCTTGTGCCAATAAAGCTCCCAAAGATATCTCAGTTGTTGCAATGTAAAGTATTAATGGATTCCCTTTAGCTGGTGGTACTAGTATTGGTGGTGACATCAAATATTGCTTGATTTGATTGAATACTTCTTCGCACTTCTCATCCCACTTGAAATAGACATTTTTTGTGTAATAAATGATTGAAAGGATGGGTTTTGTTTGCCAGTTGTGCGATGAAACTCTTGATGGATTGAAATCGTACCTGTATTGATTTGAGTTGGTTGATGTTTTTAGGAGGAGGCATCTCTATGATGGCTTTAACTTTTGCAAGATCCACCTCAATGCCTTTGGCTGACACAATGTACCCCAAAATTTTAGCTAATGTTTGTAAGGAAAGCTAAAGTTGTGGAAACAACTTTCCGAATGTCAAAACTATAGGGAAGATTGTAGATACATCTTAAATTTTTTTACCAATTACAGATTAAACAGTATGCACATGAAAGATTAATAGAAACAGAGAAACAATCACACAGACAATTAGACACTAGGATTTATCTGGGAAAACCCTTCTAAGAAAAAACCCAGCACACCAAGTAAAGATCACTTTGAATTACAGTAAAAAAAAAGATTACATCCAAAGTTTAGAACCTCCCCTCTTAGATGTCAAATTTTTATAGCACCTCAAAATTCCTAATCAATTTTGCACATCACTGTTTCAATGCTTAGAAGCATACAATGAACATTTCACACAGTCTCACTCTCTCACTGAATTTGAATGATCAATCATCTATCTTGACTGAACAACTATACCATCAGTCTACATATTCTCCATCGACCATTATAGAAGCTTCCATTCTTGTTCACACGGTTTGTTCACCTTCCCACAGGATAATGATCACAACAGTCCGACTACAAACTGTTCACATTCTATTGGCCATATTTCCTTAGTCATTTGTCTAATGCCAAAATTTCCCATTCGACCATCATTCCATCGACACAGAATAGAAATTCCTAACGATAGTTCAAGTCTCTCTGATGTCCCAATGAACACCAAGCCCAAGTACATCAGCAAGAGTCACACTAACATTCATAAGGAGCTGATCCATTGGAAAGATTAATACTATCGGTGTTAGATTAGAAGGTCTCATCGATAGTTCAAATCTCTCCAATCACCTCATTGATAGGAGTCACACCAATGTCCAGATCCGTAGACAAGAGTAACACTATCGACAATAGTTTGAAAAGTCAAATCGATAGTTCAAGTCACCTCGACACATCCATTGACAAGAGTCTCGTCAATGATCTCCTTCGGCCAGACTTCTACTATCGCCGAGAGATTGAGAGCTTGCGTTGACCATTCATGTCGCACCAACGATGACCATCGACATGATTCTCCCTGACAAATTCTTATTGGTAGGATACGTCACAGGTGACACCGACGTTGACCAAACTTCTACTGTCTGAATGAATTTGGAATTTCATTCTAATAGTTCAAGTCATACCGATGACTTCCTTTGGCAAGATAGGTCCTAGGTCGCATCGATTTTATCCCTTCAAGACTTTAGAACGCAGCTGCTTGTCAGCAAGAAATTTCAAGGGTCTCATCGATTTTGCTCTTTCAAGAGTTCCATGTCAATAATTTTGAGGCACATTTTCCAATAGTCTCCCACTTGATGAAGATCTTAGTACCACATCCAGAGTATCTCAAAATTACTGAGATTCATGGGCACCAAGGCCCATCAAACTAGAAACCACCTATACTTTTCTTTGCTCATTGGTTTCAACAATGCATCTGCAACATTTTCTAGACTATCCACTTTTTCTAAAGAGACCTTTCCATCCTCCACCATATCTCATACAAAGTGATACTGCACATCAATATGTTTCATCCTGACATGGAAAGTAGGATTTTTTTCCAAACAAATAGCACTCTGACTGTCACAACAAATTGTAATTTTCCTTGCACTGAACCCAATATTGGAACATAAACGTTTAAGCTATACAACTTCTTTGCAAGCATGTGTTGTTGCCATGTATTCTGCCTCCATAGTGGAAAAAGCGACTATAGTCTGCCACTTGCTCATCCAACTAACTACACCACCATTTAACATGAAAATATATCCACTAGTGGATCTTCGGTTGTCAATGTCCCCTGCCCAATTAGAATCCACTTACCTATGAATGCTAAGAGTCCTCTGTGAATGAACTAATTTACCATGATAGCACAAGGTGTATTGTGATGTACCTTTTAAATATTTAAAAAATCTCTTTACATGATCCCAATGTGGTCTTCCTAGATTTGCCATAAACTGGCTAAGTACTCCCATTGCTTGGGCAATGTCTAGCCTTGTACAGACCATTGCATACATTAAACTAACAACTGCACTAGCATAGGGCACTCATGTCATGTCCTCCATCTCAGTAGGAGATTTTGGAAAATCTTCAACAAATAGCTTCATTCCCTGCAAAATTGGAACAACTAGCTGCTTGCAATTAGTCATAGAAAACCTCTCTAGCATAATATTAATGTACTTACTTTGGTTGAGCCAAAACTTTCTACTTTTTCTATCCCTGGTTATCTCCATCCCCAAAATATACCTAGCTGCACCAAGATCTTTCATTTAAAACTTTGCAGACAATTGAGATTTTAGATCATAAATCATTAACTTACTATTACCTATGAACAACATATCATCAACATAGAGAGAAACAATAAGAACATGATCATTTTCAGCTTTAAAATACACACAATGATCTGATTTTGATCTAACAAATCCCAATGAAAAAAAAAATGTGTCAAATTTTTGGTACCACATTCTAGGTGACTGTTTCAAACCATACACAAATTTCTTTAACTTGTATACTAGATTTTCTTTAGCCTTTTCCACAAAATGCTCAAGCTGGGACATATAAATTTCTTCTTCAAGATCACCATGAAGAAATGTTTTCTTCACATTCATCTGTTCAATCTCTAAGTCATTCATTGTTCCAAGTGACAAAAGAAATTTGATAGATGTTAGCTTAGCCATAGGAGAAAAAAATTATTCATAATCAATTCCCTCTACCTAGGAATAACCCTTCGCAACCAACCTCACTTTATACTTTTCAACACTTCCATCGAGACCAATTTTCTTTTTAAATACCTATTTACAGTGAACAACATTTTTGCCTTCAGGCAAGGGTACCAAACTCCAAGTTTCATTATTTTCTAATGATGCCATTTATTCATTCATGGCTTCCAACCAAGAGTTTGCATTAGGAATATTAATTGCCTCTTTAACAATCATAGGCTCACTAGTGCTAGTAATCAAAGCATAGGCACTCGTATAATCTAACATAGAAAATGCATACCTATTAGGTTGCTTTCTTTCACGTGTTGACCTCCTCAAGGATTGAGGTTGAGGTTGTTGTTCTTCTTCAAAACTCTCAGAACTGCTTGAGCTCTCCTTAGATTCAGGTACATTTTGAATTCTCAACTCCTCTTTATATGGTATTGAAGGAATTTCAACTACATCCTTTCTATTTTCTGATTTTGTCTCTATCTATAGATCCAAAGTAGAAGGTTTCAGCTCACGAAAAATAACATTTTTGTTGTACAAAACCTTCTCAATCACAGGATTCCAAAGATTGTATCATTTTATGCCAGCACTATAGCCAATAAAAATACATTTAACATCTTTGTTCTCCAACTTAGATCTTTTTTCATTCAACACATAAGCATATGCCTCACAGCCAAAGACTCAAATGTGTCTTAGAGAGGGCTTCTTTCCAAACCATGCTTCCAAAGGTGTTTTCTCAACAAGAGAAGAATTAGGAGAATGATTTAATAAATAACATGTTATTGCAACTACCTCAGCCCAAAACTTCTCCTCCAAGATAACACTACTCATCATACTTTGTTCTCTTTCCATCACTGTCTTGTTGAACCTTTCAGCAACTCCATTTTGCTACAGAGTGTAGGGTGTAGTCTTATGTCTTTTAATTCCATGGTCTTTGCAGTACCTCTCGAATTCATCAGAACAAAACTCACCACCATTGTCAGTCCTTAAAAATTTTATTTTTCTTCTAGTCTAATTTTCTACAAGTTTTTAAAATTCCTTAAACCAACTGAACACTTCAGATTTACCTTTTAAAAAATACTCAAATGCCCTTCTCGAATAATCATCAATAAAAGAAACATAATATCTAGACTTTGATAATGAAGGAACATTCACTGGACCACACACATAAGAATGAATGTAATCAAGTATACTTGAATATTTGTGAGGACTTGAATAAAAAGAAACACGGTGTTGTTTTCCATATACACAATGTTCACAAAAGTCGAATTCAAGGTTACAATCATCAAGCCCATCAACCAGGTTTTTTTTCTTCAAGGTTCTTAAATTTTTTTCACCAATGTGGCCAAGCCTATGATGCCACAACATTGTTTTCTCAGTTGGAAACTTCATCTCCAAATAATTAGCTCCCATAGGAACTTCAGTCTCCTCTATATGAATAGCCTTTTGTGACTTTGCAGAGACATTGTTACAATGAACAACAAGTGCATCCATCTTGTAAAAAGTACCAATTCGAGTACCTCTTGCCAACACCATCAAGCCTCTAGTCATTTTGTAGCCATTGCTTGTGAATGAGACTTGCACTCCAACATCATTCAACTTACTTACAAAAAGTAAGTTTCAAGCCAGACCTGGTATGTGTATCACATCATTGATTCCCTTCACTATTCCATCCAGGAACTGAATTTTGACTCTTCCACAACCAATTATTTCCAATGATGAATCGCTTGCCAAATACACCTTTCCACCATCATATTTTTCATACTTTGTGAACCAATCTCTATGATATGTCATGTGGAAAGATGCTCCATAATCAATCATCTAGACATCATCTGATGCCTAAGTTTTCAAGGCTGCAATGAAGGCATCTACTTTCCTCTGAGAAGAATCATTGTTGGAATATTTCTTCTTCTTCTTTTTCTCCTCTTTGTAATCCTTTCAGACATGACTAGGCTGCCCACAATTCCAACACTTCACCTTGGACTTCTTGCCAAGAGACTTTGATCTCCCTTCTGATTTCGATCTGGATTTATTTTCCTTCTTCTTGCCTCTTTCTTTCGATCTACATTATACAACAAGAGCCTCCTTCACCATCTCAGAAGATTTCCTTCTCATTTCTTCTGATAGAAAATAAGCAACAACATATTCCATCTTGAAAGTGGATGTTGTACTCTTAATAGCCATCACCAAATGATCCCAAGAATCTAGCAAAGAACATAATAGTAGCATACAACAATCTTCATCAATCTTCACACCCACATATGATAATTGAGCAATCAGCATGTTGAAAGAATTCAAATGATCAACAACAGACACTCCTTCCTGCATTTTCAAAGAGTACAACTTCTTCCTCAAGAAAAACTTATTCACCAAGGACTTGCCCTGATAAATATCTCCTAATCTTTTCCACAAAGAAGATGTAGTCTTCTCTTCATGAAAATTTAGAAGAACAAAGTCTACCAAAAAAAACTATATCAACCCCTTTGATTTTTGATTTGCAAGGTCCCAATCTTCTTGCTTCCTTCTAGAAGGTTTTGTTCCAGACACAACAATCCAAAGATCATGATCAACCAATAGATCTTCCATTTTGAGTTTCCACAACTTAAAATTCTTGCCATTGAATTTCTCAATTTCAATCTTTCCAGAGGTACTTGGCATTTCCATTACAATTTGCAATTAAATCACCAGACTTCTACAAGACTCCCATTGAATAGAATTGACACAAAAAACCCAACCTACCCATAACGATAACACAACTGGACAGGATCTGATACCACTTGTAAGGAAAGCTAAAGGTGTGGAAACAACTTTTCTAATGTCAAAACTACAGGGAAGATTGCAAATACATCTTAAATTTTTTTACCAATTACAGATTAAACAATATGCACATGAAAGATAAATATAAATAGAGAAATAATCACATAGATAATTAGACACCAGGATTTACGTGGGAGGGAAAAAACCCACCACACCAAGTAAAGATCACTTTGAATTATAATAAACAAAAAGATTACATCCAAAGTTCAAACCTCCCCTCTCAGATGTCAAATTTTTATAGTAGCTCAAAATTCCTAATTAATTTTGCACATCACTATTTCAATGCTCACAAGCATACAATGAACATTTCACACACTCTCACTCTCTCACTGAATCTGAATGATCAATCATCTATCCTAACCGAACAACTATACCATCAGTCTACCTATTCTCCATCGACCATTACAGAATATTCCATTCTTGTTCACACGGTCTGTTCACCTTCCCACAGGAGAATGATCACAACAGTCCGACTGCAAACTATTCACATTTTTTCAGCCAAATTTCCTCATTCATATGACCGATGCTAGAATTTCTCATTTGACCATCATTCCAGCAACACAAAATAGAAAGTCCTAACGATAGTTCATGTCTCTTTGATGTCCCAAAGAACACCAAGACCAAGTACATCGGCAAGAGTCACATCAACAAAAGTAATACTATCAATGTCAGATCAAAAAGTCTCATCGATAGTTGAAATCTCTTCGACCACCTCATCGACAGGAGTCACATCGATGTCTAGACCTGTCGGCAAGAGTAACACTATCGACAATAGTTTGAAATGTTAAATCGATAATTCAAGTCACCCTAACACATCCATCGACAAGAATCTCCCTGACGAATTCTTATCGGTAGGACAAATCATAGGTCACATCAACATTGGCCAAACTTCTACTATTGGAATGAGTTTGGAATTTCATTCTAATAGTTCAAGTCATACTGATGACTTTCGTTGGCAAGACAAGTCCTAGGTCACATCGATCTAATCCTTTCAAGACTTTAGAACACAACTACTTGTTGGTAAGACATTCCAAGGGTCTCACTGATTTTTGTCTTTCAAGAGTTCCATGTCAGTAAGTTTGAGGCACATTTTCCAACAATGTTAAACCGAATACACATTTCTTGGGGTCCAACCTCACATTGAATTTCTCCAGTCTAGTGAAGATCTTGTCTAAAATTTATAGATGTTCCTCTCTAGTGAATGATTTGGCCAACAAATCATCTACATAATCCTACATAAAAGTCTGTATCATTTCATGGAAGATGGTGGTCATTGCTCTCTGATAGGTGGCTCCAACATTTTTCAAGCCAAAAGGTATTACATTCCAGCAAAAAGTGCCCCAACTTGGACATGTGAAGGTTGTTTTTTCTTGATCTTCAAGTGTTATCTTTATTTGATTATACCCTAAAAATCCATCCATAAGTGATAACATTTTGTGTCCCATAGTCAAGTCTACGATGATGTCGATGTTAGGTAAAGGAAAATCATCTTTTGGACAAGCTTTGTTAAGATCCCTGAAGTTTCTACATATCCTGATGTTTTTGTCTAGTTTTGAGATTGGCACAATATTCGATATCCACTTGGCATAGTCAATAGGTCTGATAAATCCCACATCCAGTAGCTTATTTAATTTGGCTTTTACCAAGAGGGTGATATGAGGGTGCATTTTTCTCAACTTTTTCTTCATTGATTTTTCGCCAGGGGGTAGTGATAAATGATGCATGATGAGTTCTTGATCTATGCTTGGCATGTCAACATAAGACCAAGCAAAGTTGATCTACCTCTCTTCAAATAATTTAGTGAAACTGGGTTTTTCCTCCTCTATCATGGACACCGCTAGATGTAGGGTCTTCACTGTTTCATTTGTGACAACATTGATGGATTGTGTAGGCTCAATCAACATTAACAATCTCTCCTGATAGTGCTTGAGAAGAGTGTCAGATCTTCCATCTCTCAGTGCCTTGGAGAGGTTTTTTCCTTGAGATACACTCTTGTTTTTACTTTTTCTGGATCTAATAGTTCCATTAAATGGTTTTCACCATTAGATCTGCTTTTGGTATTCATTTTACAACTAGAAGATTTGGCACTCACCTTCTTTGAAGTTTTGTTATGAGATTCAATGATGGAACATGTTTTAGGGTTATCAGAACAAAGGAAGTTAACGCCGGTGTCATCATTCAGAAAGGTGGGTAGATCAAACAACTCAGATTGGTCCCAATCAATCAATTTGGGGTGTATTAATGGCATGAAATCATCAAATTAGCTGAGGTTAGAAGGGGTGAGCATCATGATGGAAATGTTGTTAGAATGTCCAATGGCAATACCGAGGTCTAAGATGTTACTCTCTTTCGAAGTATCTATCTCACTAGAATAATGATCATCTTCACTTGAGTCATCGATATTCTATGATCTAATTTCAAGTGGTTGATAACTTGAGCTTTGTCCCTCTATATGTGTTGGTGTATAATTTTGTACCACATCAATCTCCTTATCATGACAAGACTCTTTAGAGAGAGAATCCCATGCATATTCATTGGAGTATGTTTCAGGACTATCTCTCAATTGAAGGATTCTCTTGACAACTTGTTGTTTGGTTTCTTCTTTTGCTTCTTCCCTATATCCTAGTCTTGTCTTGTCCTTAGAATTCATTGTGATGGGTTGTATTGGTTCTATGATGTCATCTTTTCTTTTACTAATAGGACCTTTTCCCTCATATCCAATCTTTTCCATACTGCTTTGTCAGTACATTTGAAGTGGATGCTTGTGATTGTTCTCCATCCTTGTACAACTAATTAAAAACCTCCTTGTCTTTTGATTCATCCACTAAGGTGCCTACTCTTACAAATTTTCCATCATAGAGCGTGGTTGGTTGTGATGATTGTTGTCTTGATGTTGATGGTTGTCCATATGACTTAGGAGAAGATTAAATTTGTGATAAACAAAAGGATTTTTCAAATGAGTATTCCCCCATGCCTTTGTCTTTCAATTGGATCTTTTCAACTTGTTTGATAAGGCATTAAGTTGACTTTCATGATTCGATGGAGTAGACTCACTAATACCCTTATCTTTTGATTGGTACTTTTTCTCCACCCACTTTGAAAAGGCATTTAGTTGTTTTTCACTATTGGATGAACCAGAAGTTGTAGCTTCCCTATTGTGTGGTACAAAATTTCCTCGGGTTGTTTTGAGTGTGTTGCAATAGTGGGCGTTTTTGGAATCAGCCACAATAGTGATCTCTTGTCTGTTAAAGGAAAATTTCAAACATTGGTGATATGTCAATGGTACAACTTACATCTCATGGATCCACAAATGTCCCAAGAGTATGTTGTAAGTTAATTCTTTGTCCAACACTTGGCATACTATATCTTTGAAAATTAGTCCTACTTGAATTGGTAAGACAATCAATCCTTGAGAGGATCTCTCTTCATCATCATATGCTTTTATTGTGATTTTGCTTCTAGGATCAATAACATTTTTAGAATATCCGAGTGCACAAACAATTTTTAGAGTGAAAATATTTAAGCAAACTACTCCATCTATTAGAACATGTTTGATGCAATGTTTATGGATTAAAACCTCAATGTGGAGGGAAGCGTTGTGTGGATGGGTGATAGATACATCATCATGTTCGAAAAATGATAAATAGTGTGGTGTAGTCAAATGTCCCACCATAGCCTGAAATTGGAAAACTTCCAAGTTGTTTGGTACTGTGGTGGCCACTAGAGCTTATTCTAAGATTTATTTATGCGTTGGTGAAATCTTGAGAAGCTCTAATATGGATATTTCAGCGGGTATCTTCTGCAACTAGTCAACAATGTTATATTGAGTTACAAGGACAAGAATAGTTGCTTTGGACATGAAAGGGGTAGCTCCTTTCAATGTTACCTTGGCTTGTCCTCTCATGATTGCATTGATCAGTGAATTGTCTTGTTTTTCTTTGATTTTAATGACATTTATTTGGTTGTCATTTGTCACAATGTTTGTAATCAAATTTATTGGCACAAGGTTATTGATTTGATGTGAGGTAGTGTTGACATCGTGGTGATGATTTTTAGTTGCAATGATGTTTTGTTCATGTTCATTGATGTTTTCGTTCATTGGGTTATCAGTTGCAATAAGATTTGGTTTGTCATGGGTTTGATCGTCAGCCACCTCAATATGGAGAATAGTGGTGTCATAGACATAGTTCACATTTTTTCCCTTGGTATTTGATGACGAGGACTCCCCCTTTTCATAGTTGGGTAGAGGGTTCTTGAATACTCCATGATCATTATTTTTTTGGAGTCCTACAAATATGGTCTTGTTGTCAATTAATTCTTGTATCAAGTGTTTCAATTGCATGTAGTTGTTGGTTTTATGCCCTTTGTTTCGATGAAAGTCACAAAAATGTGCATCATTCCACGATGGAGGCTTAACTTGTGGCTCCCAATTTCTTGCCTCTGGTAATGTTATGACTTTAGCTTCAAGAAGTTTCTTTAATGTTGATTCTAATGATTGTCCCAAAGGTGTGAACCTTCTTCGATATGATGGTTATCTAGATCCAACATTACCTTGACTGTTGTTTTGATTGAAATTTTGTTTGTTGTTTTGGTTGTTGGATGGATTGTTGGGTGGATTATTGTTCTGATTAGTTTTGGTAGCAGTTGTTGTTAAGTTGAATACAGGTTTTGTATTTTGGTTTTTAGTTGTGCCATCGTTGTTACCCACATTCTTGTTTCATTGCCAAAACTTGGGTTTATCACTGTTTTTGTAGTTATTAGAGGAGTTTGATGTGTTGTTTTCCTTGTAAATTTTTATGACTCCTCTTTTGACCAAAGCTTCTTCAATTTTAATCCCATTTTCAATCAATTTTTTGAAGTTAGGTGGACATTGCAATTCCAACCTGTAGCTCATCTCATCATTTAGGTTATCAATAAATATTTTCATCTTTTCTTTTTTAGGTACGGGACGAGAATACCTCACAAATAACCTTCTCCATTTCTGTAGAAAAGTGAGGAACAATTCACCCTTTTTTGCAAAGGCCTTTCATTGTTATATCATGTTGGATGTTATAAAAATATTGGGTGATGAATTTGTTAACCAATTATTCAAAGGTTCTAATTGGTAGTGCAAGTTTAGAAAACCATTCAAGGCATTGTCCACCTAGACTTCATGGGAAAAATCTCATCAAATAAGTTTCTTCATGTGCAAACTCAAGAATCACAGTACTAAATTCCCTCACATGATCTACTGAATCATTTTTACCATTGTATTTGTCATGCTTTGGGAATTCACAATGTTTGGGAAAAGGAATTATGTGGATATCTTGATCAAAAAGATATGGAAAAATGTCTTGGATCAAGTATAGTTTTGAGGTTCCCCTTTGCATGTCAAGAATCTATTGTTGAAGGTTTTTCATTTGATGAGTTAGGGAAATCACTTGTTTTGGATCATTTTCAGGATTTTTGGGAGGTGCTTTCAATTGATTAACATCAAAGTCATCAAGTAATTTGACACCTTGTTTAGCCAACATTAGGAGGTATTTTTCCCCATTTCTTTTGAAAATATTTTCTAAGCAGTTGTGGAAATTTGAATCTTGTTCAAAATTTTGGATGTCTTCCTCAGTTACTTCTTCCCCTTCATTGTTTTTGATTCCATGGAAAGGATTCTCTTTAGCTTCAACCATGTTGTTGCGAGTTTCACTATTTTGAGTTTTGATGTTTTGAGTTTCGATGCTTGGAGTTTCAATGCTTTGAGTTCCAATGTTTTTTGTTTCAAGTTATTTTTCCTTGAGTCTTTGCTTTTGTAATCTTGTTTGAATGGGCATACAAGTGTTATAATTTGACTAAACTTTAATCTTTGTTTGGAAGAGTGCCAAGGATTACAACTAAGTCAAATAGGATGACAAATTCTATTGATGAGACTAAGTTTAATTTGATTGTATGGCTTTGTTTCTTGATGAGAGGATGATAAATCCTAATGATGAAACTAGGCTTAATAATCAAAGATAAGATAAGTTTGATGATTTAGGCACTTTGAGATGTTTATATCTAGGTTTAATTTGGAAAATTCCACTTGTAGAGGTCATTTTTAACAAGTGTAGACTTTGTGGTATCTGAGAAATGATTCTGGATTGAAAAAGATTCTAAATTTTGGCTCAAACTGCAAAACAGGGGATAAATTTAACTCTCAAGTTTTTCATTTAATGGATGCGCTAAAATAGAACCCGAATGTGCTAAAAGATTTGAAAGATGCGCTAAAATAGAGAGTGAATTCATTGGAAGATTGTATAGATGTGCTATAAGACTAACTGAATGTGCTAAAGCAGAGGGTCTATGCACTGTAAAACTATCTAGATGCACTATAATAATGGGTCGATGTGCTAAAATATGCAGTGTATGCACTATAACAGAGGGTAAATGTGTTGGAAGATTGTACAGATACACTATAAAACTACCTAGATGAGTTATAACAAAAGATGGATGCGCTGGGAGATTGCACAGATGTGCTATAACAGTAGATGGATGTGCTACAAGATTGCATAGATGTGCTAGAAAATGCATTGAATGCGTTGAATTGGGAAGATGTAACAGTTTATTGTAAGTTTGTTTGATTTTCTGATTTTCCAGTCAAAGAATTGGTTTTTTCAAAGGATGTTTTCTGAATCAAGATTTTCACTTCCAATGTATGATGTTTTGTTTGAAATTTGTTTAAAAAAACATTGGTAAAACACATCAAACATGTACAACTTAAGATTGTGTAGGACAATATTTACTAGATTTCCACTTGGATTTTACTCCAACTGCGCCTACTTTTAGCAAATGATTTGAAGCTTGACCCCACTGGTTCCCTTCTACGACACTCACTTCTACGGGGTAGCTAGGCTTCAATACCCATGAATCTTCCATGGCATATTTCTCATCTCTACTAAAAGCTGCAAAAATGTGGGATGGCTTCAAAGGTTAGACCTTCTACGCCAGTAAATAGAATAAGGATTTTGGCCTTCTAAACAAGAGGTTCTAGTATAGGAATTCCATTCATGGGGGATCATCCATATAGAAAGAGACCATTGCTACCCTTCTTGTTGGAACAATCCTCGTGATACTTAAACTTTCCTCAAGTACCCACACTTATATACCACTTGGAAGTCGCTTGGCTTTAGTGTGTTACCGGTTGGGTCGTTCCCTTGGGTGATTACTTTTTCCCACAAGACAAGCCCTCTAAGGATAAAACAAAATAAAAATGAACAGGTCTAGCTTTTTGGCCACCCAATTAAGGGGAGAGCATATTCCTACCATTCATCAAGCACGAAAGACATGGTGTTCTTTATCCTACTAATTAAGCTAGGTGCCTATCTTAATCAAAAGAAAGAATTAAACAACTCCAGCCCCTACATAATGTTGGATGTTGTGGTTGTGTTGCTGATATGTGGTTTTCATTGATGTAAACACTATTAGCATTAAGTCATTAGAAGTTGTATATGTCAAGGATATTGAGAAAATTGTAATAAATTAAGCTGTAATTTGTCAGTGGTGAAGTGAAGTTCAGTCTGTTGATGAGTTTAGTATGTTGATGATCAAAGGTTTTGGATTAAAGGGTTTCCTAACCAGTATATCTAGCTTATCCATGTTGAGTTTCAAATATCTGTGTGAAGATTTGTATTCTGACAGTTTTTTTCTTGCCTTAATTAGTGTTCCTGAATGAAGATGATGTGATTTTAGCAAGTTCAGTTGTTACAGATGCTTCTCTGGTGATTTGCGATGTTTGTGGATGTTTCTAGATCATGCTCTATCTTTGTTGCATGTCCACATTGATCGTTATGCTCGCGATTCAAGATTTTCTCTTGCGTGTTCACTTTTTTCATGTTCTTTCCTGACAAGGTGTTGAAGCGTGTTGTGGATCTTCAAGAATTAATTTTTCAAGGTGGTTTGTGTTTGAGAATTTTATTTTGGGTCTTCACTATGTTGTGGCTAACCTTGGTTGATTCGCATTAATATTCTTTAATGTTTTGGGCTGACAGTTTGTATTCATTTTATTATTTCATTGAGGCTGACATGTAGCAATGTAATTTCTTATTGTGGATATATATAAGTGATTTCTTTATCATTTGAAGGCACGAGTTTGTGAAGTTTGTGATTCCTGTGTGCGAATAATGCTTAGATCTTTTGAAGGTAGAAGCAGAGTGTGAAGAAGTTTTCATGTACTTAACCAAAACTGTAATCAGGCATTAATAGATGCTATTTTTCTAAGTTCAAATCCTGTGGATGTAATTCAATCTTTTGTAAGATAGTGTGTCTTCCTTTGGGTAGTAAGCCTTCTGTATTTGAGCAGTGAGCATAGGCAGTGTACCTAAATGCATGTGCATTCCCCATATTTCTTTATACTTTTAACTGGGTATAATCTTGTGGACTGGCCTCCACCATGGTTTTTCCCCTAACAAGGTTTCCACATAAAAAATCTTGGTGTTATGTGTTTTTTTGATGTGTTGTTGATTTATGCTTGCATGGTTTTTAATTAGATCTAAGAATAAGGTTGATAAGTTGAATAAGTTTGAAATTTTTTGACAACTGATTCACCCCTCCTCTCAGTTGTCTTCCCTTATGTTTCCAACACATAAATCATCAATAGTTTGATAAGATTGTCTTTGACCAGTGTATAAAAGTACTTACAAGAAGAAAACAAAAATTAGTTCTTAGATTTTTAAAATTTTGCAAATTTAAATAGATGCTCTAAAATAGTCATCCAATGCACTAAAATATCATTCCAATATGCTAAAATAACTACTCTGTGTGCTAAAAGAACTCTTGGATTCACCAAAAGAACTAATGAATGCACTAAAAGAAGTAATGAATGTGCTAAAGTATTGACTAGAAGCGTTGAAAAACTCCTTGTATGTGCTAAAAAATTTGTTGGATGCATTGAAAGAAATGTTGTATGCATCGTAACAAACCCTATATGCATTGAAATATTTGTCGTATAAGCCAAAAAAAAATTCATATGCACTAAAATATTTGTCATATGTGCTAAAAGAACTCACGGTCGCACTAAAACGTCATGTCCAGCTTGTTAAAAAAAAATTCTAGAAAATTGTTTAAAATGGGGTCTAGTTCCATGGTGGGCACTGGTTTATGTGTGTGTGAAATGTGGGAGAGTTAGAAAATCAATTCTAAATCACACAAAAATCAATGAGACGTATTATATTAAAGATTTGAATCAAAGAACTACTCTAAATTGCAGTTAAACAAATCTTCAAAAATATTCCATTGTTTTCTATTCTCAAGGATTTATTAAACCATATTGGCTCTCAGATTTTGTATATGCCTTATGGTTGTTAAAATGACAACTTGAGAAACAATATGTTGTTCTAAATGCAAGAAATCTAAGTTCCTACATGAAACTATGTGATGAAAGCCATCATGATATGATAATGGTGATATTGATAAATGGATAATGTTGCTAAACTATGTGATGAAAATGTTGTGATAAGAAGCCAAAATGATTCTACATATGCTAAAATGACCATTGATATGATGGATTAAAATGCAACTATAAAGAAACTCATGATTCTACAATGCAACTATAAACTCCAAATGCTCCAATGCTCCAAAGCTATTCCTGCATAATAAGTTTACTCGAATGTGGGATGCCAAATACTATAGCAAAGTATTGTATTTATAGGATTTTTTGAGCATCTTGTAATGTGGCAGTGATCGACGGTCTAGATTCAAACATGAGGGATGAATAGTGGAGATGGAGAGAATCAAGAAGGATGTTCCCTTGACCAAAGAAAACATGCCAAATGGATGAAGGAATCAAGTGTGTGAGAAAAAGACCATGTGTTCAAAGTTTTTTGAAGATAATTCTAATTTAAAAATAAGAATTATTTAATTTCATGTGACCTTGGTGAGCTGGCATGAAAAGTTGTATACATGTGCTTGAATTCCAAATTTGGGATTAGTGAAAATTAATTAAATAAAACAAACTATAGAAATTTGTTTATTTAATTAAATTAGAGGAATATGATTTTAGATTTGAAGAATTAGAAGATATGAACTATATAAATCAATTGAGAATTTATTTATAAGTAGATGAAATATTAATTAAATAACTAGTATTTAATTAATTAAATGTCTTGACCAATTTTAGGTGTATACAAAAACTATATTGTAATTGAAATTTTGTCATCTATCAGTATCTAGTTATTAGTTATGCAATGTGAAGTAATTGAGTCTCAAAGATGTGCAATGCAATGTAATCAACAATGTAGATGATTATGATGATGTTTGGTCACCTTAACTAGCTTTTCACCTTAAGAGGTTAGCTTTTAACCTAAACTTTGGTTATATGTATGGTGTAATTTACTACTGAATGTAATTCATTCTTCTTAGTTTTCTTACTTTTGTTGAAATTAATTTTGTTTAGTTAGAATATAATTTCTTGTATATCCTATATGTTTTCTAGATGCTATAATTTTCTTGTATGTCCTAGATGATAGATTTAGTTTGTAAGACAACTTCTAGCCTCCACATGCATTGAATATGCTTGTGTAAAGGAAAATAATGAAAATCTATGATTTAATAATACATATAGATATATTAACATTAGATGAACTAAGTCTCCTCATTACAAACAAAGAAATGATCTGTTAGGTATGAATGACACTGAAAACTAAAACTAAGAGATTGCAAAATTATAAAATTGTTCAATCTTTTCAATAAAAAGATATCTAAAATACTGCATTCATAATATACCCCTATATTCCCACATAAAGTACATAAAAAATTCAATACCGCAATTTCAGACCATAATTTATTATATCATACATAGTATTATGAACAAATAATTGATACCAATTCATAATATACCCCTATATTCCCACCTAAAATACATAAAAAATATAATCATACATAGTATTACCAAAAAATAATTGAGACCAAAATTTGAGCACCAGATTAAATCTTGTTCTCCATTGATTACTTAAAATAGATATTACAATATAACAAAAGTCTACTCATACATGTTTCTATAAATGCCTATGATGATATCAAAATTTGGTCTTGGTTTCTCTTTTATAAGAGAAGCAACAAGCTTCAGAACATTACAAAATATGAAATCTTTTCAAAATTCTTTCCTCTTCATATAAACTAAACATTAGTTTTGCTTAAAACATAATTAAGAGAAAACATAGAAAGTAGATAACTAATGAACTCTACAACACTCGTGACACTATAGTCCGTTAATCTCCATAAGGAACCCATGATCACTGAAGATCTATTCAAGGTCCTTTCTCCATATTAGTGTATCTAAATGTCTGGTTCTTCCATTATGATATCCCCAAGGCCTATTGTTCGGGAGGATGCTCCCACTCGTACACTTTATAATCATGTGGCCATTCATATTCTTGAATTTTCAATATATTTGCAAGGTGAATCTTCCATTGGATGTCTAGTAACACCCTGCCATCCATGATAAACTTAGAATATCCAACATCTAAGGCTATTACGCCATCCATGATTAAGTTGAACCTATCAAGACACAACTCATCATCCTTTTACAACAATCTAGCCAAATTCACTCTATTATTCATTGAGGTCCTTCAATTAGTCATCATCTTTCAATATTTTTGGCATAAACCATTGCTTTAGAGTATGAAATGAATCTATTCTTGTTCTGATCGTTTGGTCCCCTCCTTGTATATATTATAATTCATCTATAACTATTTTGGCCACCTACTTTATAGGTTTTAATGCTACAGGAGCCTCTATAATATTCTGCACAAAGTTATCAATGTGTGGTGTATGGGCTACTAGTTCTTAAAAAAGGGGATCCAATATGGATACATGTGTTTTCATCTGATCAATTTCCTATGTAAGTGAGTTGTAGCAAACATACACACTTTCCAACTTATCCACAATTAGCTTTATCCTATGCTCAAGGACCTTCTCTATAACATTTCAGATTTTATTTTTCACTCCTTCCTTACCCTCATTGTTGGCTTTCTTTAAATCTTCAATCTCCTATCTAAGAATACTCACTTGTTTAGTGGAATCACTTTCTATATC
This sequence comes from Sequoia sempervirens, assembly GCA_007258455.2. Classification (NCBI taxonomy): domain Eukaryota; kingdom Viridiplantae; phylum Streptophyta; class Pinopsida; order Cupressales; family Cupressaceae; genus Sequoia; species Sequoia sempervirens. The sequence continues at coordinate 245,284,479 of VDFB02000002.1, forward strand.
AACTGGTGGAGTAGGACGAGCCTAGTATAACATTATTTCCTTATTCTATGAGGGGCCTGCTCCTTTCAATTGTTCCTTCAACTTCACATTTCCCATGAAAAATTTATTGACTTCATTATTTAAAAACTTTTGTTTCTTTTCGTACTCTCTTGATCTAGCTTTCATCTCCTTAACTATAGCTCAGATGAACATAGCTGAATGCATTGTCATGGTTGCAACTTCTAGAGGAGATGTAGCCTTTAATGTTTTCACCATAGTTGTCCCTTTCATTTCCTACACTACATCTAGTAACCTTGGTTTTTGTGTACTTTTTTGTTTGGCCTATAATTCAAAGGTTTCAATCTTAGGTTTATACTGTGTGCCATTTACCCCTTCATCTAAGTCAAACTCAACAATCAACATTGGGTCTTCCTATGTTCTCACTTGATCAATTAAAAACATTTTCTTTAATTCCATACTAGGGACAATAAGTATATTACTTTTCAAAATCATCTCTTTAGCCTCTTGTGGGATGACATCAATATTATCAATCCTTAATTCATTAAAATTTTGGGCTACTATCTAGTCATGTTGGGATTCCGCAACTCCCATCTTATTTATTTCAACCCTCACTTCAAACTCTCTCATTTTCATCTTAATCCAAAAGTCTTTAAATTCAAGGATTTTGATAAATTCAACATCTTCCAAGCACCCAAGAGCTGCAATTACCCTCTCATCCTCATGCATCTATTTCTCCTTGTACTTGAATATCAACTCTAGCTTCAAGCCTGTGGTCTTCAGTTTTAGGCATAGGTTGATCCACTTCAAAATCATCCTTGAAATGTCTTAACACATTAACTACTTCTTCTGTATCTCCAACCTCCTCACTTATTTCATAGGAAATAAGTGGTTCTATCTCTTGTGTCCTTTTTTTTAGAAGGTGGTTATTTAGGAGGTGATCCTGGAGAAGCATAACATACTGAAACAATATCCAAAGTTCGTTTTGTAATCGTTGATGGCCTCCTACAATGAGTCAACAACTAGGCCTTTACAGTTGTGATTTAGAGATTGGACATCTAACCTACATAGATATTTCAATCATCATGAAGGTGCATTTAACTTGTCAACCCAGGGACGTGAACTTGAAATGGGTCAACACAGTATGCACACTAGGAACTCAAAGTAGATATTTTCATGCTACAGCTAAGAAAGATGCAATGCTGAAAGTAAATTGCTTGGAAAGGAATAACATAAATGTTGAACATCAACCAACAACCATACTAAGCTTGAAATGTATGATAGAAATGAAAATTTGAACAAACAAAAAACTACTTTGTCTACTTTGGATGTAGGAACAGTCACATAATGGAATTCTAGTGGTTGTAGGAACAATCAGTGCTAGATTCTTAACTAATTACTAAACATAAAGTAATAACTAGGATAAACTACGCGAAAGGATGGATTTATCACCAAGTGGGCCCCTTGGATGAGTATCCTCTAGTACTAATGAAAACTCAAATGCTCAAACTTAGAACTTCACTTTATTCATCAGAAAACATGAGTACAATAGAGCAATTTATTGCTGAAAGCTAAGAATGCAAGTACAATATTAGATTGTGCAACCTTCTGAAAAGGAGCATCTAATCCTTACTTATACTAACAACTAAGCAAGACGGTCAAATCCATGAACTAGGAGGATGTCAATTTAGGGAAAGCAGATAAAATGGAGAGGCGGTTATGCGCGCATGGAATTTGGTCAGACGTGTCTACAAATTTAGCACAACAGTAATGCCAATACTTGCTCAACAACATTAAACTCCACTACAAGGCAGTTACATTCGATTTGCATGAGGAATCTCCTATCGTCGACCCCCTTTTACCTTTGAATGATTCCCTTGTTGGACGTTATGGTGCATGCCCAATTGGCAATGTCTTTCTCAATTTAGCATCTTTAAATTATATCTACATGGAAATGTTAGCACACAAAATAATTGCATATCTATAACTACCTTGAAGAACATTCATTAACCACATGCAACATTAATATAGATAGTCCATATAACATGCCAATTCATTAAAGATTTATAGAAATAAGATTAAGCCCAATGTCTATAGTTCTAAGGAAATATCATAAAAATATCAACACTCAACGTCAAGGTCCATGATAACTTCAGCAAACAAATCATAAATTCTACCCAAAAATTAGACCATAAACTAGGCTCATTACTCCCCCCAACCTAAGTTCTTGTTGGTCCTCTAGCAGGGGAAGGGTTGTTCTTTTGCTTGGTCAATGCTCTGAAATTTGCAATTGACAACTACCCTACATCAGTGTTTGTTCATGAATCAGGGTCCTAGTAGAATCCTCCCAATCTGTCCAATTTGCTCCATCTTTATCTCTCTACAGCAATATCACAGTTGTAAAACCTGAAGTTTGGTATGAGCCACATCAGGAGGGGTGGTTGAAAAGTTAGGGGAAGCCAAAATCATCCATTTTTCTTCCAATCTGTATGTATCTTTCAATTCTCTTAAGTGTTGCAACATACTTTTGGATGGAATTAGGCTCAACCTATTTTAGCTCATTAGTTAGGTTGTTCCATCTTTGTGAGAGGTATCTCTTCATGGTTTCCTCTTTTGCTTTTTCATTTACCTCATACTAACTGTAGACTACTTCTATCCAAGGTATAATCCTATTACCATAGCTAGGTTTGAAAAGCATTCTATGTCATTCTCTATAAATATCCCTTGGATTCCTTGATTCAACCCTGATGGGCAGAGGGATGTTGGATTTCAATTGCTTATAAGCCCCATGTTGTTGCGCCAACTAACCTAATTTTGTACCCAAAACATAAATGCCCTTAATTGGACATCTCCAACATACAACAGTGGGTTCCAATCATGGTATTGAGTCACAATATAATTGTGCAGATAAAACTCACACAACATATTCTACATTTCAGAGGAAGCAATTTGATAAGCATTGAAAAATTCAATAGGGGTCTCAATAGTAGGGTTTGAACCTGAGACAATTATGGTCAGCTTAAAAGAAATATATTTCTCCTTCAAGTGCAGAGCATAGGCCCTTGGAGGGGCCTTACACTCTAAAATTTATGGTACTAAGGCTGCCATATCATCCACATTCTTCTTCAAGGTGACAATTTTTGCATCCTTGTTTTTAATCTCCTCATCTTTCTTTTGAATTTCCTTCATAAATTTTTGCTTCTCCTCCTTCCATTATTCTTCTCTTCTTTGCATTTCTTTCCATAAATGCATAGCTACCATATGCATTGAGAAATCATGGGGTTAATGCATTCCTACCAACATTTTCCCTAGCATTGATGCTTGCTCTCCATATAGTACTAACTGCAAGGATTCAAGCTATCCCATCAATTCAGGCTATAGGGGTACTGATTGTTCTTATTTTTTCTATTGTTGTAGGAAATCCTTATTTTCCTCATACCCTTGATTCTCCACTTATTCTGCAATTACAGGAAGATCTGCCAATGTTATGTTTCTTGTCGTTTTAAATACATCCTCTTCCTCGATATTCACCTACCCCATTCAAGCTTATGTGTCCCCCTATGATATTTCTCTAGAATTAGTACTTTCCTGTAGAGGTATACCAAAGTTTGGGCCAGTTGTTCTTGGTTTTCTGGGAGGCCTCTCATTTTTTTCTTTGGCTACAAAATGAATAGTGTCAACCTTCCACTTCCTAGAGCTTGGTACTTATTTTTCTATCCGCTGCTTTTTGGCTTTTCCTTTTCTCATTTTTGCCTCCCTTTTTTTGTGCCCTAGTTTTCATTAGGATGCCAAGTGGAACATCATCATTAGAATCTGGGGGAGAACTTTCTTTGTCTGAGTGCTCAGCCCCAGAAGAGCTAATTTCTATGGTTTCTTCTAATGTAGGAGGGCTTGCACTAGGGCCTGCGCCAGAGGTTGAAGCACCAAGAGTGGCTTCAGCCCTTCTCAATCTACTACTAGACATACGAGGTTGAGGTAGAACCCTAGGTTGCAAGTACTCAGGTCTAATTTGATCAATTTTTATGAATTCTTCCTAGGCCATTCCAAATACATCATGCAAAGAATTCTCAACTAGAAATTTAGTCAAACAATGGTGGGAAACATAATTGCCCCTACCTTTCTGAGTCTCGACCACCATGATTGAAAGAAGGTTTCATATCATGTTTGGCACATTCATCCTCCTCCCGTGCCTCATGTGATTCAAGAGTTTAAAATGCACAGAATGTAGATTTGAATGGTATCCATCACAGGTGATATATTTTATGACATAAACAACTATCTACTTCCATGGCTTAGGAAAAGACATTTTCTTCACCCCTTGTTTATTTATGCTCAATGGAGGGTCACTTGGTTCTATAAATTCAGCCCTAGTTAACCTAGTGTCTCTGGAAATAGGGTAATCTTCACCATTAGTAGGTAACCCTGTAACTTTTTTAATTATTTCTTTGGTAGCAAATACTTCCAAACTTTTACCATGGCTTTCCCTTCAGACAATGTCTGGGAGAATTCTAGTGCAATGCCTTCATCAAAACCATCCAACTTCATGAAATAATCTAACCAGCCACAGTTTTTGAATTCAACTAGGTAGGGTGCATCTTGCAGTAATACATCATGCACTGTGGGTTCATTTCGAATTAACCCACCTCCTATTTTCTTCAATCAAATAATCACACTGTGATTTCCTCCTTGCAATTCTCATCTGAAAACAAAATTCTCCTTCCTGCAACACTTGCTAAATTTCCAATGCCAATGTCGAATGAATTTTCCCTTTTTTACCTATTGTTTGCAACTTGATATTATGACAGGGTCAATAATGGCAAGGAAGGAATAATAAAGGAAAGCTATGTTGGAGAGAAATGGCAGCAACAGTTGGTGTCACTTCACACATGCGAACCATCCTCTCACTCAGATTTCAAATTGGATCAATTTAAATTTTGTTGATGTAGACCAGCATGGACTGACACATGGGAAAAATATTCACATCTTTTTCCTCCCCCCAACCTAAATTTGGGCATGTTTCCTCACATGTGAAATGATTATTTGACAGGGGTAGGGAATAATGACATGCTATGGTGAATTCCCATTTTAACGTACAACAGTTAAATGAATGCACTAAAAGACAATTAAGATATAGCAATTAATGTGCACATACTTGAATGTGTGGAAGATTTGTTGCAAAGATTGTGGAGAAAGTATTGTTCACCTTTTTAGGAAATAAGTTGAGCAATTAATGAAAATGAGGTGGAATGAGGTGGAGTGGAATGAAGTGATTTGATGGAAGAGAAAGAAAAGTGGAAATGGATGGGCAGATGGGCAGATGGGTGGAGAAATGGACTCCCATGGAAGTGGAAGTCTTTATTATGACAAGTACATACATTAATTAGCCAAAAGGAGGGACACTAGGTCCATTGCCTTTGACTGTAGGAAGCTTGGGTGCAGCATGCTAAGTGAATTGTTGTAGGAACTCCTCCTTGGAAGTTGGCTTGTAATACAATCTGAGGCGATGACCATTGACAAGCAACTTGAATCTAACTGGGTCAATAGTAGTGAGTTGAACAACACCATTAGGGAATACTTTAGCAACCTCATATGGTCCTAGCCACCTTTTCTGCAATTTTCCAGCATTGTCCTGATATCTAGAATCATAAACCAATGCTTAGTCTCCTGGTTGGAATTTCTTGTCCTTGATAAATTTATCATGCCACCTAATTCTCTGATTCTACACTACCTTAGTGTGATGCAAGCATACTCTCCTCATCTTGTCCAAAGCATTCAACTGCAAGATTCTTTCTCTTTGTGCCTCAGAGATATCCATCCCCAAATCTATTGTAGTCCTAAGAGTCTTATGTTTAAATTCAATGGGCATCATGGTTATCTTTCCATACAACAACTCAAATGGAATGAAGCCTGTAGTTGTTTTCCAATTAGTTTCTTAGGCCCAAACAACTTCTAGTAATCTATTTGCCCAGTCCTTTCTATGGATAGCTATGGTTTTGGTCAGAATAGCTTCAATTTCTCTATTGGTCACTTCAACTTGACCATTGGTCTGAGGGTGATAAGGAGTAGACTCCTTGTGTCTTATGTTGTACTCATTGACTAGTGTTGCAACAAGGGTAGATGTGAATTGAGTCCCTTGATCAGTCACTATCTCTCTTGGAACTCCATACCTTGTGAAAATATCCTCATAAAGAAATTATTCAACCTTGTTATCTCTTGCATGCTTCATGGCCTTAACTTCTACCCATTTAGTTACATAATTAGTGCATACTAGGATATAAGACTTACCATTTGATGGAGGGTCAATGGGTCCTACAAAATCCAATCCCCACTTGTCAAAGGGAGTGATTAATACCTAAGGTAAAAGTGGCATCTCATCAGATTCGGTTGGTCTTCCTATTCTTTGACATCTATCACATTTTCTAGTATACCTTCCCGCATCCTTGTGGAGTGTTGGCCAGTAATATCTTGTGTTCAAAATCTCCATTTTTTTCCTCTTGGCTGCAAAATTTCCTCCACATGGTTCATTGTAGCATGCATGAAAAATTTCATATGTCTCATCTTATCTCACACATCTCCTCATGACATGGTCTAGTCTAGTATAAAACAAAAATTCAGCAATCCATGAGAAAGGAAAAGATTTTTCAATGAGTACCATTCTCTCTTTTGGAGAGAAGTGAGGAGGAACTCTACCTGTGACCAGATAGTTAGCTATGTTAGCATACTAGGGTGTTTGTACACTAATGGAGAATAGATTCTCATCAGGAAAAGAGTCATTTATGGCTTGATTATCTTTTGATGTAGTCATCCTTCAAAGAAAATTCGCAACAACATTGGCCTTCCCTAGTTTATCCACAATGGTTATGTCAAACTCCTACATCAACAATAACCATCTTGCTATTCTACCTATCATCGGAGATTTATTCATGAGATATGTAATGGTTGCATGATCAATGTGCACAAATATTTGATAGCCTGTTATGTAGTTCCTAAAATTGTTTAGGGCATAGATCATTGCTAGCATTTCTTTCTCTGTCATTGTATAGTTGAATTCAGCTCCTTGCAAATTTTTGCTGACAAAATAAATGGCATTTTCAATAGCTCCTTCTTTCTGTCCTAAGATTACTCCTATGGAATAATTTGATGCATCTATATAGATGTGGAAGGAAGCTACCAATTAGTTCCTTTGAGTACAAGAGCCTGAAGCAAGGCTACCTTCAAATCCAAAAATTCCTTGTCACAATCTTTAGTCCACTAGAATTCAACATCTTTAGTGAGGAGGGTATACAATGGTGCTACTATTTTGCTAAAATCCTTGATGAACCACCTATAATATAATGCATGGCCCAAGAAACTCCAAACATCCTTCTACTTTGCAGGTGTGTGTAGATTTGTGATCACCTCAATCTTTGTAGGATCTACTTGAATTCCTTTGTGAAAGATGTAGTGTCCAAGAACTACACCTTCCTACATCATCATAAAGCACTTTTCACTATTTAAAGAGAGAATGTGATCTTCACATCTCTGTAGGACTTTCCTGAGATTCTCCAATGCTTCATTGAAATCAACACCATAGGTGGTGAAATCATCCATATAAATTTCCATGCAATCATGAGAAGTGTTTGAAAAGATGCTAATGAATGCTCTCTAAAAAGTTGCAGGTGTATTGCATAAGCCAAATGGGAGTATCGAGTAGGAATAGGTCCCCCATGGATAGGTAAAGGTGGTCTTTTCTTGGTCCTCTGGTGTAATTTGAATCTGGTTGTAGCCGCTGAATCCATCTAGAAAAGAAAAGTATTATTTTCCTGCAAGTGAGTCCAAAACTTGATCTATGAAACGTAAGGGAAAATGATCATTTTTGGTAGTAGCATTAAGTTCCCTGTAATCAACACAAACTCACCATTTACCTCCTTTTTTAGGCACAATAACTAATGGAGACACCCACTAGCTATCTGAAATGGGGTAGATAAATCCTGCATCTAGCAACTTTTGCAGTTCTTTTAAAATTTCTCTCAATGCAAGGTTAATTCTTCTTTGTGGTTGCCTCATTGGGGTGTAATCATCTTTGATATAAATTCTATGAGTGCAAAAATTAGGATCCAATCCCTTCATCTCATGATAGTCCCACACAAATGCATGTTGGTGGGTCCTCAATAAGTTTTCCAATAACAATTACTGTTCTTCACTTAGTTTGCTATTAACATTCAGATACTTTCCTTATGAAACCTATACTTGTGTAGTTAACTCTATCATAGTTACTTCATTAGCACATGGTACCTTGAGTTCATATGGTAGAAATGTAAGAGACATACCCATTGTTGGAAGAAGTCCGTCTGTAGGAATAGTGGTTGTAGGAAGAGTGGTTGTAGGAAGAGCATGCAAAAGTGTCTTGAATGGAGTAGTAGAATGAGAAGATAATGCTTCCTCCACTTCATAGGTTCTAAATAATGTTAACCAATACTTCATCTTCATCTTGAAGCTACATGAAGGAGGTTCTTCCTAACATCATAAGTTGTGCCACATAATTAACTTCCTCGGCCTCTTCATCAACATGTGGCCACATGGGATTATCCTCATCATGGGATGGCTGAGTAGGAGGATAAAGAACAAACTTTTTCGTACTCTTCCCATCAGAAATGTTCATGTCACCTGACCAACATCCAATATATGCATCTGTAGTTGCTAACCATGGCTTTCCAAGTATAATGGGATACCCGCCTAATGTAGCTTTAGGAGAAAGAATCATGAAGTTTGTTGGGTACTCCTAGGAGTCTAGAATCACCATAAGATCTTCCACTATACCATTAGGCTTAACAATAGAACTATCAGCAAGTTGTAGGATAGTAGGAGTAGATCTCATGCATGCTGATGTTTAGTTGTTGTAGGATGTCCTTGGTCATTACATTTATTGTTGCCCCTAAATCAATAATAGCATTCTTTATTTGAATCCCATTTATAACAACTACTACCACAGGACTACCTAGGTCATTATACTTAGGGATAGCCACTTTTCCAAGCATGATTTCAGCTAGTTGTTCTACCACATGAACTGTAGTGGGGTCTTTCTTCTTCCTACTTGGCTTCTTTATGCATGCTTCTTTGATTTCCTTGCAATAGATTGGTACATCCTTTATGGCATGAAATAGAGGTATCTAGACACATATACGCTTCAGTTGATCCAAGATATCAAGGGTTGTGTCCTCATTTTCTTCCTTCTTCTTGGCATATTCCAATCTTTGAGGAAATGGTGGTTCCTGTTCAATCTTCTTGACTTGGACTGGTTAATGATTTTTAGGTGCACTTGGCTGAATGGGATCATTCAGAGGTTCCTCTTCCTCTTCCACAGGAAGCTCAATGATAATGGATTTGGAAGGGGCTGATAAAGTAGTTCTTGAATGCAAGTGGATATCATTTACACTCACAACATATGTTGGGAATTGATTTGAATCAACAGAGTATACAAACTATTGTTGTGGTTTTTTATTTGGATTGGCTGTGGGTTGAGCTGGTAGCTGAGTAGGTTTAGGTGAATTTGAGCTTGAATTAGCAGGTGGAGGCATTATAGCAAGTTGTTGGAGCTGAGAAGGTGGTTGCATGTAACTAGTTGTATGGGTAGGCCATTGTTTTCCTCCCCTCCATTGATTTGTTTGTTTCCAATTTCCTAGAGGTGGTTTCCAATGCCCTTGAAATTGCTGCCAATTCCCCTAAGGTTGTTGCCACTGGGGTGGAGATTTTTAATGATTGGGCCAAGCATTTGGAGGGTTACCCCAAGGCTATGGTGGATATCCTCCATAGTTGGATGGATATGGGGGCTGCCATTGGTTACCAGATGAATACGAAGTGAAATATGGCACAACATAAGAGAGTGGATCTGGTGGCATACCTTGTCTTGGATCCCAAGGCCTCCTTTGTGCAACATAGTAGGATTGATCTTCTTCAATCTGAGTTGGCTTGAACTCAGGTGCAATTTGCTTGCCTTCAATATTAGCTACCATATTGCATATGTAGTCTTTCTTTTGTCTACAATGGGGGCAATACTTTGCCAACATTGCATATGCCTCCTCCTTCTTCTTCTTGGCCTGAAGTGTATCTAGTTGAGTAGCTATATTGTTTATAATGTCTTGCTTAAATTCTTCCAGCAAATGAGTAATCTCCATTCTTGAAACTCCACTGGTAGATGACTTACCCATTGAAGATTAGTAAGCTCTCCCTTTCTTTGAGGCTGCCCTAGAGTAGTTATGGCATATTTTCTTGACATATTCCTAAGTAACTTGAGAGATATCTTCTCCTCCCATCAAGTCCAAGACATAAGTGCAGTTGTCATTGATTCCTCTCAGGAAAAGAAAATTTTGTGAGTATTCATTGAGTGTATGGTGTGGAGATTTTTGTAGGAAAAATAGAAACCTTGCAATATAATCCTCTAGGCTCTCATCTTCCCTTTGTTGCATCCTAAAAATGTCACCTCCTCTCATGTCACTACCCCTGTAATAATCCTTGTATTTCTCAAGGAATTTTGTCTTCATGTCTTCCCAAGTTTCCATAGTATCTCTACAAGGCTCATGAACCATGTTAATGCATCTTCTTTCAGAGTGGTAGGAAATAGCTTAAGCCTATGGGCATCGGTGGTATAGTCATAACTCCTGCAGAGTATGTCAAACTCAAACAAGAAGGTATCAGGATATTCTATGACATGTCCATAAAACTTGGGGAGTGCTAAAGGAGGGATATTTTTTATGTTGTTAATTTCATTTTTATGGGAAATGGGGAAAGGAAAATTTGGTTGGTTAGGTATGTTTCTATTTATATTACCCATGCATGCTTGATGTAGTTCCAAACAAAATGGGTTCTCAAGCTGATTTTGGTCATCAAAGGAAACTTCAGAGCTAGTCAGGCCAAGAAATGCATTAGAAAAGGGGTGTAGATCTTATTATTATTATTCTTCTTCTTCTTCTCTTGGCAAGTTCTAGTGTTCAACTAGCTGGAATGGATTAGGATTGTTAGGAAGGAATATCCCATAAGCGTCCCTTCTCCTTCCTCTATGCATGTGGTATCAACTCACTATTAGCCAACTCACATAAAGAATTAGTAAAGAATAAGGGGGGTCATTACTTCCTAAATGAGGGTATACTAAGAATAACTTTCAAAAATACTACAGGAAGAAAAACTACCAAAAACTCTAGAGAACTCCCTAGTTTGACACCATCCACGGAAATGGCGCCAAAAATGTTGACCTCCTACAATGATTCAACAACTAGGCCTTTACAGATGTGATTCATAGATTGGACAACTAACCTAAATAGTTATTTCAATCATCATAAAGGTACATTTAACTTTTCAACCCAGGGATGTGAACTTGAAATGGGTTAGCACAGTATGTGCACTAGGAACTCAAAGTAGTCATTTTCATTCTATAGCTAAGAAAGATGCAATGCTAAAAATAAATTGCTTGGAAAGGAATAACATAAATGTTGAACATCAAAAAACAACCATACTAAGCTTGAAATGCATGACAAAAATAAAAATCTAAACAACAAACAAAAAACTACTTTGTCTGCTTTGGCTATAGGAATAGTCATAAAATGAAATTCTAGTGGCCGTAGGAACAGTCAGTGCCAGATTCTTAACTAATTACTAAATATAAAGTAATAACTAGGCTAAACTAAGCTAAATTATGGATTTCTCACCAAGTGGGCCTTGTTGGATGAGTATCCTCTACTACTAATGAAAACTCAGATGCTCGAACTTAGAACTTTACTTCATTCATCAGAAAACATGAGTTTAATAGAGCAGTGTATCACTGAAAGCTAAGAATGCAAGTACAATATCAGATCATGCAACCTTCTAAAAAGGAGCATCTGATCCTTATTTATACTACCAACTAAGTAAGGCAGTCAACTCCACGAATTGGGAGGATGCCAATTTAGGGAAAGAAGAGAAAATGGAGAGGCAGTTACGCGTGCATGGTCAATAGCATTAAAGTCCACTAAAATTTGGTTACATTCGATTTGCATGGGGAATCTCCTATTTTCAACCCCCTTTGACCTTTGAACAATTCCTTTCTTGGACGTTATGGTGCATGCACAGCTGGCGATGTCTTTCTCAATTTAGTATCGACAAATTATATTTGCATGGCAATGTTAGCATGCACAATAATTGCATATCTATAACTACCTTAAATAACATTCATTAACCACATGCAAAATTAATATGGATAGTCCATATCGCATGTCAATGTCATTAAAGATTTGTAGAAATAAGATTAAGCCTAATGTCTATATTTCTGAGGAAATATCATAAAAATATCAACACGTAACGTCAAGGTCCATGATAACTTAAACAAACAAATCATAAATTAGGCTCATCAATCACAATACCACTCAACATTTTGGGAGACAATTTGAAAGGTCTCCCCATCTCAGCTACAAACTTATCATATAAATCATGAAACTTATCAATCATAATATTAATAATCTTGAGAGGATTTGCTTCCTCTACGAAATACCTCATGAAATTATTGTGCTTCTTCTTTCTTTCTTCCTCAAACCTTTTCATAATTTCCCATTTTATCCTCCTCTCATATACCTCTTGAGGAGTGAAACAATTTTTGACTAACATCTTCTTCATAATCAATTTGGTGAGTAACCATAGCCTTGGTAAGGATGGTGTGTCACAAAATTCATGTGACCCTTAGGGTCAAAATCTCTTTCCTTTCCAAACTCTAAAGAGTACCTTGTTTTTATATAATTCTCTAACTCTTCAAGTGTATAAGATCCCATTAATAGTTCCCCAAATGTTGTCAAATTGGGTAGAAATGTACCCTTCCTTTTTTAAGCATGGCATCCTTTTTCATCCATAGAATTTGCCACATCAACTCTAAAAAGGCTAAATGAAGGGTGAAAAAATTGGTAGTATATGTGGGGCCTGTGGACATCCATAAATCCTGATTATTGTGATATCTAGTAGAAAAAACCAATCACTAAAGTTACGAGTATGGCCTCACTCAAGTTTCAAAGCCAAAGGTATTAACAGTTGTAGCACAAGTTTGTGCAGTCTTGGTGGTTAGTGGCCAAGAACTCTCATAATTTTTTACACAAATTCATCATGGAATATCACATCATTTGAATTCTTACATCTGTTGTCCCACATATAACACCATAATTGCACTAGCAACAAATTCCTCTTCTTGTCAATCTTAACGAAACACATCCTTTTTCTCCATCTATCTTTATTCTGGTATAATATCAGGTGGCACAACAAAGAATATTGCATGAATGTTATGGGGGCTCTATTTTCCCTAACTTGCAGAAATCCTTCATGCAATGCTTTCTCAAGATATGAGGCAAACTCATATTCAATGTTCATCTTAGGGTTTTGGATCCTCATAGCCATCATCATTAAACTAATTGGCATTCACTCTTTTGCCTCTATCCCAAGTACTTGATAGAAAGAAAAGTAGGTTTTCTTCAAGTGGAATTGGAAATATGAGACATCAAATGGTTTAATAATAGAAGGGGATATAGGAATCACCCTATTGTTCACACCCCTTTTCATGTAAATGGGGACTTCATCACTTCTATGGGTTCTTCTCAATCTATCATATTCTTCTTGACTTGTTTGCAAATCAATTTTAGATAAGGCTTGTTTGTTTACGTGAAAACATTCAATGATAGCCACTTTAATCAACACAAATAATGGTGAGCCATCTAGAAATCTCACAGACCTAGTAGTAGGATGATAACTTTGAGCCAATACTTTCAGGAAATCTACATCTATAAAAACATTTGGGACAATTAACTTGGTCAAATCTAATGCCCATGGATTTGACACTAGAATATTTTCCACCCTATTGTCATAAAAGTACTAGAACAATTCCCACCCGGAGATAGGGATAAAGGCATCTCTACAACTGGGGGACACATCTTTAAAAACTTTCTTAAATCCTCTATCATTTTAGGGAGTATACCCAGGATAAACTGTTGTAAGGACCTCTTTTTAACCTTAGATTCTTCCTTTTTAGATTCAGGTTCTTTCTTCTTGGGTGGCATGACTTTTAACTATCTTACTTCTCCTATACTTATGAAATGTATAATTCCAAACAATCTTGTAGCTGTAAAACTTATTCACAATGAAATCTATGCACTTACTCAGGTTACAATGGTTGTAGAGCTCAACCTCCTCGAACTCCCAACTCCCCACACAATAATTTTTACAAATGAGTACAAAGAGAATGTTGAATTCTTGGATTAATGTCTTTTGAGGTCAATCATCATATTGAAATTAATATCAACCTTATGCCAAATATTTTTCTCATAGTTCGAGTTTGAACATGCATCACTAATTTTATAAGATCGAAGGGTTGATATGATAATTTCATTTAATACTTATTTATCACCGCCACTTTCTATAATTTTCATGGGATAGAGGGGTATACACCACTATACCACATCATTCTTTGCCTTTCACCATAGGGTAGTAGAATCCTTACCTCTATACTACAAGCTTAACTTTTTTAAGCTATGGTACTAGGTTTTATATTAATGGTCACATATGGCTTACTGTCATACTGCATGCCTCATCACATCCTTCCATGGTATAGTGGTTCATACCACCCTATTTCATGCCTTTATGATCTTCCTTGTGGGATGGTGGGTTAGTCCCCACTATACTATACCCTTAATTTCTCCTTCTCATTGTATGGCAGTTTATGATGTATTTAAATTCTCTCATACCGCCCAATTGTGTCCTCACCATAATACTTCCATGGTATGGCAATAAATATCATCATGTTGTATATTACACACCGCCAACCCCCCAAGGGTTCAAATTACTATTGAGGGATCATGGTGAGGGACCATTAAGGGATTTAGAATTTTTTAGCTAGACATGTTTTTGCTTAAGTATATATGATGAATTTTTGGCTTTGTATAGGTATTTTAGTGTCAGTCAGGCCTAAAAAATGTGTATGTTTGTTTACAGTGGGGACGCTCAATCAAAAATAAAAAAGGAATATAAGGGTCAAGGCTCAGGTCATGGAGCTCAAGGTTAATTGTGATGATGGAACTACACAAAATTTTAAGGTTCTAATACACCTCATGATGAACTAGACTATGTTTTCTCTTCATCCTGCTTGTGTTATGTTTTTATGAGTTCTTTTCTTGTGAATATATACCTAAGGACAAATTTTCTTATACCTGTAATTGTAAACATCTTTTTCATTTTTGAATGCAAATTCTTTTTAATCTGTAAACTAAATTCTATTTTAAGTTTCCATTTGTAAGTATCAATCAATTGGAAAGTCAAAGGTTATAAACTTATGAACTCAATAAAGTTTTACTGATTCAAGTTGTTGATTTATACATTATTGTTTATTTGGACTTCAGGAAATGAAGAGAAGGACTGTAAGGTGAAAATTAGATGATAGTGATCATAATGTTGAAAATCTAGTGATAGAATATGAGTGTGTGCATAGTGGAAAAGTGGCCAAGAATAATGAATATTTATTGAGTCTTGGTTTGACAAGCGGGCAAGTTGTAAATCCACTAAGTAGTATATTACTTGTTTAATAGTGTTCAATGAAATTTTATAGACAAGAGCATTATGTGTATAAGACATAATATGATATATTTTTTGTTTTATAGGAAACAAAAAGAGTGCAAAGAAAATGCGAAGAAGAAAAAAGGAAAGAAGAGATATAGTGCCACCATCTCATAGAAGCCGACACTTTTATCATTCGACAAATGCAATTGGTGAAAACAATAGTTATGATGATGTGCATCCTGGTATAGCACATGGTGATGAGCAACCTAATATAGCACATGGTGATGTGCAGCCTGATATAGCACATGATGATGTGCAGCCTGATATAGCACATGGTCATGTGCAATGTTGTGATGATCTATTAGAACTAATTCTAAGAGAGATTATTGAAAAAAATCAGAGCAAAGGAACAATAGGTCTACAAATGCTTTATTCAACATTAAAGGATGTATTTGAAGTGAAATTTGTAGAGATCAGTACTGATCTACCTACTCATGCCACACCTAATGTGGCCAAGGTGCATGAATTTCTGGTTAAAGAAAGTCATGAAGAGAGTCTTCTTGCATCTGTTGTGCCTCAGAGTGCACCTTTTGCATCTAGAAATTTTTATGGAACTAGTGGATCATCCAAAAATACTAGTAGTGGTAATTTAATAGAATATGTGGATGCTTTTGTCAAAAGATAAAGATTGAGTCAAGATTTGTACAGATCCACAGAGATGAATGCAAAATAAACAAAATTAGAAGGCAAGAATCCATTCTTGCTTGAGGAATCAAGAGATAGTGAGCCGATTGGGTCAAATGCTACAAAGTGGGCCACCGAGTTGGGTGTAAGCTATAGGGACCATTTGGATAATTATAAATCAAGTTTTGTAGAGAAAGATCCATGAGTTGTGGAAAATATTATACAAAAAATGGAAAATGCTTTTGGGACTACTCGTGGACAAATCTCTAGAAAATATAACAAGAAAAGGATGAGAACTTTGATGAACAATTTTAGATACAATTATAGAAAAAAAAATCATGGAGGGAAAAGAGAGGTTAGAATCCACTCTATCTCCCAAAGAGTGGGAGGCATTGAGAGAAACTATGCATTCTGAAGAACATTTGGAAAAGAGTAATATAGGCAAGAGAGCAAGAGATAATATGAGGGTTGGATATACATTTTACTGAGGCAGGTTGCATGCTAAAATGGAAAAAATTGTAGTAAGTGTATGGATTTTTGGCTCAATTTACATTATGTTATTTATTTCAATTTTTTATTGAACTAACTATATGTCAAAATTGATAGTGAATTTCAAGTGAAAAATAGATAGAGAAGCAAGTGTAGAAGATATTGTCAATTATATGGTAGCACTAGATCCTAGTAAATCTAATAGTAGGATGAAGTGGACATCTAGCTCATCAATACAGATTTCATAGCCATCTATTCAATGCCCAGTAGGAGCCTATAGATCATGTCAACTCAAATGAACTAGGGTACCAAAAGGTAATGAGTTTCATATTTAGTCTAACTCAGCAAGTTTTGCAGTTGGTTGCCTCCATTAACCCTATAGTTTCTACATGGAATGAGCATAAATTCATGGATTCCGATGAGGTAATAGGCTCTATTGATATCATTTCTTCTTGCTTGGAAATTCTATATACAAATGCCTCTTAATATGTAGATTTTTGAAATCTGAGCATAAGGGAATCCAACCCAGTTTCTTTATTGTTGGAGTGATGCAGAAAATGTTCTTTTGGAAAAAATTAAAGCTTGCATTCTTTACTTGACTATTGAATTCTTTGTATATTTTTTTGCATGATGGTTAAACCACATATAAAGAAATTTTATCAAAGAAATAGGAAAATAAAAACACCTTCATGATGTTAGCATAGTTGTGGATATTGATAGTGATGAAGTGGACAAGAATGTGTAGCACAGTCTTAGTTTTCCTAAAGCTGAGGTAATTAATATAATAGTTGTCAATTATTTGTCCCAATGTT
Organism: Sequoia sempervirens; assembly: GCA_007258455.2. NCBI lineage: Eukaryota > Viridiplantae > Streptophyta > Pinopsida > Cupressales > Cupressaceae > Sequoia > Sequoia sempervirens. The sequence goes on from VDFB02000002.1 coordinate 245,301,995, forward strand.
TTTCATTATACATGTTTAAAATGTTCTTTTGGACAAAAAATTATAGATTTTGCATTCTTTAATTTGTAACTGTAGAAGAGGGGGATTCACTACTCATGAGTTCTCTTCATTCAGAGATCCTCATAGGGAAAAATTCCCTAATCTACCTTAGGAACAACAGTGAAGGTTTCAAAAATTGAAAGAGAAAGTTATAGAGATTCTCTAGGAAAATTGAAAATCTCTTGCCAAAGGACAACAACACTAGCGCTCTGCCATCACAGAGATGCGCTGGCATCTTGTACAGACTAGAAAGAGAGAATTCCTAAATTACTGCCAACTATTTGATTGCTAAGAATTAATAGAGTGTGATGAAATGAAGAGAAGTAGAAATGGAAAAGACAAAGAGAAGAAATGAAAGAAGTACCTAGAACCATGTGAGTGATGAAGCCTCCAACTCGTGAATGCCTTCAATACCTACACACAAGAGGGAGAGAAATTATTGGGTGGTTGTATAGGGATCCACCTCAGTCAAACCCCGTTTTGGTGTTCCCACCTCCACAAACAACTAGATAGATAGAGAGAAAAGTAGAAATGAAGTAAAGAGTGCTAAAGCACTACAAAACAGTGTTATGCTACTCGACCAAGTAATAGAGGAGAGGAGTGAAAGCTTACCACCTCCACCAAGAGTGCTCAAGGCTAATGGGGGAGAACATGAGAGGAACTCAAGCCTCTACTGCAATGGTGTTTTTTTCCACACTTGCTCTATTGAAATGGTGGAGTGTTGATGTTGTTGCTATGAAGTGTAAAGTGTTTAGAGATTGAAGGGATAGTGAAGAAGTTGTTTACAACTTTTGAAGAGATTGTGAAGCTTGTGAATGAAGTGAAGAAGTTCTTAGAAGATCGATTGAATGTGAAGGAGGTGGTAGAAGATGAAATGCATATGGAAGGAGAAAATTTGAAGGGAAGATGAAAAAAATGACCATATTCGGGTCAGTCGGCCGGGGAGGGTGTTAAAAATTGACCCCCAATGGGAAGTGTAACACCTCTGTAGGCTCCAGATGCGGTAATCTATTAGGGATGTAAGCATGTTGCGCAGACATCTACACACCACGTGGGCATCCCCAATAGAAATTCCTCCATTGACGCTCAAAATAGGCGCCAAGTGGGATGCAAGCAACGGGATTAGGTGGAATTAAGCCTTCGAACTTGGTTTTCTAAAGTGGATAAAGGAAAAAAGGGGATTTGCACATGGGGTGCAAATTCACTCTTATACATTTTGACCCCCCTTTAGTGAGCACGAATACTAATGAGTGCTCGGTAAAGTAGATCAAGAAAGAGTGTAGGGTTAGAAGTGTATACCTAAACTATCGAGGAAGCAGACCATGAGCTGGAGAACTCAAGAGTGTAGAGTCAGAAGAGGACTTCATAGTTCCACATAACTATGAAGTTGAATCAAGAGTACATACACAGGATGAAGAAGATGTTGATCTTTGATCCAGTATATACAATTGAGAAGAGAAAGATATAAATGAACAAAGCGCATGGTGGAAGAAAAACCCACTCAGGAGTAGAACCTGCACAACAAAATTGGAGTGATAAAAGAAAACCCCACTCGAGGAGAACCTATATCACAAAAGAGGTGATAAAAGTAATCCCTGCTCAAGGTGGAAAACCCGTATCATAGAGTAAAAGTGATAAAAGCAGTCCCTGCTCAAGGAGGGGAACCTATACTACAAAAGAGGTGATAAAAGCAATCCCTGCTCGAGGAGGAAAACCTGTATTACAAAAGAGGTGATAAAATAAAACCCCGCTCGAGGAGGAGAACCCATATCACCAAGTAAGTATGTAAATGAGCTTTACATGTTCTTGGTCCTATAGAGCAAGTAAGCAGACAATTATACAGACCATCGTCAAGTTGGAAGACTTTCAAAGGGCTCCCTCAGGAACCCTTCAAAAGAAGAGTGATCCACTCAAGGGACGCGCTATTTGAAAAGTGAGGTATAGTTAGGTTTCCTCGAAGCTAGATGCGAAGATATGGAATAGGCCTAGTTAGGCTACCCCCAAGCTAGACGCAAATAGAATTCATTTGAGAGAAAAGATTTCAAAGGGTGTCCCTCAGGAACCCTTCAAAAGAGAAAGAGGGGTCCTCTCAAGGGACACTTTATTTGAAATATAGATAGGAGAGAGGTGTATCAACAAAATGGAAGGTTGATGACACTAGAATCACAAAATTATTGTATTTTATTCCCTAGTGGAATGGCTAGGCACTTGATGGTATGCATAGAAAAAATGTTTTCCTTCATCATGTTTATGAAGTTTATTACATGTGGGAGAAGGAAGAATGATTAAGTGGGATTTTAGAAGCCACAACAAAATACACTCTTGCTCAGATAGAGGATGAGGAGCAGGAAGCGACCCTTTCTCTTATGGAGAAAGGTTTGACTTCTCACGAGAAGGAGAAGAAGGCACGAAGATAGAAGACAATGGATGAAGAATATTTTCAACAGGATGAGGTTGAGAAGAATTCATGTCACTCAACCATGGCTTCCATTTATATGGTTCTTTCGAGCAACCAAGTCCCAAATTATGCTTACGGGGTTTAAATTCTATAGGGACTTGAATGCCTTGTTCGACACGCCCACAACCTTTATGCTCATAGCCATATTTAGAAGCAAGCTTAAAGTTGGGGCCATAACGTGTTTGTAACTCTTGAAAAGAAGGAGGATCCTTATAAAGATAATTATCCCAACAATGGGGACCACACTCCTCTATGGGATGGCTATCATCCTTTTTAACAGGACTGCCAACAATATCCTCTTTAGCTGAAGTATAATCCTCTTCCTTAGAAGGAGTATCAATACTAAGAACATTACAATTAACATCCATAGTATCCCACGATGTAGAAGAATGACCATCTTTGATAGCGCATTTGGATGATGTTGTCGGAAGGTCTAAGAAGATTAGGTTGAATTTATACTCCCCGCTGAAGGATTCTATAAAATCTAAGGAACCCCGATCATCACCAAGATATTCATTCCTTTGGGAAGAGGTAGGCTCAGGATTTCTTGCTTTAAAAGGATCTTCCTCAGGGACATTCATCTCAAGAGTATCCTTTGTAATAGGTATTGTTGGAGTAAACATCAACACGATAGAAGATATTAAAGGAATAAGAGTAGGCACAACTAAAGCTCGACCAATAGTTGCCATCTCACAGAAGTGTATAGCATCAGGGTCAACCTTGACTATGACTACTCAATTGTTACAAATGAATTTAAGAGATTTATGCAAGGTAGCTGGGACCGCACCCATAGCATGAATCCATGGTCTACCAAGGAGAAGATAATATGGTAGCTTTTCTACCATAGCATATACAAAGGTGGGTATGATAACAGGTCCAAGCTGCAAAGGTAATATTATCATACCTAGGGCTTGTTGACTGACATTATCAAACCCATGAATAACAATAGAAGAAGCATTAAGAGAAGATGGATCAATATTAATCGTACGCAATAGATCAATGTTGCATACATTGAGTGTCGAACCAACATCGATGAGAGTACATCTAATTCATTTCTTATTAATGTTAACTATGATCATTAGAGGATCCACTTGATTCTGTACTTTTGGAGATGGGAGCTCTTGCAGATAGAATGTGATATTCAGAGAATCTACATGGATATATTCCATCAATGCATTAGCATCCGTCAACCTAGTGGAAGAAGGCAAGAGGATCTTTTGCAAGGCTTCCTAAAGTATATCATGATAAACCAGAGCAAACTGAAGCAAGTACCAAAGTGAGATCTTATCCGGAGTAACCTGAGGTTGCTCGACAATATTGTAATCACTAGGTGCTTTAGTTGTAGTTTTAGGAGCTAAAGGAAGACTTGGTTGTTTATTTGTTCTATTCTCATAATTATGGGCTATCGTTCTATAAGAGGGGGCCTTAGAAAGATTAGGAGAGCCACCATCAAATGAAACACCATCAATAGAAAAAATCCTTTTAGAAGAAGGACTAGCTGAAGTCACATGAATGGCTGGTCTCTTAGGCCTTTTAGGGGCAGCAAATAAATATTGCATTTACAGATTCATCACAACTAGTAGAATGATTATTTTAAGGCATATTCTCAACATCAATCAAACATGATCAAATGTAGAATAATTATTTGAATAAAAATTCTCAACAACGATCCAGGGAGAATAAGATGTGCAAGGAGGTTCATCCTTTGCTAATGTATTATCTCTAGAAGAGAGTGCATCAGAACAAAGATGGGATCCATCATTCATAAATGCAACATCTCTAAAAGAGATTGCATTGGAATGAAGATGAGATTCATCATTGACAAATGTATCATCTCCAAAAGAGAGTGTATTGGAATGAATGGAAGATTCATCGTTCGTAAATGAATTGTCTCTAGAAGAGAGTGCATTGAAATGGAGAGAAGGTAAAGTAATATTAAGAAAGGTATCAATGATTTCATCTTCTTGTGACAAAATATCCTCTGAAGCCAAAGGACTTTCGTGATAAGCATCAAAGACACCAAGTGACATAGGAAAAGCCAAGTCACCATCACATGCATGAAATGGAACATCATTAACATTTTGAACAAAGTTGGATATATAACTAATAAAAGAAGATATTAAATCCAATATCATTTATTGGCACTTTCTATGTTCAAGTAAATTGCGCTTTCAGAGGTCTTTGGGGCAAAAATTGAAGTTGGAACTTGCGTCATTCCCTAAAATTTGACTGTCAAAGGCACTAGTATTTTATGAACCTTTATGAGCATCGATTCAAAAGTTATGACCCCACCAAGTAGGGGTAAATAAATTCCTAGTTTTTGGAAGAACAACGTTCTTCATGTCAGGTTCACCAAAGTGTAGAAGAGGGGGATTCGCTACTCACAAGTTCTCTTCATTCAGAGATCCTCAAGGGGAAAACTACCCTAATCTACCTCAAGAACAACAACGAAGGTTTCAGAAATCGAAAGAGAAAGTCATATAAATTCTTTGGACAAACTCATAAGCTCTTGGCCAAAGGACGATAATGTAGGGATCAGATGGCAGCGCTACACACTAGCGTCCCAGAGACATTTTGACTTCTCTTACAGACTATAAAGCGAGAATATCACAAATAATTCTTAAATTATCTCCAACTATCTAATTGCTAAGAATTAATAGAGTGTGATGAAATGAAGAGAAGTAGAAATGGAAAAGACAAAGAGAAGAAAGGAAAGAAGTACTTACAACCATGCGAGTGATGAAGCCTCCAGCTCATGAATTTCTTCAATACTTGCACACAAGAGGGAGAGATAAATTGTTGGGTGGTTGTATAGGGGCCTACCTCAGTTAGACCTTGTTTTGGTGTTCCCACCTCCGTGGAAAACCAGATAGATAGATAGAAAAGTAGAAATAAAGTAAAGAGCACTAAAGCACTACAAAACAGTGTTATGCTACTCAACCAAGTAATAGAGGAGAGGAGTGACAGCTTACCACCTCCACCAAGAGCATTCAAGGCTAATGGGGGATAAAATGAGAGGAACTCAAGCCTCTGCTGCAATTGTGTTTATTTCCACACTTGCTCTACTAAAGTGGTGAAGTGTTGATGTTGCTGCTATGAAGTGTAAAGTGTTTGGAGATTGAAGGGATGGTGGAGAAGCTACTTAGAGCTTGTGAAGATATTGTGAGGCTTGTGAATGAAGTGAAGAAGTTCTTAGAAGATTGACTGAATGTGAAGGAGGTGGTAGAAAATGAAATGCATATGGAAGGAGTAAATTTGAAGGGGATATGAAGAAAATGGCCATATTTAGGTCGGTTGGCTAGGAAGGATGTTACAAATTGAACCCCAATGGGAAGTGTAACCCCTCTGAAAGCTCCAGACGTGAGAATCTATCAGGGACATAAGTGTTTTGTGCAAGTTTCTTTGATAGAAACACCCCCACCGATGCTCAAAATAGGTGCCAAGTGGGATAAAAGCAGCGGGCTTAGGTGAAATTAAGCCTCTGAACTTAGTTTTCTAAAGTGGATAAAAGAAAAAAGGGAATTTGCACATGGGGTGCAAATTCATTCTCATACAGTAAGTTAATCTATCCCAATCTTTTGTCATTCTTATTTTGGAAAAAAAATTATAGATTTTGCATTCTATAAGTTGTAAGTTAATCTATCCCAATGTTTTATCATTCTTCTTTTGGACAAAAATGTATAGATTTTGCATTCTTTAAGTTGTAAGTTAATTTGTCCCAATGTTTTGTCATTCTTCATGCTTAAAATGTTCTTTTGGACAAAAATTTATAACTTTTTCATTCTTTACTTGACTTATATTAATTTTTGCATGATGATTAAACCAGATGATGCAAAGCAATTATATGCAAGCAGGACAAAAAAAAAGGCCATGTCAGTAGAACTCTCTACAAAGTTGTACAACTTCATGTTTGCAATGACATTGATAGTGATTATGATGATGAAATCAATAAGCATGCACATGATATTTATAGTGGTAGTCGTGCTAAATTTGAGGTGAGTACTATGAAACCACATGCAAGTAAGTATTGTTCAAGTAAGTAATGGTTGTTTTATTATGTAAATTGTAACTGAGGGTAATTTCTAAGGATTAGATTAGATCAATCAAATCAATATAAAAGACAAAAACCCAAAGATCTATCGAGTACAAATGAAATTAAGCAATAAAACGGTTATACCTGTAAATTGAATTTTCCATGATTACCTCCATAGCACCTTCTTGTTTGATGGATGATATTGCCCTCAGATTCATTGTGTGAGCAATATGCAAATTTCTAAGACCTAAAACAAGTTTTGAAGGATTTATGCAATGTCTAAATGCCTATGACTATGACAATGTCTATGAAAATAATGACTTCTAATGCCAAATGACTATAATGACTATTAAATTAAAAATGAAGTTGTTGGATCCCAAAATTATGATCAAAATTGTCTTTTATAGAAAACACAATTTTGAGTGGATGGATGAGATTGAATTCTAAGAAAGACCTAGAATGAGAGGTCCGGATTAAATCTGAGAATCCCTAATTAGGGTTAGGGAAAATTCATTAATCAAACGGTCAAGATAATATCTCAGATAAATGGATCGACGGTGGAGAATAAATGAGACAAATTAATTTAGAAAATAAAGATTTTTGAAAAATCAAGAAGATAAGATTTGGACTGAAGATCAAATTTGAAAAATCAAGAATCTACCCGATTACTTGATTTTTAGAAGAATAATATCTTTTTGAATTTAATTAATTCAAAATGATGATTTTGTGTGACAAGTAAATAATCTTTTTCAGATTATTTACTAAAAAGGGTGAAAGTAAATAAAATGAAATCATTTTAAATATTTTCATTTATTTAAAATGAGAGGAAAGTGAAATTAGTCATTAAATAATTAAAAATAATTATTTAATTTGGAAGATAAGACTGAATAATTAAATAAATTAATAAATTTATTTAATTGTGACAATTAGTGACATCAAATAAATAAATAAATGAAATTCATTTATTTAATAATCAGAAGAATTAATGAAGAAAGAAATTAAATAAATTAAGAAATTTATTTAATTAAGGGAAGACTTAGACAATTAATGACGTATTTAATAAATTTATTTATTTATTTATTTAATAATCATGAAGAATAAAAGGACATGAATTAATTAAATAATTATGAATTATTTAATCAATAGTCGAATGTGGACCAAGGACATAATTAAATGTCATAATTATGCTAGACAAAAGTGGTAAAAATGAAGCTTGCAGGCCTAGGTCATTTTTAGGTGTCTACATTTTGCCCCTCTTTGTCATAATGTAGCATGTCGCATTGTGACAAAGAAAATAAGTCGAAGATATGCCCCAGTGCAAACTAAGATGAGGAAGAATGATGAGGAGGGTTATGGTATGCCCCCTCAAGAGGAAAGACAGGTTCCAAGAACAAGGGTGTGCTCTCGAAATGGATGAGAAGACTAGAATATGAAGAGACAAAGAAATGTTAGTGCAAAAGATACGGATGATGATATGGATGCAATGCCTATATGAGATGAGACAGAGAAGATGATAAGACTAAAGAAGATGCATGTTAGTTCCTAGACCAAATCCTTCAAAACATTGCAATAGGACTTTAATATTTATTGCTCTTAATCATCATTGGGCAGTAAAAATGACACAAATGGACAAAAAACACCATGATATGACGTAGACCAAGGTGTGCAAGGTCATCCACTTGAAAAAAAATAAACAATAAAAATACAGTCACAGACAAGAAATGTCCTAACTTATAATAAGGGTGAAGTTGCCCCAGTCTTTTTGTCAAGACAATCCATAGACATCAGTCAAAGAAAATAAAATAGGCCAGGAGACGTCATCGCACCTCTAAATCCTTTATGGGACATCCTCGAGGTAGCTAGTAACATGACTGCAAAGAAAAGATAGTAAAAAGATAAGACAAAATAGCCAAGATAGTCAAAATATAAGACAAGATAGATCAGAAAAAATTAACAGCCATTTTATTTTGTTTGCCGATGTTCATTTGCCAAAGATTGATTTCTTGTCAGTTTGACAGTTCTGACAGTTTAAGAGTTTTGCCAATTTTGACGGTGTTGACGGTTTGACGGGGCCTATTGTCAGGAAGGACACATCTTGAAAAAGGAAAATGACATTTTGACGAGGTCCAGCTCCAAGAAGGACACATCTTGAAGTGAACCAAAGAGTGACGAGACTGACATTGTTTTGAGTAATATGTTTTGGCAAGTTGATTGATGTTGACTATATGATTGATTGGACTGTGCTGTCTGATTTTGACCAATTTTGACGTTGACGTTTCAAATGACTGTCTTGTGTCTGAGTTTGACTATGTTTGAATTATTTGACCGATGTGACGATTGTGACAGATGCCATGATTTTATTTGCACCAACCTAAAAGGATTGACCTAATGTCTCGGGGACTCATCGACTGATGGCCTTGCCTACGTAGCAAATACGCAGAGACAACGTAGTTCGACAAGACCAATGACTTTGTCTTGGTGAACAAAGATTGCATCATGATTTTATTTTGACAAACCTAAATGGACTGACCTAATGTCTCGGGGACTCATCGACTGATGACCTTGCCTACGTAGCAAATGTGCAAAGACAACATAGTTCAACAATGACATGGACTGACTGACATGACTAACGTTGACTCCATTTTTAGGATTTTAACATTGATTTGGATGTTTTTGTGTTTTTTTTTTAGGACGCTTATGATTTTTAGGTCTTTCTTCAGACATTTTATGATGTTTTATTTTTTTTTAAGAATTTTTGATATTTTTGTTTTTTTTTTCGCTTTATGATTTTTGGATTTTGACATTTAAGAGGATCATGACAAATGCAAATGGCTGATGCCTACACATGAGAATCCAAGAACAAACATGATTGTGCCCCTAGTCATGTTGAATACCAATTGACATGTGATGACAACGTTGTTTGACATGGGAAGGATGCATCCCAAATAACGTGAGGACAATGACAATAATGTGATGAAAGTATGTGGTCTACAGCTAGGCTAGGAACGCAGTCAAGTAATGTTTTGGATAATGTGCTTGTATGGATTAGACTCGTTGCATTTGGAATGACTTGGTTAGGAGTAGATGGGATGATGATTATCCTTAGACCGTTTGACAAGGGAAAGCCAAGATAGGTGATAGGCATGAAAGGATAGGGGGTGGCCTTGGTAAAGGACGGGAGACATGAGACTAAGGGAATTGTCATATGATTTTCAAGGACTATGTCATATAAGGACAATAAGACTATGATGGTCGATGACATGATGTTTCGTGAATCGTGTATGACCGAAGGATAGACATGTCAAGAGTTTTCCCAAAGCATGATTTATGTGTGCCAGTTTTATGTCAAGACCAAGGTAGGTGGGAAAATGGATGGAAATGATAGGGCTTAGATGGACGTAAATGTCATGAGGAAGGCATGGGAAATGAGACGACTTGCCCCCAAGTGTAAGAGTCTACATAGATGATTTATTTTACACATGACGTCTGTTTGCCAGGTTTTCATCATGGTACTTATCTAGGGCATCTGTTTGCCAGGTTTTCACCATTGGATGAAATTTTTCTTTTTACTATTTTCTTGACTTTTTGATTTTTTTGGTGTCACCAAAACACCTGTTTGCCAGGTTTTCATTAGGGTGACGATTTTTTTAATTTTTAATTAATTTTTTTTGTATTTCTAATTTTGTGGATAGCCTGGATGCTTTAGATAACCAATGACTGTTCTGAATCCACTGATGGTGTTGATGTAGAGACTGGTGCCATAATATGTCAATAATGACCTTGCTGAAGGAGTTGTCTTGTTAGGATCATAGCAATTGTATACAACTGATCGATGTCATTGTGATCTTTTCTGATACTAGAGTTAGCCTTATCAAAATACACACATCGCAATAGAGTGCCATGGGAGTCCTTGTGGTAAAGAGTTGCTGCCATGATGTGATGTATTTGTGACATAAGATTTTTGGACTTTAGGCGAGATGTAGGATTATGACAAATGATGGTGGACATGGAAAGGTTGTTTAGATGCTTGGACGAATCACTTTTTATTTTCCAAACTTGGGATGGTGGATGACGGATTTTGGAGGGATGGTGTTTGGAACAAAGACTTTTATATGTCTTGATTGATGACCATTTTGAAGGAGGTGGACATGTGTTATATGTGGGAGTCCTCTTGTCTTGTGGCTCCACATTGTGATTGACTTTTGTATTTGACTTGGTGTCTTTGTTTGATCCATCTTTCTTTAGGATCCATTTTAATTTCATTTGTCCAGTTTTCCTTTTGTTTGATTCAATGGCCTTTGACATTTGATTTTGATCTTTTGATTTGTAAGACTTTTGTTTTTGTTGGTCCCAAAGGGGAGGTTGATTCATGATAGAATGATGGCTTATGGTGTGGGTGGAGGGGGTGTTGGCAGCAATCTTATGACAAGGATTTCTCATGGATTCCATTTTGACGTTTGTATCTGACAAAGTTGCCCCCAGTATCGAGGAGGTACCACTGACATAGTTTGATTTACTATATGAGAAATAGCCAAGACCTTGATGTCTATAATTTTCCTGAAGCTGTATTGGTTCTAGAATGCCTTGCTCGTGTATGCCTAGTCCTTTTCCTTGATATTGCATGCTTTGATAGATTCTATTTGCGATGGGGTATTTGTTGTTTTGAAAGAAAGATGCTAACCCATCATTAGGTCTGTGGATACTGTCACTTGTAATATTTTCGTCTGCGAGAAATCCTGCTCTTACAAAGATAGATGACCCTAGTTGATAAAGTGTCTTAACTTCATTGTCATGCTGGACATATTCTTGACTGATATCTTTGGTCTGATCATGCGACATGTTAGGTTCAGATGATTCTGTTGGTGCTTCCAAGGCAATGTCAAAGCCATCATTATGTTTAGTGTCATAGAGTCTAATGATTTCAGCTTGATCAAGTCCAATCATGTCCCTAGTGGAAGATTCTTGTTCTGGAGGAATATCATCTATGTGTCCCATGGAGGCAAGTGTCTCATCGTGGGAAGTGTCAATAGTCGAGGCCTTTATAGGGTCAGCAAGTGTTTGATCATGACTGGCATAAAGGTCAAAGAGTGGATCATTTTGGATTTCTTTGTCCATGGTAGGGTCTTGGTCCAAGATGGGGTTGTCATGGATTTGGATTTCTTGGTCAATGGTAGGGTCTTGGTCAAAGATGGGGTTGTCGAAAATAGGGTCATGGGATGGACTACCTTTTTCTTGACATGAGGGTGACATTATAATGTCATGCTTTGGGCTTTCATTTTGACATGTATCCTCAAGTGTAGGCGATGGGATGTGACTTTGAGTAATGACAAAATTTTCATGACTAGATGTGGCTTGTGAGGGGATGACTTGAAAAGGATTAATGAATGACAGACTAGGACAGGATGTGGGAACATGGACGGGACTAGTATGTGAAGGACTACGATATGACATGGGTACTTGCATTGGACTAGTATGTGAAGGACTAGGGTATGATGTGCAATCTTGGACTGGATTAGGATGTGACGGCATAGGATGTGACATGGGGACTTCGACCGAATATGCCATGGAGTCTTGGGCTAGATTAGTGTAAGGTTGACTAAAATGGGACGTGGAGACTTGGACGGGATCGATATGGTATGATGTGAGGACTTGACATGCATTCATAGATGGTTGATAGGGCATGTAGACATTGACGGGATTGATAGGTGAAGGGTCAAAATATGACGTGGAGTTTTGGAATGGACTAGTTGATAGTTGGCTTCCCTTGTCAAGGTTAGGATAAGGGTGATAAGTGGACGGTTGTTGTGAATTACTGGTAGGATTTATGTCAAGTGACTGTTGATGGTGAGGGTAGACTAATGGAGGTGGCAAAGTATTAATGTCAAAGCCTTGTGGTAACTTAGCCGCTTCATCCAAAAGCATGGCTAGATACCTTTGAGGGCCACATAAGACTGATTTTTTTACAAAGGAGAATATATCAGGATTTTGCGCTGCAGCTTCTATGTCTTTGACATATACTCTTCCATTTTGGTCTCTTTGTATGAATGGTTCAAAAATGTTTTGTGATGAAGATGTCATGTTCATGGGAGATTGCATGTTCATGTTGTGAAATGGGTCAAAAAAGGTCCAATGTTGGTTTGTGTCATAAGTGTTATTATCGATGTTGGGATTGAAATCTTGTCCAAAGTTTTCCATTTGTCGTTGTTGTCTTTGAAACCTAGTATCAACCGTAAAAGGGATTTTCTCAAATGAGAATGATGAGAATGACAACTAAATGCAAGGATGACACTAGCCTATGTTTTTTTGGATTTTTTGGATAAAGGATGACAATGCAAGACTATGTTTTTGGATTTTTTGGATAAAGGATGACAATGCAAGACTATGTTTTTGGATTTTTGACAATAAGGGATGCAATATGACAATGTTGTCTAAACAAAATGACTAATGCCAAAGGACAATGAAGACTAAGATGACAAGTTATGTCACTAATTTTTTTGTATTTTTGGAATAAAGGATGACAATGCAAGATGATGATGACGTTTTCCTAAGGAAATGATTAATGCAAGATGACAAGGTTGTCAAGGCTAAAGTGCCAAATGAAGACTAAGATGATGATGTTTGACTAAGGACTTAATGTTATAAATGCAAAGTCTAGGTTCAAAATGATGACTAAGATGAATCATGCAAAGTCTAAGTTCAAAATGAGGACTAAAATTGTTTTCTAATGTTTTGTTGAAAAGTCTGAGTTGTCCAAGGTCGATTGTTTGTGTCTAGATTTGTGACTGTTGTGTATATTGTTTGAATAATCCAACAAGCACTTGACAAGCACAATGTTTTGAATGTAACCAATCGCACATCAGATAAGTACAATCATAGGTTAGGCCATGACAATATTCACTAGATTCCACGCAGGTTTCCCCAACCGCATATCTGTAGCGTGTGAATTCAAAAGCTTGGCTGCACGGGCTCCCCCTTATAGTGCACTCTCATCTCAAGCCAACCAAGCTTCCAACCCCCATGAAACTCCCATGGCGAGCTAATCACATCTACTACAAACTGCGAAAGTGTGGATGCCTTCACATTGACCGGTGTTGCACTAGCAAATAGAAGGATTTTGATTTTCTATACAAGAGTTTTTAGTTAGGGACCCCCGTTCGAGTGGCCATACATGGGGCAAGAGATTAATCACCATTAAGGTGGAACTCAAGCCTAAAGAGGTTAACCTCAACAGGGTTTAAGGGAGTACAACTCTGTCCATATGACACATCCGCACAAGCAACCTTAGGTTTTCCTTTAAGATTTACATTTATATACCAGTCGGGGGTAGCTTGGCTTTAGCTCCGTTGCCAGTTTGAGTCCCATTGGGGTGATGAAATCCCTAGGCAGGCCCAATTTCTAGAGTTGGTAACTGTTTCTCTTACACCTAAGATCGCCCGAAAGTGCGAGGGGAGAGGATACTCTGATATACCAAGTCAGGGTAATAACAAATAAAAATGGGTATGGTTTTCTAATCATGATGTTTTCACCAAGTGAGAGCATACTCATCTACCATCTTACAAACACATTCAGACATAGAAAATAGAGGTTCGTTTTAATTGCACCAAAATAAAATGTGTGTTACACTACTAAAAATGCAAACACATTGTTTTGCTATTTGGCCTTTGACAAGCGAACCTACAAGACAATCCGTTAGTAGTTTAGTGTTTGTCTTCAACCCATGAAGAGTAACCGCCAACAAGCTGGAAAATCCTAATTAGTAACAAAAAAATAAAAATAAAAATTTATTGACAGTAGCAACTTAAAACCGCGATAACCTACTCAAAACTTAACAAAATTTTAAGTGGTAGATATCTATGAAAAGATAAATGATAGACCTTCAAAACCCAGAACACGTTTTCCACAATTCTGTACAAAAAAAATGTTATAGACAAAAGAAGATTCGGGTTTCAAAAGCTAAATTAAAAAAATAGCGATTAGTAAAATAGTCATAACTTTCTCAAATCTTAATGAAATTTAAAACCATTTGCAGTTCTGGAAAGCTAAGACTGAGATCTGCAAAACTAAGAAAATTTTTTAAACGATTCTATCTGCCCATTTTTCTGTGCTCAAAAGAAGGTGACGGGATTTTGTATGACTTCTTTGGCTGTAACCTGCAAAATAGTTAAAGCAACAAAGAAAAATACACAAATATTTCTATAGAATGTCGGGTTCACCAATGTAACTAAGGGTAATTTCTAAGGATTAGATTAGATCAATCAAATCAATATAAAAGACAAAAACCCAAAGATCTATCGAGTACAAAGGAAATTAAGCAATAAAACGGTTATACCTGTAAGTCGCATTTTCCATGATTACCTCCATAGCACCTTCTTGCTTGCTAGATGATATTTCCCTTAGATTCATTGTGTGAGAAATCTGCAAATGTCTAAGACCTACAACAAGTTTTGAAGGATTTATGCAATGTCTAAATGCCTATGAAAATAATGACTTCTAATGTCAAATGACTATAATGACTATTAAATGAAAAATGAAGTTGTGGGATCCCAAAATTATGAGGAAAATTGTCTTTTATAGAAAACACAATTTTGAGTGGACGGATGAGATTGAATTCTAAGAAAGACCTAGAATGAGAGATCTAGATTAAATCTGAGAATCCCTAATTAGGGTTACGGAAAATTCATTAATCGAACGATCAAGATAATATCTCACATAAATGGATTGATGGTGGAGAATAAATGAGACAAATTAATTTAGAAAATAAAGATTTTTGAAAAATCAAGAAGATAAGATTTGGATTGAAGATCATATTTGAAAAATTAAGAATCTGCCCGATTACTTGATTTTTAGAAGAATAATATCTTTTTGAATTTAATTAATTCAAAATGATGATTTTGTGTGACAAGTAAATAATTTTTTTTCAGATTATTTACTAAAAAGGGTGAAAGTAAATAAAATGAAATCATTTTAAATATTTTTATTTATTTAAAATGAGAGGAAAGTGAAATTAGTCATTAAATAATTAAAAATTATTATGTAATTTAGAAGATAAGACTGAATAATTAAATAAATTAATAAATTTATTTAATTGTCATGACAATTAGTGACATATCAAATAAATAAATAAATGAAATTGATTTATTTAATAATCAGGAAGAATTAATGAAGAAAGGAAATTAAATAAATTAAGAAATTTATTTAATTAAGGGAAGACTTAGACAATTAATGACGTATTTAATAAATTTATTTATTTATTTATTTAATAATCATGAAGAATAAAAGGACATGAATTAATTAAATAATTATGAATTATTTAATCAATAGTCGAATATGGACCAAAGACATAATTAAATGTCATAATTATGCTAGGAGAAAAGTGGTAAAAATGAAGCTTGCAGGCCTAGGTCATTTTTAGGTATCTACATAAATAAGTGTAATCATTACCTATTTGATAGAAGTTGGTTAAAATAATAGTGAAATATAATTAGCTAGTATACATAGAGAATGGAAATAAGGGAGAAAATATAACTTACATAGGGAAGCTTAGAGCTATAATGATAGAAAAAGGTCCCCCCTAATTGATCTATTTTAGGATCTATGACAATTGCTATTTCAATTCTTAATGATTACAATGATTAATTAAAGCTTTAAAATGAAATTACATAACTAAAATGCTTAAATCAACAAACATAATAAATGTGATGAACATAATAGAAGAGAGAAAAGAGAAAAAAGATAGAATGCCAATTGATAACAGAGTTTTTCGAATTGGCTACGTCCCTGGGCCCCTCTCCAACAAAGTGACCGATCCTATTAAGCTCCAAAATATGGATTGCAAAGGCCTCAACAACATTACAAATCCATCTCCTTCTAGCACAATGACAACATATTCCCTCATTGCACAGAAATGGATACAAGTCTTCAGAACATTCTCTCCTCACTCATCACTTGGATGCCAAAACTCTCAAACTCTCCCCTTTTATACAAGAAATTTACCTAATTTGGTTTATAACCAAATGATTTACAAAATCAACCATATCCCCTTTACAAAGTAAAAATATTTGAAAATCCCCCTATTTACAAAGATAAATCTTCAAAATATACCCTTAATAAAATCTTCCCAAATGTGCCCTTATAATTTGGGCTTACAAAATAGCATATTCCCCTTAATATTACTTAAAAAAAAATTTTGAAGCCCCTAAATTTTCCACATTATTAGGCTATTTCAAAAAAATAGGTTTGTTAATCTTTATAAATTTATCTAAGCATTTATTTATCCTATAGGGGTGATCCCACAAAGCTGGTCTACAATTTCTGGGAGATTCTATTTTTTGCTGAAATCACATTTTTTAGAAAATATAATGATTTAAACCTTAAAAAATTTCATTTAAAGCATTCCAATTGAAGAGGGTTTGATCAACCTACCTTAGATCAAACCCCCTTGGATATAACCCCGCTAGTTTTAAACCATACCTATAATAGAGTCTCCTTTACACCTATTAAAATACTGATAAAAAACCACTTTCAATTTACCTTTTGGGGGATCAAATAAATTCATTTAAAATTTACTTTTTGTAAGTATGTAGACCTTATTATAAGCTTCCAAAAATGTATAATTTTAAATAAATTTAATTTTATTATTATATTTATTTGTTATTTCTTGTGAATGTAGGTTTTTCACCAAAAATCAAGCTCTTTATTCTACACATGTGGAAAAATAGCATATTATCAAAAAAAAAATTGAAAAATATAAGTGCACCAAATATTGTAGTCATTGATCTAACAAAAAAAGAAAAATTGAATTTTGATACATACAAAAAAAGTTACGCATTATACGGTCGCACTATGTCAGAATTGTAATTGGTTTGACTTCTAAACTTCATTAAAGAAAAAATATTCAATAAAAAATATCTAACCAAGTGGAAGCACTAGATATCGGAGTTAAAAATCTAAATTAGAAAGAATTAGAATTTTGTCCTTCATGGAAAAAAATTTATGCGTTATACGGTGAGCGTCACTTTTCAAAAATGTTGTTTTAAAAAAAAAAATAGTTTTCGAGGGAGATGGAAAAAGAAGTGCAATATGATTCCAAAATTTTTTAAAAATATATATTTAGAATCTAAAGAAAAAATTTCACGAAACTCTAGTTTGCATCATTTACAAATTCCTCACAGTTTAGCCGCTATAGGTGCCCGAAAGTGAAGATTTAGTTAAAAATAATAATTTCAATGTCCAATTTGGCCAAAAATTGTAAGCCACTATTGTAGGATCACCCAGGGTTATCAACTTGATTGATGATTCTAGTTTATGATCTAATTTTGGGTAGAATTTATGATTTAGTTGCTAAAGTTATCATGGACTTTGATTTTAAGTGTGATACTTTTATTTCCTCAAACTATAGACATTGGGCTTAATCCTGTTTTTGCAAACCTTTAATGATAATGGAATGTTATATGGAATATCCATATTAATTTTGCATGTGGTTAATGAATGTTCTTTAAGGTGGTTACAAATATGCAATTATTGTGTGTACTAACATTTCCATGTAGATATAATTTGAGGATGCTAAATTGAGGAAGACACTGCCAGCTGGACATGCACCATAATGTCTAGCAAGGGAATCATTCAAAGGTCAAAGGAGGTCGACGGAAAGAGATTCCCCATGCAAACTGAATGTAACCACCTTGTAGTGGTCTTTATTGGTGTTGAGCAAACATGTGCGTTACTGCAGTGGTAAATTTGTGGTTGGAAATGCATGTCTAATTGGATTCCATGCATGTGTAACCTACACCCCACTTTCTCTATTTTCCCTAAATGGCATCCTCCTAGTTCATGGAGTTGACTATCATGTTTAGTTTGTAGTATAAATAAGGATCAAATGCTATTTTTTTGAAGGTTGAGTGATCTAATATTGTACTTGCATTCTTAAAGTTTCTGCAACATAGTTATGCTACTCTTTTGTACTCATGATTTGAGTAAATAAAATGAAGTTCTGAGTTTGAGCATATGAGTTTTTCAATAGTTTAGAGGATACCTATCCAAAGAGGGCCACTTGGTGAGTAATATGTGCTTTAGTTTAGTATGAGTTTAGTAGTACTTTATGTTCAGTAATTAGTTAAGAATCTGGCACCAACTATTCCTGCAGCCACTAGAATTCCATTATGTGACTGTTCCTACAACCAAAGCAGACAGAGTAGTGTCTTATGGGAAACTCAGTTCAAGGGGGACCCCTTTGCGCCAAACTGAGTGACCTCCGGATTTTAAAGAAGTCAGCTTCTTCTATAATGGGTTTTGGAAAGGGAAAATGAAGCGGATATAATGAAGCACAGTCTAATCTAAGGCGATGCGCCAAAATTTATTGATAGGCATGATGAATCATAGATTTAGGGGCCTGAATGGTGTTGTCACGTTCCAAAACATCAGAGACTTAAAGCTATAGCATAAATAATTCATTTATTGACATAAAATAGTATTTCATACATCCTCACTACTAAGAAGAGTCATTAGACATGATTTAGGTAAGCAAGCTTGTATTCAATATATAGAAGTTCTTTCAAATGAAATGTTTAAGACAGTATAAAGCACAGTTTACAGTTTAATTAAAACATGAAAAATAGAAAGGCCGAACAGTTGGCACAGTCTGAAAGTTTCTTGCAAATAAAAATGTAAAAGAGGCTTGGTGTCTCTTGCTAAAACCAGTATCCTTTTCTCTAAAGTTTTTTTTTGGGACCTTTTTCTCGTCGACAGAGAGAGTATATATAGCAGGAGAGAAAACTCCCACTGCTTTGGAGAACTGTAACATAAAAGATTCCACAATCCCCTACAATGATGCCTGAATCAGAAGATTCTCAATGCCGTTATAATGGTATCAAGATAGAACACAGTATTCGGTCATCCAGGTGCAAGTACATCCTTTGTAATGATGGTTGTGGTCCTAGCCAGACTCGAGGCAACAAGTGTCATCCACCGCTTCAAACAACCATGATGAGGGGCACCCAATAGCATTATCTCCCTCAGCCAGCCTATCGCTCGCTTCAAAGATAAGTTGTAAGGCACGTGGCAGCCTATCACTGTCCGAGTAAAAACTTCTCTCATTATTGCCGATACATTGTGAAGATGCAACACATGTCCAATAGGCTGAGATCTTTAACGTAGTGGAGAGAAAGTTGCATCAATCTGGTGCGAAAGACGCGTGGCAACATTTCACTGCCTGCGGTTGTTTACTTCCTTATTGTATTGAAAGATTTGTGATCCGCCACCACGTAGCATGATGTAGGACCCTCTAACACTCTTTAGAAATGACGGCCCCTGGGAATCCTTTCTCAAACCGAAAAGACTTTAAGGAAAGAAGAAATAAAAGCTTCTGCAAGTGCGGCACGTGGACATCCAGTGCAACTCCTTAGGACCCAAAAGGGAAGCCGTTACTCAAAGTTGCGAAGAGAAGATACGTAAAGTGGCAAATCAAAACTTGATGGAAAGCCGAATTAACTCGGCAATGCATAGGCCGGCGCACACACAATACAAAAGAAACCCGAAGGGAGCTACTGAAATATTTATTTTAACAGCTTTTGGTGACTATCAGGAGTGTTTTGAATAAGTAATGGAGAACCCAAAAAATATCTTTGGTGTTGTAGAACAGTCTTATGCATAGGGCTAATAGAGTCAGAGTTTCGAAAGAGCCACCTACAAGGGTGACCATTCACTTTCGGATGGCTTTGCTATGCTGCACAAATTTTTCTGTGCTCCACGTAGATCAATAGCTTCCTTGTAAGGCAGCACATCAGGTAGACCGACGCCTACTTGTATATGGAAAAGCAGCTGCGAGAGTGGATGGATGACTGCCTCAATGTCAGCTACCGTAGGGGAGCTGCTGAATTCCTTGAAAGCCTCCAGGTCGTTTCCTTCTACTCAATAACCTTAGCAATCTGTGTAGTTGTGGCAATAGAGTCATTCTCAAGGAATGGGGATGGCAGCCTCATCTTGCCTAATTCGGTGAAACTTCCTCATATGCCATCAAGTTTGCTACTCAGAAAAGTCACAGCTACCTTAGTGCACTGGAAAGCGGAGTGACAATGAATGAATTTATTTGTCGTTTGGGCAGCTGCGTCCCGATCCTCAATTCCTGCTCTGGCAGGGATTTCATCCGAGACGGAGTATAGCTTGTTGAGCAAGTCTTTCGCCTCATGAACCTTCTCTAAGATGAAACGTGGGAACTGCTCAATTGTGTTGTGGGTCTCTTAATTGAGCCTTGATGCCTTGTCGATAAATTAGAGGGTAGGTTGCAGTGTTAGGCAAAAGGTCTTGACTTTCTCCCAGTGAGAAATGTATAATTTTCTAACCAGCAGAATGACATCAGATTGGGCAGAGGCAGGCAACAGAGAGACTTTAAGCAAAGAAATCTCTGTGTCTCTTGAAATAAGGGCCTCGGCTAATTGTGCCTTCTTCCTTTTCTCAGATGCCAGCTGCTCCGCATAGCTGCTCATTTCTTTATTCCAATTTTTCTCAGCTCGAGAGTGGTATGCTGATTTCTCTTCCAGAGAAACCTTTGTCTCTCAGAATTCTGCCTCTAGTTTAGCCTTCAAGCCTTTAAATTTGGCCTCTTTCCCCTATATTTTTTACTCACACTGCTTTTATAGGCGCTCCAACTCCTCACCCTTTTATGTCATCCCCTGACTATACTCAAGGTGAACACGTTCAAGCTATTCCTCTTTTAACTGTAGGCTTTGTCACGCTACTTGGTTCTGGCTTTGTAGTTCTTTTATTAAGCCTGGGTCAGTAATCTGGGTCTTCGTAATTTCGCCCTGAAGTCTGTTCCTCTCATTCTCTACTGTCAGCGCCCTTTCATTCATTCAGGCAATATCTGCCTCTAAAGATTTCTTCTTTGTTTCTAGAAAACTCACCCTTTCCCTAGCTACCCTGAGCTACTCATCCTTCTTCTTTAACTGGCGACCAATTTTGAGGAAGTCGGAAGTGACCACCCATTGCGTCTCCTTCATGATTTCGACCTTATCTTGTGGTTGGGCTACCTTCATGTTGAGTCCGACAGCATATATCTCATAGTCTTTGGGTTGCATTTCTCCCTGAGGCTTGCCTACCCTTGGGTACATGGTTGCGAATTTTAATTCCTATCAGACCTCATCATACGAAGCTTATACTCTCGGCTCGGTGGGAGCATTGTCATCTTTTGCCTTATGTTGCCTTATTCTATTCGTGCTTGTCTCTTTTCCATAATCTATATGTGCTATGAATTTGGCTAGTGATGAAACTATCCCACCTGCAAAAGGAGCACCAGATGGTAGGGTATAGGGATAGGTAACTTTCATAGGCACACGCATTTGCTTCTTCTAGACAGTGACTGTTTGTGGAGAAAATGGTGGCACATTCCATAATTTGGTTTGAGAACTATCAGCAGGGCTAGGCACTTGTGGCGCTGAATCGGGGATTCAGCCGTAAGGCCTATTGGCCGGGATAGGGGAGTTGCTAGCAGGGTGTCAGTTTGTTGCAATGGAAGAGGATCAATAAGCATAGCAGAAAAAGAATGGGCGCTGATAGGGGGAACATTTTTCAAAAGTGAGGCAAGGAAAGTCTGAGCAGCGGCAGCAGGCGTGAGCATACTCGAAGGAGTAATTATAAGCGGGTGGACCTGCGAAAACTAGGCAAATCCAACTGAATAAGTTGGACCAAGAGTAGAAAGTAGAGGACTCAAACTTGTGGCAAGAGTTTCCAGTGAAGCAGGGGCGGATACGAAGGAATGAAATGAGAGAGAAGGAGCGAAATATACCTGTTGAGTGGTCGACAGTGGTTTCAGGATCGTTCGTGACTCCCCCGAAAACTCTGGTATCTGGCTAGCAACGAGTGCTTCTCCTCCGACGGGTTCTTGCAAAACCCCTCTGATAATGCTTTTCGTGCGCTACCTTTTCGCAGGTGGACACTCACTAACTTCGGCAGTTGTACCATCCTATTGAGGCATTAGCCTGGCCGATTTAGCGGCCCAAGTGAGTGTATGCGAGCTTCTTGATATATTAAAGTGTACATTCGTGGCCACATAGGCGGCCTGCCTGGAAACCTTGCCCCTTTGTGTTGAGGAGGACGATGCCACCGCTTCTTCTTCATGCTCCTCAGATCCCTCTCCCTCTTAGCTCTTATCAACACTAGATCTTAGGCTGGGGTGGCCTTCCTTCCACTATCTATCAAATTCCTGGTCATCCTTTAGCTGATTGTAAGGAATATCCAACTGTGCTATTTCCTGGTGATATTTCTAGAAAGCTTTTATTTTTTCATCACTCCATTCCTCATTCCTCTTCAACTTGTTTTACATGTTGCACTCCATGGGAACATTATTTTTGGCCATAGCCACCATAAAGTAGAGCTTGTGCCATGGGCCTCTAGTGTCCGGCATAGGGATTTGCGCTAGTTCTACAAAATCCTCATCTCTATCCGTTAGTGGGTTAAGCCGCTTCTCCCAGTATGGTCGCGAAACATGGGTAACTCTCATATATGGCTCTAGAAGGTCGTTGAAAGGGTTGTATTCCCATGCATCGTTTACTAGTACCAACCCTAGATGTGCCAGCTTCTCCTGTAACAACTTGTGTGATTATTTTTTAATCAGAGTTACCGACTTGAAATTCTTCGGACAAGTGAATAATCCCTTCTTCTTGACCCTTCCGCTACTGTAAAAAGTGAAATTAATGATACACACCTGCCGAAAAATTTTCAGCGTGAGCACTCTATCCATGACGCAAGCTGGGAGCAGGAAAGGTTTGCTAGTAAAACCCTGCATTCGAAGGATTGTAAAATCCCTGCCTAAGAACCAGTCACAAGCATGGGCGTAGCTCTGCATAAATTCGATCTACTCTTTATCGAGCTAGACAATATCACCTTCTCCGATTAAATCATTCAAAACTGGGGCTATGAAATAGTCTGCAAATGCATAATAGTCATATGATGCGGAAAGGAAAGGTGTCCATGTAGACACCAGCTTTCTTTTATTCTACTCATCAAAAATTGATAATGAAAGAAAACGGGCAAAGAAATCCGGATTCTGATGCAGAAACATGTGGACCAGGTAGGAAAGAAATCTAAACTTCTTTTCCGCCTGATAGTTCTCAATTTTTTGTCTCATTTCAACTATGAACTCAAGAAAATCATACCAGAAGAGTTCATGTTGCTTGCGAAACTATATTGCAGGTCCCAGCTAAAAAGTCTCTATCTTCTCATCAGAGTCTCAGCCACAAACAAATTCCAGCATGGACATGGCATCCTGGAGATCATCGCGGAATGCACCACACGATAATGAGATACTTGGTGGTTTAGCGACCACGATACCTTTTTACCAGTCTCTTCTATCAAGAACTTCAAGCTAGTTTTCATCTTCTTCCATATTTTTTCTCCATTGCTTGGGCAAAAGGGCTCAATAGTCTCCTTCCTTCTACTTGGATCCGGGATACATAACATGTGTTAGATGGCTTCTGGGCTGATATGCACCCTTAAGTTGCGGCCTTCAATGTAGTGGGTATCTGGATTATAGCATTGAATAGCAGCATCGACCACTTCTGGGCAATAGTGCACCAATGGGACCATGTATTGTGGGAGACTACTATACCAGACTCTACTTGTCGTGGATTAGTCCACCATTGTTGCTGATAACCTTGTACAAGCTGCCTCTCTGAGGGACTTATGATTTTTCGTGAGCCTTGGGTCATAGATATTATCCCATTTTTCTTCAACCCTTTTCTGGTTACTCCATTCCTTAGGTCTATCCAGCTCCTCCGTGTTGGCTCTTCTCGTCTTGCTAGGTATACCAGGCGTGGTGTACGCTACATCCTCATAGACATATACCTCGACTGAGGAACAAATAGCCGTGAATAGTTCCTGGCTAATTTCCTCTTGCATTGGCTGAGCTGAAGATTTCGACATTTTTCCTATATGAAGATTTTGTAAGCTCCTGGTTGATCATCACTATGCTTGCTCTAGATAGATAGACAGAAAACAACTCCGCACTTCTCCTTGCGTTTGTAAAAAGACTTTGAAATACTAAGCCTTTTCATGCAATAATAGCAACTTTTCCCAAGGTGGTAGGTGAAAGCAAGTCTTTTGCATTTAATTCGGCATGTACCGTTAATCTTGCAACTCATGCAAGATGAACTGATTGCTATTCTGAGGCGGCTAGATTTCATTATTACATTTGGGCGATCGTGTGATATGCCCTGATCTCCTTGGAACTTGAGCCTGCAACTGACTTGCCAACCCTACGCTAGCATGCACTGGTAATTAATATCTCAGCCGGAATGATTATGCCAAGCAAACAATCAATGCCTGAAAAGATATGAGTATTGCCTTGGGATCTGGGACACGCTTGAGAGATGACACAATAGCCTATGGCCATACGTCCCTCCACCAACAAGCGCCACCTTTTTAAAACTAATTAATCAACTTCATTTAATTAAGCACGCATCGATTCGTGCTATCACAGATGCAACTTGCCCAAAAATGTGAACAAATGCAGGCCTGCCTTTCAAGAAAGCAGCTAGCATAACATCACATTTCTTAGAGGCGGATCAGCAAGTGCCTTGTCAATTTTTCTATAAATAGGCCAGTAGATAGTGAGCAAAACATACTTAGCATTTGAGAAGTGATAGGTCAGTAGCAGAGTGTTAAGCAAGTCTTTTCATACGTTAGGTGGTGAACAAATTCGACATTATCTTAGAAGCCTAGGGATAGTGTCACAAAATTGGATACCCCAATTCGTCTAACCTTGTATAAGTCACAGACGGCGTTCTTAGGTGAGATTTCAACTAGGAGGCTGAAAAGGATGACGAAGAACAAGCATTCGCTGGTTCTGGTAGCCATTAAGTGGGTCTTAAGCAAGGATTGCATAGAATATGAGGATAAGTATAGGGTGAATATTGACGTATGCTCCCACTTTGTAGTGTCCATGCTGGACGTTTGCATTCCCCGATCACTTATCCTGAAGCTAGTTAAAGAAATCTTTCCAAAGAAATACTTGAATGGGCTTGGTGAGGTCATTATGCATGCTGCATATGAGATAGGTTTGCCAATAGCCAGGGACCTGCATCAATTTATTGAAGAAGAAGCTATCGTTGTTTGGCTGCCATTCCTCAGCAGATTCCACCTACAGACCTGTGACCAGCACCAGCATAGGGTTACTCAGGCCCTACACTTCCTGTTTCAGAGCTACAACATGATACCTTTCTACGATGTAGACTGGTACACTGACTTCAGGAACCTTTTGTTTCCACCACCAATGGCGGTTGTGCCAAATGATGCTAACAATGTCGCCGAGGAGCCCATGGACGAGGAAGAAGTGGACGCTGCAGTGAATGCGTCAATTGTCGCCAGTCATGCCTTCGGATAAACAACCCCTTTGTCTGATGTTCAAAATGTGACTCTCTTTGCTGTATATAAGCCTAATAAAAGGCCATCATGTATAATATACCTTAATATGCTTGTATATTTTGGGATACAGCTTCCCAGCCATTTTATAACCAAAGAACATATATATAAATATATATTTCTCATTTTAAGGAAAATCCATGCTCTTTCTTGTTTCTATGTTTAAACTTTTTTGGGCTTGAGAGTTTTATATGTTATTTCTCCATACATGAATGCATTTTGTGCAAAGCAACCTTGGTGTTTCACCTACCAATGATAATGAGTTAATTTGCAGAACGACAACTGACTTTAGAAAAAGAATCGGCCAAACAACAGGAAAGAAAATAAAAGCGCTATTTACGTATGTACAAGGTAGAGCTTAATGCCTAATGGAACAACTTAAGATGAATCCCATTGACTGGAATTCCTAATGGTTCCTCTTCCATATTCTCTAGCTCAAAAGCATTGTGTTGCTTGCATCGAATGATTTTAAAGGGTTCCTCCCATAGGCTATCAAATTTACCATGCTGACCTGGCTTTGCAGCCCTGCAGTCATATTTTAGCACTAAGTCTCCACTTTTTAGACCTTGGTCAGAATCCTTCTTGTCAAACCATCGTTTGACCACCTGTTGATGATTTGTCATTTCCATTAGGGAATTCTCCTTTTTTTCCTGCACTTCTAGTAGTTCGGCGAGCCGGACCTCCATGGCTTCATTTTGTTCTATCTCAAGAGATTTCAATAACTGTATTGCTGGGATCTCCATGGAGATAGGTAACAGCGCCTCTTTCCCATACACTAGTTCATAAGGCGAGGTTTTAAGGACTTGCTTAGGAGTTATGCAGTTTGCCCACAACACTTTTTGAAGATTTTTATGCCATTCCTTTTGGTGCTCTAAGCCAACCCTTTTAAGGATTCGGACTAAGCTTTTGTTTGTTGATTCGGCTAAACCATTTCTCTGTGGATAATAGTTTGATGAGGCTTTAAGGAATATGCCATTCTTTAATGCAAAGTGACATACCTTTGTACCTAGAAATGCTCTGGCATTGTCCGAACTGATCACCTTCGGAGGGCCGAACCTTGTCACCAGTACTTCGAGGAAGTCTACAATCTCTATTTTTGTTGCACCCTTAAGGGGAACAGCTTCTGTCCACCTTGTGAAGTAGTCCGTAGCGATTAGAATCCTGTTATGTTCGGCACTAGAAACTGGGTTGATCATTCCAATGAAGTCCAGGCCCCATTGCGCAAATGGTTCATCCACCACTATAGGTCTGAGGGGCATTGCTGAATTCTTTCTTCTATCAGAGAAGAACTGGTATTTTTTACAAGCCCTTACCAGAGAGTGGGAGTCACTAAAAAGTGTAGGCCAGTAATAGCCAGCTCGCATGATCTTGATGGCAGTAGTTTTGGCAGAAAAATGTCCACCTTCGTCGCTATTGTGGAATGCGTCGAGGATCCTCTGCGCCTCCCCTGAAGTAACACATCGTAGGAGTACACCATTGAAATTTCTTTTGAAAAAGACTCTTATCAGCGTATACTCATGATTCTGAAGCTGGTAATACCTTCTTTTTTGAGATGAGAGGCCTAGCGGATACCTTCCAGTTTGCATGAAGTTCATCCTATCAGTCAGCCAATCATCTTCCGATTCTGATCCATTTATCAAGATGAGCTCTGGTTGTTCCTCCTTGGCAGGTACCTCCTCGTCCTCTGCCATACACTCACACAGTCCTCTGCCTTTAATAGTCTTAGTAGGCCTGACTTTGATGTCATATTCAAGGATCTTGGTGATCTAATTAGCCCTTTTTTCTGTGATATCTCCTTCCATGATGTATTCACGTACACTAGAATGAGTGACATATACCAGAACTTTGTTGCAGGCAATTAGATGGCAGAATTTTTTAAGCCCCTTTACTATTGCAAAGGCCTGTCTTTCGAAAAAGTTATAATTTGCCTCATATTCTTTTAGGGTTCAAAAATAGAACGCCACTGGCTATTCCCCTTCTTCTGCGTTACCCTTTTGGGTTAGAATGGTAGCACTACTGGACTTGCTACTAAAAGCATACATTATAAAATCTTTGCATTGATCTGGATTAACCAGCACCGGGGTTGTGGAGATCACTTCCTTGACCCGTTCAAAAGCCTCCCGAGCTTCTGTTGTCCACTTGAAAGCTTGATCTTTTTTTAGCATTAGGGTGATCGGCCTAATCATTCCCGCAAAATCAAAAATAAATTTGCTGATGAAATTTATTTTGCCCAGAAAAGACTGGACACCTTTCTTATTTACCAAAAGGGGAAGCTCTTTGATAGCCTTTACTCGTTCGGGGTCAATTGAAATACCTTCTTTAGACACAACATGCCCTAACAGCTTACCCTGCGGTACTCCGAATACACATTTCTTTGGATTTAGGGAAACCCTGAACTCCTGGCACTTTTGAAAAACTAATTCCAAATGATCAAAATGATCATCCCTAGATTTAGAGAACACACTAAGGTCATCCAAATAGATTAGAATAAACTTATTGATCAGTTTACTAAATGCGATGTCTATTGCCCACTGGAAAGTTGCCCCTGCATTAGATAAACCAAAAGGCATTTTAGCATATGAAAATGTTCCCCACTTCGTGGTGAACATAGTCTTGTGCTGATCTTCTTCTTTAACATGAATCTGGTTATAGCCAGAGAAGCCATCCTACAAAGAGAACATTTCTGATCCTTCCACAGTTTGTAGGATTGCCTCCATAAAGGGCAAAGGATAGTGGTCCTTTAGAGATGCTCTGTTCAAGTCTCGGAAGTCCACACATAAGTGGATATCGCCTTTCTTCTTTCTGACTAGTACCAGATTTGATACCCAAGTACTATATTTGATTGGGAAGACAATACATGAATCAATGAGCTTGGTTAGCTCTTGTGCCATTAGGGCCTCAATTTTAGGGTTGACTGGCCTTTATTTCTGTTGGACTAGTTTCACACCTTCTGTTAGCTCAATAGTGTGCTGAATGATGCCAGGATCATAACCTTCCAGATCCTCATAGGACCATGCCACTACTCCATATTTTTTGTAGAAACTGATAAGCCTTTCTTTATCTCCATGTGGGACATCCTTTTCGACCCGAAGATTCCTGCCATCGGAGACCCGAAGGTCCTCATAATCACTTTTTTCTGCCATGAATTTCTGTTTATCATTCCATGCGTCATTACAATCAAAAAATTTCTCGAGAGTAACTAACCCTTTCCGAAGCTTATTTGACTTGAGCTGCATAATTTGTCCTTCATAGGCTTCAGCGATCTTTGGTTGAAGCTGATCAGCAAATTCTCCTGAGTGCTAGATAAACGAAGTGATATGTTCATCGCTTTCAAAGACTTGACAACTCTGATCATTGTCAGGGATCACTGGTCGGACAAGCACCCTTACAGAGTATTCATTCTAAAGCAAGTCAGAGACATGATCAAACTGAGCACCAATCACCGCCATACGATCTGCATCACTATTCTGCCTTCAGGGAACAGTCCGAATGTTGAAAGCTTCAAAACCCTCAACCAGGTCCCAGATTTGATGCTGATAGGATCTCATGCAGACATTCTTCACTGTAGAAATTCCTCAGACCTGATTAACTACCAGTTCAGAATCAACACAATCAATTGCTTAATACCCATTCGTTCCGCAAGACTTAGGCCTTGGACTAACCCTTCATATTCAGCCTCATTGTTTGAATAGGCGAATTGAAAATGGAAAGACCTCAACAACTTTTCATTCTGTGGGGATATTAGACATACCCTTGCTCCAGCACCTACTTTGCTTCTTGCTCCTTCAAAATACAATATCCATAGCTCATTTACTTGGTTACCATCAGATTCTTTGGTGACCTTCGGAAACACCTGGTCTTTGTCATAAATTACATATGTGCCCAATCCTGTAGCATGATAATTCCTGAAAAGATCATTGTTTATGTGTTTGCTCAGCAGAGCATCTTCCTTATCATTTCGGTCTCCACTCACCTTCTCTTCCTCTAGTAGTTCGACACTATACATTTCCTGCTTGGTGATAGAGGTATGTGCGGCTTCAAAATTGATCAAGGGCTCATCCGCCACATGTTCGAAATGTAGAGCCTCCGATTCTATCTTCATTTTTGCACCATGTTTGGTCCTAAGTATTAGATGTGACCAATCTAAAGACAAATATCCACCCACCTTTGAAGTAAATTCTCAGGATAGACAAAGACCAAACATAGGAGGAACATCTATGATCACCGTATCTTGCGGGACCATGATACTTGGGCAGGCAAATAGAGTTAACGGAAGCACTTTGATGACACCCACAATATCAACTTTATTGCCATCAAGCTGCATCACCCCCTTCTTCATAGGTTCGTAGCTAAGTCCCAAAGCTTCAGCGATCAGTTTTGGCATAACCATTGTACTAACGCCAGAATCAATCATAGCGTTGTGTAATAGATTTTATCCTACTATAAGAGTCAAGAAGAAGGGTTGAGGTTTCAACCTACTTCTACTTTCCGCATGGGATTCCTTTGCTTTGTCTGTAAGAACCATAGCTAGTGGCATTTGATAAACCACCTTTGTACTAGCAGCCGGCTCTGTTGATGTTGAGTTGATCTCTTACTGAAGCGCCTTTTGTAGTATAGTCTTCTGTTCTAGGATAGCTAGAATGTCCCATAAAGACACATTAGCGGATGATTTCTTTAATTTTTCCATCACATTAAAAGGTGGCAAGCTCTGGGATTTTTTCTCCTTTGCTCTTGTTATAATAATTTCCTTCCGTGGTTGAGAAGGTGAAGAGACAGTCGAAGCGCCGGGAATTTGATCAGACATGCCTTTGCGTTGCGGGCTGTCCGGAAGTGAAACAACAGGCTCACCAGTGAATCTCCTCTTTGAGCACATGTTGTAATCTAGCTGTACTTGCGGCATTTTGGATATGAATGCGTCATTGGCAAACACCGTTTCTTCTTCCTCCATCCAGGAGAAGAGCGCATGATCGGGAGCAATATCGGACTCTTGTTCTAAAGACATTCCTTGCATTTGTGCGGTAAAGACCGCACTCTCCATTGGTGAGGCATATGCGTGTCCTCCATTTTCTACTGTAGTACTTTGACTGCGTTGCTCTGCCACCTTCTGTTGTAAGTTGCCACGCGAACAATTTTGGGGCATATGTGCATCATTACAGGGGAAACACCATGGATTGATATCATCAATAAGATTATTTTGTCCCGTGTTTAATTCCCTATTTGAGCTTGGCGATGCACTTGTCAGCAGAGTAGGCACCGATACCATTTGATTTGTAGTCGGTGCTAGTGGATTAGTGCGAGGCGCACTCTAATACTGATTTTGCTGATAAGTAGACCGCCCGCCTTGATAGTTTTGATATGCAAGCCACGGAGGTGTTGCTTGGTTCCGCTTGAGAGTTGTTATGTCATTTTCCATAGTTCGCAACATCTCCTTGAGTTTTCTTATTTCATCCTTGGAAGAACCCGATGTAGAAGCCAAGCTTTCAGGAGCGGCCGCATATGAGTACATCGACTAGGGAGTTGTTGCCGCACTAGTCGATGTGACCTCTTGTGCAGAGTTTGATATTTCAAGAAATATCGGCATAATAGGTCGAGGAGGCAACTTTCCACAATCTATCAAATGATTCTCAGCTTTGATAGCGGTAGCATAAGCATTTGGTAGAGTGGCTCCTCCCAAAGACTTGATCATCACAGAAATGTCAGGATTAACGGACTTCAGATAAAATATGAATGCCAATTCTGGAGTCAGGCGGATAGTCATAGGAATCCTCTACCAATTTGAGTGAAATCGGGCATTGAAGTCCGTCAGAGCCTCTTGGGGAGCTCGTTTAATGATGGATAGCTGATAATATAACGAAGAACAAACTCCGTCATTTGAAAATCTTTCATAAAATGGATCTCTGAGCTCATCCCAGGTGCAAATTGAATTAGGAGTTAGCGTTCGGTACCAATCCAGAGCCTTGCCTTTGAAGGATGCAGCGAGGAGCCTCAAGGCTACATTTTGCACTATAATACCATGTACCAAACAAACATCCGCTACATCCTGCAAATGCTCTACTGGCATTTTTGAGTTGTCTCTGGAAAATTTGGGAATAGCTTTCAGCGCCGAAACTGGGATAGCACCCCAAACAGCAGGTGCGACCAAGGCTACCAGGGGACTTCCAGCATCCCATGCTATGTAGTTTCTGTTCGTGGCCGGCAACATGGTGAGAGGGAAGGGTGGTGGGAATGGAACGGTTACCAACTGATTTGCGGCCTGGACTATCCCTAGCGGAGGTACTAGTAAACCTGGGTTACTTGTAGCCTGGGATCTAGTTACAGGCCGATGGCTCATACACCCCTCTACAAGGTAATTTCATTAGTTTGGGTCCCACCGAGCGTGCCAGAAAAAAGAACTAATTGTTGACGCCAAAATTTGACGAGGTAACAGTGTCTTATGGGAAACTCAGTTCAAGGGGGACCCCTTTGAGCCAAACTGGGTGACCTCCAGATTTTAAAGAAGTCGGCTTCTTCTATAATGGGTTTTGGGAAGGGAAAAGGAAGCGGATATAATGAAACAAAGTCTAATCTAAGGGGATGCACCAAAATTTGCTGATAGGCATGATGAATCATAGATTTAGGGGCCTAAATGGTGTTGTCACGTTCCAAAACATCGGGGACTTAAAGCTATAGCATAAAAAATTCATTTATTGACATAAAATAGTATTGCATACATCCTCACTACTAAGAAGATTCATTAGACATGATTTAGGTAAGCAAGCTTGTATTCAATATATAGAAGTTCTTTCAAATGAAATGCTTAAGATAGTATAAAGCACAGTTTACAGTTTAATCAAAACATGAAAAATAGAAAGGCCGAACAGTTGACACAGTTTGAAAGTTTCTTGTAAATAAAAATGTAAAAGAGGCCTGGTGTCTCTTGCTAAAACTAGTATCATTTTCTCTAAAAAAAAATTTTGGACCTTTCTTTCGTCGACAGAGAGAGTATATATAGCAGGAGAGAAAACTCCCACCGCTTTGGAGAACTGTAACAGAAAAGATCCCACAAACCCCTGCAATGATGCCTAAATCAGAAGATTCCCAATGCCGTTACAATGGCATCAAGCTAGAACACAGCATCTGGTCATCCAGGTGCAGGTGCATCCTTCGTAATGATGGCAGTGGTCCTAGTCAGGCTCAAGACAACAAGTGTCATCCACCGCTTCAAACGACCATGATGAGCGGCACCCAATAGCATTATCTCCCTCAGCCAGCCTATCGCCCGCTTCAAAGATAAGTTGTAAGGCATGTGGCAGCCTGTTGCTACCCAAATGAAAACTTCTCTCATTGCTACCGAGACATTGCGAAGATGCAACACATGTCCAATGGGCTGAGATCCTTAGCGCAGTGGAGAGAAAGCTGCATCAACCGGGTGTGAAAGACACGTGGCAGTGTTTCGCTGCCCACAGTTGTTTACTTCGTTACTGTATTGAAAGATTTGTGATCCGCCGCCACGTAGCATGATGTAGGACCCTCTACCACTCTTTATAAATGACGACCCCTAGGAAGCCTTTCACAACTCGAAAAGACTTTAAGGAAAGAAGAAATAAAACCTCCCGCAAGTGTGGCATGTGGACACCTAGCGTAGCTCCTCAGGACCCGAAAGGGAAGCCATTACTCAAAGTTGTGAAGAGAAGATACACAAAGTGGCAAATCAAAACTTGATGGAAAGCCGAATAAACTCGGCGATGCACAAGCTGGCACACACACAATACAAAAGAAACCCAAGGGAGTTGCTGAAATAGTTATTTTAACAGGTTCCTAGTGCACATATTGTGCTAGACCATTTCAAGTTCACATCCCTGGGTTGACAAGTTAAATGCACCTTCATGATGATTGAAATAGCTATTCAAGTTAGATTTCTAATATTTGAATCATAGTTGTAAAGGCCTGGTTGATATATCATTGTAGCAGGCCAACATTTTTGGCATTGTTGCTAGGGATGGTGTCAAACTAGGAAGCTCGTTGGAGTCATTCATAGTTTTCTTGTTGTAGTATTTCTAAAAGTTGTTCTTAGCATACCCCTCATTTAGGAAGTAATGACACCCCTTGTTTTTTAACAATTCTTTGTGTTAGTTGGTTGATAGTGAGTTGATATTGCATGCATAGAGGAAGAAGAAGGGATGATTATGGCAGATTCCTTCCTAACAATCCTAATCCATTCTAGCTAGTTGAATATCAGAACTTTCCAAGAGAAGAAAAAGAAGATCCACACCCCTTTGTTGATGCATTTCTGGATCTAACTAGTTCTGAATTTTCCTCTGAGGACCAAAATCAACTTGAGAACCCCTTTTCTTTGGAACTACATCAAGCAGGAATGGGTGATGCAAATAGAAACAAACCTAACCAACCAACTTTTCATTTCCCCATTGTCCATCAAAATGAAGTTGACAACATAAAAAACATCCCTACTTTGGCACTCCCCAAGTTTTATGGACTTCTCACAGTGATACCTTTTTGTTTGAGTTTGACATACTCTATAGGAGTTATGATTATACCACTGATGCCCATAGGCTTAAGCTATTTCCCACCACTCTGAAAGAAGCTGCATTAAGATGGTTCATGAGCCTAGGCAGAGATATTGTGGAAACTTGGGAAGACATGAAGACTAAAT
Source organism: Sequoia sempervirens (assembly GCA_007258455.2). NCBI lineage: Eukaryota > Viridiplantae > Streptophyta > Pinopsida > Cupressales > Cupressaceae > Sequoia > Sequoia sempervirens. Next base: position 245,336,585 of record VDFB02000002.1, read on the forward strand.
TCCTTGAGAAATAAAAGGAGTATTGCAGGGGTAGTGACATGAGAGGAGGTGACATTTTTAGGATGCAACAAAAGAAGGATGAGAGCCTGGGGGATTATATTGAAAGGTTTCTATTTTTCCTACAAAAATATCCACACCATACACTCAATGAAGATTCATAAAAGTTGCTTTTCCTCAGAGGAATTCATGACAGCTGCACTGATGCCTTGGACCTAATGGGAGGAGGAGATATCTCCCAAGATCCTTGGGAAGATATCAAGAAAATATGCCAGAACTACTCTAAGGAAGCTTCAAATAAAGGAAGATCTTACCAATCTTCCATGGGTAAGTCATCTACAGGTGGAGTTTCAAGAATGGAGATTACTCATTTGTTGGAAGATTTCAAGCAAGACATTATAAACAATCTAGCTACTTAACTAGATACACTTCAGACCAAGAAGAAGCAAGAGGAGGGAGAGTATTTCCCCCATTGCAAACAAAAGAAGGATTGTAGATGCAAGATGGTAGCTAATATTGAAGGCAAGCAGATTGTAGTCGAGTTCAAGCCAATTCAAATTGAAGAAGATCAAGTCTACTATGTTGCGCAAAGGAGGACTTGGGCTCCAAGACAAGGTATGTCACCAGATCCACTCTCTTATGTTGGGCCATATTTTAATTCCTATTTATCTGGAGACCAATGGCAGCCCCCATATCCATCCATCTATGGTGGATATCCACCACAACATTGGGGTAACCCTCCAAATGATTGGACCAATCATCAAAAATCTCCATCCCAGTGGCAATAACCTCAAGGGAATTGGCAGCCACCTCCAGGAAATTGGCAACAAACAAATCAATGGAGGGGAGGACAACAATGGCCTACCCAGAAAACCAATTACATGCAACCACCTTCTCAGCCCCAACAACCTGCTATAATGCCTCCACCTGCTAATTCAAGCTCAAATGCACCTAAACCTACTCAGCTACTAGCTCATTCAACACCCAATCCAAATAACAAACCACAACAACAGCTTGTATACTCTACTAATTCAAATCAATTCCCTATATATGCTATGAGTGTAAGTGATATCCACTTGCATTCAAGAACTACTTTACCATCTCCTTCCAATCCCATTATCACTGAGCTTCCTGTGGAAGAGGAAGAGGAACCTCTAAATGATCCCATTCAGCCAAGTGCATCTAAAAATACTGAACCAATCCAAGTCAAGAAAACTAAACAAGAACCACTATTTCCTCAAAGATTGGAAGTTTCCAAGAAGAAGGAAGAAAAGGAGGATACAACTTTTGACATCCTCGATCAACTGAAGCATATATGTGTCCAAATCCCTCTATTCCAGGCCATAAAGGACATCCCAATCTATGGCAAGGAAATCAAGGAAGCATGCCTCAAGAAGCTAGGTAGGAAGAAGAAAGACCCCACTATAGTTCATGTGGTGGGACAACTAGCTGACATCATGCTTGGAAAAGTAACTATCCCTAAGTACAATGACCCAAGTAGTCTCGTGGTATCGGTTGTTATAAATGGGATTCAAATAAAGAATGCTTTAATTGATTTAGGGGCAGAAATAAATGTGATGACCAAGGACATCTTGTAGCAACTAGATGTTGCAAGCATGAGATCTACTCCTACTATCCTGCAACTTACTGATAGTTCTACTATTAAGCCTGATGGTATAGTGGAGGATATTATGGTAATTCTAGACTCTGTTTAGTACCCAGTAGACTTCATGATTCTTTCTCCTAAAGATACACTAGGCGGGTATCCCATTATTCTTGGAAGGCCATTGCTAGAAACTACAGATGCATGTATTGGATGTCAGTCAGGTGACATGACCATTTTTTATGGGAAGAGTACCAAATTTTATTTTTTTTATCCTCCTGATCAACCATCCCATGATGAGGATAATCTCGTGTGGCCACATGTTGGTGAAGAGGCCAAGGAAGTTAATTTTGTGGCATAGCTTATGATGTTAGGAAAAAGCTCCTTCATGTAGCTTCAAGACGAAGATGAAGTATTGGTTAACATTATTCAAAACCATTATGAAGTGAAGGAAGCTTTATCTTCTCATTCTGCTACTCTAGTCAAGACACTTTTGTTTGTTCTTCCTACAACCACTATTCCTATAGACATTCTTCCTGCATCCACTCTTCCTGCAGCCACTATTCTTGCAAACAAACTTTCTGCAGCAATAGGTATGTCCCATACATTGCTTCCATATGAACTCAAGGTACCATGTGTTAATTAATCAGCTATGATTGAGTTAACTACACAAGTACAGGTGTCAAAAGGAAAGCATTTGAATTTTAACAGCAAATTGAGTTGAGAACAACAATTGTTATTGGAAAACTTATTAATGATCCATTAGCATGCATTTGCATGGGACTGTCATGAGATGAAGGGATTGGATCCTAAGCTTTGCACTCATAGAATTTATATCAGAGATGATTGCACCCTAGTGAGGTAGCCACAAAGAAGAATTAATCCTGCACTGAGAGAAATTGTAAAAGGAGAACTACAGAAGTTGCTAGATGTAGGATTTATCTACCCCATTCCAGATAGCCAGTGGGTGTCTCCATTAGTGATTGTGCCTAAAAAAGGAAGGAAGTGGAAATTTTGTGTCGATTACAGGGAACTTAATGCTACCACCAAAAAGGACCATTTTCACTTACCTTTCATAGATCAAGTTTTGGACTCACTTGCGGGAAAGAAATACTTTTCTTTTCTAGATGGAATCAGCAGCTACAACCAAATCCAAATTGCACCAGAGGACCAGGAGAAGACCACCTTTACCTATCCATGGGGAACCTGTGCCCACTCAATACTCCCATTTGGCCTATGCAATGCACCTGAAACTTTTTAGAGGGCAGTCATTAGCATATTTTCAGACATTTCTCATGATTGCATAGAAATTTATTTGTATGATTTCACTACCTATGGTGCTAATTTCAATGAAGCATTGGAGAATCTCAGGAAAGTCCTAAAAAGATCTGAATACCACAATCTCTCTTTAAATAGTAAAAAGTGCTTCATGATGATGCAGGAAGGTGTAGTTCTTGGGCATTACATCTCTCACAAGGGAATTCCAATAGATCCTACAAAGATTGAGGTGATCACAAATTGTCACAAACCTACAAAGTAAAAGGATGTTAGGAGTTTCTTGGGCCATGTAGGCTATTATAGATAATTCATCAAGGATTTTAGCAAAATAGCAACGCCATTGTATACGCTCCTCACTAAAGATGTTGAATTTCAGTGGACTAAAGCTTGTGACAAGAAATTTTCTGATTTGAGGGTAGCCTTGACTCGTGCTCCTGTACTTAAAGGACCTAATTGGGAGCTTCCTTTCCACATCCATACAAATGCATTAGATTATACTATAAGAAAATTCTTAGGAAAGAAAGAGGGAGCTATTGAAAATTCCATTTATTTTGTCAGCAAGAATTTACAGTGAGTTGAATTCAACTATATAGTGACAGAGAAAGAAATGTTGGCAGTAATCTATGTCCTAAACAAATTTAGGCATTATATAATAGGTCACCAAATCTTTGTGCACATTGATCATTCAGCCATTAGGTATCTCATGAATAAGCCTCTGATCTCTGGTAGGATGGAAAGATGGTTATTGTTGATGCAGGAGTTTGACATAACCATTGTGGATAAACCAGGAAAAGCCAATATTGTTGCAGATTTTATTTCAAGGTTGACTACATCAGAAGATAATCAAGCCATAGATTACTCTTTTCCTAATGAGCATCTATTCTCTATTAGTGTACAAACACCCTAGTATGCTAACATATCTAATTATATCATCACAGGTAAAGTTCCTCCTCACTTCTCTCCAAAAGAAAGAAAGGAACTCATTGAAAAATATTTTCCTTTCTCATGGATTGATGGATGTTTGTTTTATAGTGGATCAGACCATGTCATGAGGAGATGTGTGAGAGAAGCTGATACATATGACATTTTGCATGCATGCCACAATGAACCATGTGGAGGACATTTTGCAGCTAAGAGGACAACAATGAAGATTTTGAACACGGGATATTATTGGCCAACACTCCACAAGGATGCAGGTAGGTATATAAGAAAATGTGATAGATGTCAAAGAATGGGTAGACCAACCAAATTTGATGAGATGCCACTTTACCCTCAGGTAGTAATCACTCCCTTTGACAAGTGGGGATTGGATTTTGTAGGACCCATTGACCCTCCATCAAATGGTAAGTCCTATATCCTGGTATGCACTGATTATGTAACTAAATGGGTAGATGTTAAGGCCATGAAGTATGCAAGAGATAACAAGGTTGTAGAATTTCTTTATGAGGAGATTTTCACAAGGTATGGAGTTCCATGAGAGATAGTGATTGATCAAGGGGATCGATTCACATCAAACCTTATTGTAGCACTAGTCAATGAGTACAACATAAGACATAGGAAGTCAACTCCTTATCAGCCCTAGACCAATGGCCAAGTTGAGGTGATCAATAGAGAAATTGAAGCTATTCTAACCAAGACAATAGCTATCCATAGAAAGGATTGGGAAAATAGATTACTAGAAGTTGTTTGGGTTTACAGAACTACCTAGAAAAAACTATAGGCTTCACTCCATTTGAGTTGTTGTATGGAAATATATGTATGATTCCCATTGAATTTGAACACAAGGCTTTTAGGACTGTGGCATATTTGGCGATGGATATCCATGAGGCATAGAGAGAAAGAATCATGCAACTAAATGCTTTGGATGAGATGAGAAGAGAAGTCTTGCATCACACATAGGTAGTGCAGAATCAAAGAATCAAGTGGCATGAAAAATTCATCAAGGACAAGAAATTCCAACCAGGAGATTGGGCCCTGCTCTATGACTCAAAGTATTAGGACAATGCTGGAAAATTGCAAACAAGGTGGTTAAGACCATATGAGGTTGTTGAAGTATTCCCTAATGGTGTTGTACAACTCATTACTATTGAACCAGTCAGATTTAAGTTGCTTTTCAATGGTCATCGCCTTAGATTGTATCAAAATTCAGCTTCCAAGGAGGAGGTCCTGCAGCAATTCACTCAACATGTTGCACTTGCACTTCCTGCAGCCAATGGAAGTTGACCTAATGTCCCTCCTTCTAGCTAATTAAGGTATGTACTTGTCATAATAAAGACTTCCACTTTCGTGGGAGTCCATTTCTTCGCCCATCTGCCCATCTATTTCCACCTTTCTCTCTCTTCCATCAAATCACTTCATTCCACTCCACCTCATTCCACCTCATTTTCATTAATTTCTCAACTTATTTCCTAAAAAGGAAAGCGGTACTTTCTCCACAATCTTTGCAATGAATCCTCCACACATTCAGGTATGTGCACATTAATTGCTATATATTAATTTTTTTTAAGTGCATTCATTTAATTGTTGTACATTAGTATGGACATTCACCATAGCATGCCAATATTCCCTACCCTATCAAATCATCATCCTGCATGTGAGGACACATGCCCAAATTTAGGTTTGGGGGGAGGAAAAAGATGTGAATATTTTTCTCACATGTTAGTCTATGCTAGACTATGTCAAAAAAATTTAAATTGAGCCGATTTCAAATCTAAGTGAGAGGATGGCTCATATGTGTGAAGTGACACCAACTGTCACTGCCATTTCTCTCCATCATAACTTTCCCTTATTATTCCTTCCTTGCCATTATTGACCCTGTCATATCTCAAGTTGCAAACAAAAGGTAAGTTAAAAGGGAAAATTCAGTTGACATTGGCATTGAAAATTTAGCAAGTGTTGCAAGAAGGTGAATCTGGTGCAGACGATAATTGTAGGAAGGAAACTACAAAGTATTTTTTTGATTGCAGACAATGAGAGGTGGGTTAATTCGAAATGAACCCATCGTGCATGATGTATTACTACAAGATGCACAATGCCTAGCTAAATTCATAAATTGCAAGTGGATAGACTACTTCTTGAAGCAGGATAATTTCGATGAAGACATTGCACTAGAATTTTCCCATACATTGTTTGAAGGGAAGGCCATAGTAAAAGGATTGGAGGCCATAGTGACAGAAAAATGAATTGCAGAAGTTACAAGGTTACCTATTGATGGTGAAAATTACCCTACTTCCAGAGACACCAAATCAACTATAGCCAAATTTACAAAGCTAAACAACCCTCCATTGAGATAGATAAATAGAGTGTGAAGAGAATGTCTTTACCTGAGCCATGGAAGCAAACAACTATTTATGTCATAAAATACATCACCTGTGAAGATCGCTAGTCGAATTTGCATTTCATGCACTCCAAGATTTTGAATCATATGAGGCACGGAAGGAGGATGAATGTTCCAAATGTGTTATACAACCTTCTTTCAATCATGGTGGCCAAGACTCAAAAAGGTAGGGAAAATTCCATTTCCCACCATTGTTTGATTAAATTGCTAGTTGAGAAGTCTCTGCATGATGTATTTGGAATGACCTAGGAAGAATTCATAAAAATTGATCAAATTAGACCCGAGCACTTGCAACCTAGGGTTTTACCTCAACCTTGTAGGTCTAGTAGAAGAGTGAGCACGGTTGAAGCCACTCTTGGTGCTTCAACCTCTAGCATAGGTCCTAGTGCAAACCCTCCTGCAGTAGCAAAAACCATAAAAATTGTCTCTTCTGGGAAAAAGCACTCAGACAAAGAAAGTTCTTCCCCTAACTTTGATGATGATGTTCCACTTGGAATTTTAATGAAAACTAGGACACAAAAGACAGAGGTAGAAACAAGAGAAGGAAAATCCAAAAGGAAACCAAGAGAAAAAGAGGTGTCAAGATCTAAGAAGACAAAGGCTGACATTGTTCATCCTGCAGCCAAAGAAAACATGAAAGCCCTCCTATGAAAGCAAGACCAGCCGAGCCAACCTTTGGTATGCCTCCACAGGAAAGCCCTAAATTTAGAAAAATACCACAAGGGGACATAGAAGCTCCAATGGGGCAGGAGAATGTCAAGGAAGAAGATATATTTAAGATGGCAACAAACATAACATTGGTCGATCTTGCTAACATTGCAGAACAAGTCAAAAACCAAGAGTATGAGGACAATCAAGATTTCTTGCAGGAAGAGATCTTGCAGCAAAAGCTAGAACAAGAACAAGAGTAGGAGTTCCTACAAACACAACAAGGACTAAGAGAACAATCAATACCCCTGCAGCTAGAATTGGCAGGACAACCTAAATCCTTGTAGTTAGTACCATGTGAGGAGCAAGCATTAGTGCCAAGAAAATTACTAGTAGGAATTCATAACCCCATTGATTTTTCAATGCACAAGGTAGCCATCCATTTATGAAAAGAGATGCAAAGAAGGGAAGAGGAATGGAAGGAGGAAAAACGTAGGTTGAAAAAGGAAATTCAAAAGAGAGATGAGGAAATTGAAGACAAAGATGCAAAAATTGCCACCTTGAAGAAGAAGGTGGATGGTATGACAGCCTTGGTACCATAGATTTTAGAGTGTAGGACCCTCCAAGGGTCTATGCTCTGCATTTGAAGGAGAAGTATCTTTCTTTTAAGCTGGCCAAAATTGTTTCAGGTTTGAACCCTTCTATTAAGAACCTTGTTGAATTTTTCAATGCTTATCGTACTATTTCCAGTGAAATGAAGAATTTTTTGTGTGAGTTTTATTTGCATAACTATGTTGTGACACAAGACCATGATTGGAATTCACTATTTTATGTTGGAGATATCCAATTAAGGGCATTTATGTCCTAGGTACAAAATGAGATTAGTTGGGGTCAGCAACATGGGGTTTATAATTAATTGGAATCCAGCATCCCTCTGCCCATTAGGGTTGAATCAAAGAATCTAAGGGATATTTTTAGGGAATGGCACATAATGCTTTTAAAACCTAGCTATGGTAATAAGATTATGCCTTGGATAGCAGCAGTTTATAGTGAATATGAGGCAAAGGAAAAAGAAAAAGAGGAAACTATGAGGAGATGCCTCTCCCAAAGATGGAATAGCCTAACTAATGATCTTAAATAGGTTGAGCCTCATTCCATCCAGAACTATGCTACAAATCCTAAAATAATTGATAGATATATTCACATTGGAACGAAAAAAGGGTGATTTTGGCTTCCCCTGACTTTTTAGTCACCCATCCTAATGTGGCCTGTACTGAACTTCAAGTTCTACTAATATGATATTGCTGCAGAGAAAAAAAGATGGAGCAAATTGGATAGATTGGGAGGATTCTATTGGGATCGTGATTCACGCACAACACACTCTGATATGGGACAATTTGCAGTTGCAAATTTCAAAGCATTGACCAAGTAGAAGAACAACCCTTCCTCTGCTGGAGGACCAGCAAAACCTTAGGTTGTGGGGAGTGATGAGTCTAGTTTATGGTCTAATTTTTTGTAGAATTTATGTTTTCATTGTTGAAGTTATCATGGAATTTATTGTTAAGTGTGATACTTTTTTTTCCTCAAACTATAGACATTGGGCTTAATCCTATTTCTGCAAACCTTTAATGATAATGGCATGTTATATGGACTATCCATATTAATTTTTCATGTGGTTAATGAATTTTCTTTAAGGTGGTTACATATATGCAATTATTGTGCATACTAACATTGCCATGCAGATATAATTTGAGGATGCTAAATTGAGGAAGACATCGCCAGCTGGACATGTACCATAACGTCCAGTAAGGGAATCATTCAAAGGTCAAAGGAGGTCGATGGTAGAATATTCCCCATGCAAACCAAATGTAACCGCCTTGTAGTGGTCTTTATTGATGTTGAGCAAACGTGTGCATTACTATAGTGCTAAATATGCGGTTGGACATGCATGTCTAACCGGATTCCATGCATGCGTAACCTTCACCCCACTTTCTCTATTTTCCCTAAATGGAATCCTCCCAGTTCGTGGAGTTGAATGCCTTATTTAGTTGGTAGTATAAATAAGGACCAGATGCTCCTTTTTTGAAGGTTGTGTGATCTAATATTGTACTTTCATTCTTAAAGTTTCCAGTAACACAATTATGCTACTCTTTTGTACTCATGATTCTAGTGAATAAAATGAAGTTCTGAGTTTGAGCATCTAATTTTTTCATTAGTTTAGAGGATACTTATCCAAGGGGGCCCACTTGGTGAGTAATCTGTCATTTAGTTTAATATTAATTTAGTATTACTTTATGTTCAGTAATTAGTTAAGAATTTGGCACCAACTCTTCCTGCAGCCAAAGTAGACAAAGTAGTTTCCTATTTGTTTTCTTAGAGTTCCACCTCTGTTATGCATTTAAGCTTGGTGTAGTTGTTGATTGATGATTAACATTTGTGTTATTCCTTTCCAAGCAATTTACTTTCAACATTGTGTCTTTCTTAACTGTGGAATGAAAATGGCTATTTTGGGTTCCTAGTGCACATATTGTGCTAGCCCATTTCAAGTTAATGTCCCTGGGTTGACAAGTTCAAATGCACCTTCATGATGATTGAAATAGCTATTCAGGTTAGATGTCCAATCTTTGAATCACAGTTGTAAAGGCCTAGTTGTTAAATCATCATAGGAGATCAACACTGATTATATGGTTTATTTTTGGGTTTAAAATCTTAAATTAAGGGTATCTCCTTTAATATAGGGGTTATTGTTTTTAAAACATTGTTTAAATATATTTTTTTCCCCTTAAATCTCAAGATCACCGCTAGCCTGAGCGGTCGGGAGGTTTTTGTGGAGCACATAGGTCGGGGGCTCAAAACTTGTTAGCCTCATCTTTTTTAATTGAGAAGGTGGATTTGTTAAACCTTAAATAGAATATAGCCCCACATTATTAGTAAAGAGCTGGAGGTGCATGAGGAGGTGCCACGTGGCACATTTTCATTCATTACACAAGGGACAAATATCATGATTTGATCGGTTTGTATTTCCATGTGTCAATTTCTAATTGATTAGTGCCAACTATGTATGCTATGCCACATGTCACTATTGGATTGGTCCACGTCATCATCGACTATTGATTGTGCATCCACGTCATCATGCTAACATCAGCATGGTCAACACATTTTGACTTAAAATTTGACCAACTGTATCTCACACATACAGACTCTCTTTGACACAAAAAAAATGTTGTTAGAAAGGTCTTGACAAGCTCTTCAACTTGACACTTATTTTGACTGATTCTGAGTCAACATTTTTTTCACTTTTTTGATGGCCTCAGGTACCATTTTGATTGGCGATAACTTAAGCATATGAGCTCCTTTTGACTCTATTCAAGTTTTGTTGGAATCAAGATTTTGAGCTCTTTTTGATGGTGTCAAATTCTAAACCATTGGGGACACTTCAATTTTCACTGAAAAGTATCCCCTAGATCAGTCCTCCCCACTAGAGAGCTTTTGGACCTCTGAAAGCTTGATTACTCAAAAATAAAGTGAGGATATAGCTCCCTCACTTTACCAATCTCCATCCATTTTTCCTTGATTGGATTCATCCTCTTCAGTCCCAGTCTAAGGTACTCAATTGCACCTCTTCGTGAAGTCTTGACTTTCCTATCTAAGTTGACATCCTCTAGAAACTTTGACATGTACTCTGGTGAAAGGTCATCAACTGATGGAACCTGAATGTTTGTGTATTCATCCAGTATCATTGGAGACTCGTACAACTTCAGATTCTCAACATTGACAACTAAATAGATATGCATATATGGAGGAAGATTAAGGCAGAAGGCATTGGTTCCAATCTTTTCCAAGATTTCAAAGGGACCATACCGAATTGACTTGAGCTTCCTTCCTTCACCTTGCATTATTTCCTTATTGATATGTAGCCAAACTTTGTCTCCAACCTGGAAATGGTGATCACTGTGATGCTTATCATGGCGACCCTTGTATTTTGCTTGGCTCTGCTTCAATTGTGCTTCCACTACCTGATGAATTGGTTGGACTTTCTAGATGAACTTCAAAGCCTTTCTACATGATGGTGTCCATCTTCAACATCATCTTTCCCAAAAGCAAAATCCATCGGTGTTTTAGGCACATAACCAAAACAAGTCTCAAAAGGAGACCTCTTTGTAGAAGAGTGTGTTGCATAGTTGTAAGCATGTTGCACATAATGAAGACTCTCATCCCACAACTTGGGATGTTTGTTGCAGTAACCTCTGAGCATATGCACAACTGTCTTGTTTACTACTTATGTTTGTCCATTGTTCTACGAATGGAAGTTTGTACTCTTCTTCAGTTTGGTGTCCATGAGTCCCCACAAAGCTGACCAAAATTCCCCTAGGAATTGAGAATCTCGATCTGATGCAATAGAAGTAGCTAACCCAAAATGAACCCATACAAATTGAAAGTACATCTGAGTTGTCAATTCAACAGTGACCTATTTCTTACAAGGCATTAGAATACACATTTTTCTAAACCGATCAATTACTACATATAGATAATCATGTCCCTTCCTAGACATAGGTAACCCCCTAAAAAAATCCATTGACTCACTTTCCCATGGATGGGATGGTATAGGTAGAGGTTTTTACAACCCCAATTTCCTATTACTAGGCTTACTTGTTGCACACATGACACATCCTTTAATATATTTAGTTACAGTTTCTTGCATACGAGGCTAGTAACAATACTTCTATAGTTGAGTGATAGTATTGCTTACCCCAAAATGTCTTGCAATCAATGAGGTGTGTGCTTCTCAAATTACCTGCACATGTTCATCTTTTGGAATGCATAACTTTCCCAAGTGATACACCAGTTTATCTTGCACATAGTAATCTTTCTCTTCTACGTGTTTGCTAGCAATTAGAGTTGAATAGATTTCCTTAAAGTCTTCATCATTAGCATATTGTTCCTGAAAACTTTCATGTACCATGGAACTACCTTAAAGGATAATTAAAGCATTCATAACAGGAGGCCTAGATAGTATATCTGCTACTTTATTATGGGCACCTTTCTTGTACTTAAATAAAAAATGAAACTGTTGAAGAAAACCCATCCACCTAAAGTGCCTACTTTGTTGTAGTTTAGACTATGAATGCAAGTACTGAAGTGGCTGGTGATTAGTGCGGATTACAGTTTCTTTTCGCATTAAGTAGTGTTTCCATTTTTTAACACTCTAAACTAATGCATAAAGTTCCTTATCATAAGTAGGATAGTTAATTACTACACCTGTAAAGGTCTTAGAGTGATAGCAGATTGGTTTACCTCCTTGCATTAGCACTGCTCCCATGGAAAATCCACTCACATCTATCTCGATCTCAAACGGTTTATGTAAATCTAGTAAAGCCAGAACTGGTGTTGTGCTCAACTTTTCCTTCAAAGTGTTGAAGGCCTTCTATTGTGGACCTCCCCACTGAAAAATTTTCTTCGTACTGGTCAATGCGTGTAATGGTGATGCAATGTATGAGAAGTTTGCAATGAAATTTCTCCAATATTAGACTGCACCTAAGAAATTTCTAACTTCAGTGATCACCAACGACATAGCCTAAGTACACTAAGGATGTCTTATTGAATTCGAATTTAGACATCTTTACAAAGAGGTTTTCTTTTCTCAATACATCAAAAATTTCTTTACATGACTTACATGATCTTCCCAAGTTCAACTGAATACAAGGATATCATCTAGATAGACTATGACAAAATCATCAATAAAAGAATGAAAGACATCATTCATGACTCATAATTGTAGTTGGTGCATTGCAAAACCCAAAGGGCATGACCAACCACTTGAATAGTCCTTGTTTTGTCTTAAATGCACTTTTCCAAATGTCATCTTCTGCAATTCTTATCTAATGATATCCACTATGCAAGTCTAACTTAGTGAAATAAAATGCATGTTTTAACTAATCAAGTAAATCATCAATTCAGGGAAGACGGTACCTGTTCTATACCGTTATCTTGTTCAAGGCTCGATAGTCGATGCACATTCTCCAAGATCCATCTTTCTTTGGAACCAACACAATTGGAGAGCCACAAGGAGATATACTAGGACGAATGACTCCTTTTTCAACCAACTCCTAAACTTATTTTTTGATTTCCTCATTCTACAAAACTGATTAATGATACATGCCAATGTTTGGAAGAGGCATCCTGTTGCAACTAGATTTCATGTTGTAACTCTCTCTTAGGTGGCAACCCCTTTGGCTCCTGAAATAATTCATAATAAGCAAAAACTATTTTTACCATCTCAGTTTTACACTCTGGATCACACCCCTTAAATGCTTTAGCTTTTTCATCCTCTTTAGGTTTTACAAGCATTAAAACAAAGTTCTTACTACAATTCACCAACCTTTTCATCTGACCAACATTGACTAGTGCAAGATTAGTCTTAACTTTGTGTGCACGTACAATGTATTCTATCCCATCCTTAAAAAGATGATACTTATTTTCCCCCTATAAAAGATTGCTTTTTTTTTCATACAGATAAGGACTCCCTAACACAAGCCCACAAATATCCAAAGGAACAACATCTACCTCTACCTCATCAACAAAGTTTGTAGTGATAGCGAATTTCAATTTACATTATTTTGTTACCTGTAGTTGAGCATCATTGCAAACCCATCCAAGCAGATATGGATTTGGATGAGGTGTTGTAGCTAAATTAAGTTTCTTTACCACCTCTTCAAATATTAAGTTGACTTGAGAACCCATATCAAATAGTGTGTCAATCTTAGTGTGCTTGGTTACAACTCGAATATGAAATAATTCATTTTGTTGTATATCAACTTTAGGAGTAGATATTTTACTTGTACTTTCATTTGCATTAGAAACATTTGCATCAGAAGAGAGAATTATAAATTTCCCTTTACCTTGGAACCAAGTAGAAACAATTTGTGTTTCATCTCTAGAGTCATATCCAAGATCTTGCTAAATCACTACAGTAGTCTTTTGCTTGCCTTTATTGCCTCCGTATCTTTTCAGCCTTAATTTGGTATGCAACTTCCAACACTTTGAATCATCATGCCCCTCTTTCTTGCAATGGGAGCATGGGGGATTATCACCCTCCTTAATTGTAGTTTTCTTCTTCCCTTTTCCTTTATCTTTATCTTTGTCTTTACCCTTAGAATTTTCCTCAGAATTAGATGGTTTCTTTGAGAAATTATCACTGAAAGTGTTCTTACCCCTTGACTCTAAATGAGTGGCTTGGACTGACACTTCATTCAGATTATTAGGACTCAACATTAGAATAGTATGTCTTAGGTAAGAATGAAAACCACCTATGTACTTGAGTAATGTATCCTGAGTATACAATGGAACATTTAAAGCAATAGCCCATTTTCTAAACTCATGGGTGTAATCTTGGATAGACTGACCCTTACCTTCCCTAAAGGTTTTCCAATTCATTGTTAATTGTTGCATATAACCTAAAGGATAAAACTATTTTTTAAGGGTAGCAATAAATTCCATCCAAGTCATATTAACCTTACCATGGCAAGTAGTTTCTTCCTGAGTCCTACTCTCCCACTAGGTGAGAGTTGTACCTCCCAACCAAAGAGTGGCTAACTAGATCATAGAAGCATCTTTTGCTAGGCCTTGAATCCTACAATACACTTCTACCTACTGGATCCAATCATCTGACTTTTTGCCATTTAACTCTCCACAATATTTAGGCAATTTAAATTTTACATCTAGTTTAATAAAAGGCTTAGAATTGATCTTGAAAGGATTAACAGTAGTAGTAGTAGTAGAAGAAGAAGAAGAAGGGGAAGGTGGAGAAGAAGGGGAAGATGGAGAAGATGGAACTTCTAGAGATTTTACTTTTTTGTCCTTTCGATCCTCCTTCTTTCCTCGCTTTGAAGAATCTCCCTTTTCATGCTTCTTCTTTTTCACATAAATCTCTTCCACCATAGCCTTCATGTCAAGAAAATCTCACTGAAAAGACTTATCATCAAGCTCAAGCTCAGTACTCTTTCTAGCTTCAGTTTATTCCATTGTTGAAAAAGTCCTTCATTTCCTGATCTCGAGATTGTATTCTTCTAGCTCACCTTCACCTCACTGTTTACTATAACATGTTAGCATCCACTTCTGCAATACTAGTCACACAAAGCTCTAATACCAAATTTGATTTCTTTTAGGATCTTTGACAATTGCTATTTAAATTCTTAACGATTACAGTGATTAATTAAAGATTTAAAATGAAATTACATAACTAAAATGCTTAAATGAACAAACATAAGAAATGTGATGAACATAATAGAAGAGAGAAAAGAGAAAGAAGACAGAACGCCAGTTGATAACAAAGTTTTTTGAATTAGCTACATCTTTGGGCCCCTCTCCAACAAAGTGATCAATCCTATTAAGCTCCAAAATCTGGATTACAAAGGCTTCAATAGCATTACAAATCCATCTCCTTCCAACACAACGACAACATATTCCCTCGTTGCACAAAAATGGATACAAGTCTTCAAAACATTCTCTCCTCACTCATCACCTAGATGCAAAAACTCTCAAACTCTCCCCTTTTTATACAAGAAATTTACCCAATTTGGTTTATAACCAAATGATTTACAAAATCAATCATATCCCTTTTACAAAGTAAAAATATTTGAAAATCCCCCCTATTTACAAAGATAAATTTTCAAAATATCCCCTTAATAAAATCTTCTCGAATGTGCCCTTATAATTTTGGCTTACATAATAACATATTCCCCTTAATATTACTTAAATATTTTTTTTGAAGCCCCTAAATTTTCCATATTATCGGGCTATTTCAAAAAAATAGGAGGATTGTTAATCTTTATAAGTTTATCTAAGCCTTTATTTATCCTATAGGCTTATCGAGTTGATTATATGGTTTATTTTGGGGTTTAAAATCTTAAATTAAGGATAAATCCTTTAATATAGGGGTTATTGGTTTTAAAACATTGTTTAAATATAATTTTTGACCCTTAAATCCTGAGATCACCGCTAGCCTGAGCGATCAGGGGCTCAAAACCCGTCGGCCTTATCTTTTTCAATTGACAAGGTGGATTTGTTAAACCTTAAATAGAATATAGCCCCACATAATAGTAAAGAGTTGGAGGCGCATGAGGAGGTGCCATGTGGCTCATTTTGATTTGTTGCATAAGGGACATGTGTCATGATTTGATTGGTTCGTATTGCCATGTGTCAATTTGTAATTGATTAGTGCCAACTATGTATGCTATACCATGTGTCACTATTTGATTGGTCCATGTCATCATCTATTATTGACTGTGCATCCACGTCATCATCCTGACATCAGAATGATCAACCCATTTTGTCTTAAAATTTGACCAACTGTATCTCACACATACGAACTCCATTTGATGCAAAATGAATGTCGTCAGAAAGGTCTCGATGAGCTCTTTGACTTGACATTGATTTTGACTGATTTTGAGTCGACCATTTTTTTCACTTTTTTGACGGCCTCAAGTACCAGTTTGACCAACCATAACTTGAGCATATGAGCTTGTTTTGACTCTATTAAAGTTGCATTGGAATGAGGATTCTGAGCTCTTTCTAATGGTGTTGAATTATGGAGCATTGGGGACACTTCAATTTTCACTGAAAAAGTATCCCCCTGGATCACTAACTTGTCCTTGATTTAATGTTGCTAACATATTCATATTAGGTATTGGGCCCTTGTGAACTAAATGAGCTTATTGGTGCCTTTTTGGGAGTGTTTTACAGTGTTGTAACACACTTTCACACTTTTCTAGGGTTGCAATTAATAATTGGGCTTTCTTATGCTTTAATTGGCCCTATTTTGCATCCACAAGCCACATTTAATGCATCTTTTTGAGGATAATCCTGACACAAATCAATACCCAATCATAATTCAGCTGTTTTCATCTTGTGTCACCTAGATTTAGTGATCTAGGACTCATTATCCACATTGGGCGAATGAGTCCCACCTAGATTTTTCGGTCTCCAACCTGGTTTCACACCTTTCTAAGCATTTTTTAAAAATGGTCCCAAAAATTATGCCTGGTGGGACTCATTCACCACCTTGGGTGAATAAGTCCTATGTGACCCAAAATTAAAATTAATTCAAATTTTTGGTGGGATTTTATCCTCCTAGATTTGATGTTGGCTTGTAGTGTTGTGATTTTGGGAATTCTTGCATAATTGAGTATAAATACAAGGTTCTTTCACTCATTTTCACCCCAAGCATTCAAGTATTCATCCTTATATCAATTTTCACAAGAGAATTCAAGTTTTTACAAGAGCATTCAAGAGCATTCAAGGGAAGATTATCAAGAATTTTAGAGCATCCCTCAAGCATCAAGCATCATGTCAGGGATTTCATGCATCATGTTTGTTTTTGAGCTAATAATTGTGATGTAGGATTTCATGATTCAAACAAGTGTTCAATTCAAGATCTATCACCTTCAAGCAAGAGTCAAGATCCACGTCCATTGGAGCTACTTCATACATGTTTGCAACACTTCATTGATAGGGTTTGGTGAGTTGCAACTTCATATTTTGTTCATTCATTATTCTCCATTTCTATTTCATTCTATTTCAAGGTTTGATTACCAAAATGGGGTTTGACCAAGGAAAAATCCTATCCACTAACCCAACAACATTTCCTCCTCTCTTTTGTATGTGATTTGCAAGTTTAAGTTGAAGGCACATTAAAGAGAAAGATCGAAAGAAGTTGTCAAAGTTTCCATTAAGCCTTAGAGAATATTGGAGAGTACCTACATGTTGATTTATAGAGATTTAGATCTAGAAACCTAAAGAAGTAGATTCAAAAGAATGAGAAGAGAAAATTTAGATCCTAAAGTTTTAGAAAACCCTAACTTGACTAATTCACCACTTCTGGTGAATGAGTCCAAGTTTTGGTCAAAATTCAGATATTTGTAGATTCAGATACCCATTTGGCAGATTCCTGTTCCCACACAAAAACCCATATTTTGGACTGATTCGCCCAACTTGGTGAATGAGTCCCAAACATTAAAATTAGATTTTCCAGCACTTCAAACCTCCTTCGAGCCATATCTATATTTACAGGTGTATACCTTCCTTTATGTAGTTTTATGTGTTATTTCATTTGCATTTCTAGGTCATTTAGTGAAGGGTTGCATTGAATTAGGGTTTTGCATTTCATCTTGCATTATACTTTTCATTGCATTTTTCTTTCCAATTCTTAACTTGGTGGTGAACCCCTTATTATCTTACAATCATCCGTTTGGACAACCCTATTACAAGATCTCTTTCCTCTTTGCATTGAGATCTCTAGGGTTATCCTTGAATGAAATTGGAAGGTGGGTGTGCTCTATGTCCTAAAACCATATGATAGCACTATACCACTTTTTCATCCTTTCATTTTGGTGAACCTAAATTTAGAACATTATAATTCTGATTTGGAGTGCATCATCATCCTAGATTTGGATTGCATTGACATTGCATTAGAGCTTGCATTGGTTAATTGGAATTCTAGGTGTTTCTAAGTTTGCATTAGTGAAAGATAATATAGCTTACATTTTTGCATCTCATTTCACTTAAAATCAAAAAAATTCTACATTTACACTTATAATGAAGATCATACAACATAAAAAGCATCAAAATCAATTGAAAACTTTTGAAAATTTTGAAAAGAATCCTGACTAGGACTCATTCACCACCTTGGGAGAATCAGTCCCTATGCACATTCTGCACTACATTTTCTAGCATTTAAAACATTGTTTCTGACCTTCTATTTGTTGTTTATAGCTTTCTATTTCAGTTTACAAATTTTTTGTTACAGTCATTTGATTGTTCTTAGCTTATATTGCATTTGCATCAATCTTGTGCTTAGTAGCCCTTGTATGAGTATTTGGTGTCCTATTGCTAATAATGTAGTGAGACAAAGTTTGAGACTCATGTCATCCCACAATATCACAATCGTTGTGGATCTTCAGTTGTCTAGTTCTTTCACTCCTAGTATTGACACTAGCACACTAGGTATGGATCATACCCTTAACAACCCATTACCTTCAAGTAGTGTGATGCTTGTTGAAACAAAAACTGATAATATTCCACAAGAAAACATAATTCACATTCATGAACATTTAGAAAATTTCCAACATCAAGTGCAAAATAACATTTCAACTACTGCCATCCCTACTATAGATAGCATTCACCACATGCTCGAAACTGAAGATGGACTTGACCTTATGCAAAACATACTTCAAATCTTTGGAAAACACCTCACCTCAACCACTAGTTGTCCTTTAACTACAAGAAATGTCACAAGCCAAGGAGGAACTCAAATTCCTCCTCCCACAATAATTGCATCAATACCTACCTATACCAACACTCAAGTCACAACAACAATGCAACCAACTAGTAATGTGATTCCTTCCTTGGTTATTTCCACTAGCATCCCTTGTACCTTCATGACATCGCACGTCATATATCCTACCACCTTACCACTTATAAGAATTCTATTCACTTTTCCCCCGAACACATACACCCTCTCACCTTTTTCACCTCCATCTCATAACACAAGCAATGACCCTCTCATAAATCAACTCTTCCAAAGCATTTCATCTATTCAAAAACAAATTTCAACCATCAACCAAAATCAAAACAGCCCACCCACATATTATGTCAAAAGCAGTCCATTGTCCTTGGAGATATATATTGTGAACACCAATGCCACAAGGTGTAGAGGTGCTTAGATTTGAGAAATACAGAGGGAAGGGAGATCCTTCTAACCATGTCAATTCTTATACAACCTAGAGTTATATTGCCTTAATGTGAGCAAACATTTCTTTTCGAACAAACAACCTAGATTTGATCCACATCGTGTTGGACAAACAGTTGAAGCTTGATCCACCCCTTTTCTTTTTCATTTTGTTTCATTTCCTTTATGTCTTTTTCAGTGCATGCATGTACCTTGTTGTTTCTATTTATATCATTTTCATGTGTGTTCTTTTGTGCTGATGTTAGTTTGCCATAGTACTTTGGTCCTGGAGGCTTGCACAACCCTCTTGATCATGGTTGTCCTATCTTACTAGCATTGGTGCATTTGAACCCCTCTTGATCATGGTTGTCATACCTTACTAGCGTCGGTACATTTAGTCTACTTTAGTGTGAGTTGGAAGCAAGTTCCTCCTCTCACTAAAGTGGGGGCTAGATGTAATGATGGAAAAATCTCCCCCCTAACTTGGCCTTCATTTAATGTTGTTAATATATTCACATTAGGTCTTGGGCCCTTGTGAACTAAATGAGCTTATTAGTACCTTTTTTAGAGTGTTGTAAAGTGTTGTAACACAATTTCACATTTTTCTAGGGTTGTCTTTAATAATTGGGATTTTTTATGCTTTACTTAGCCTTATTTTGCATCCACAAGCCCCATTTAATGTATCTTTTTGAGGATAATCCCAACACAAATCAATACCCAATCATAATTTAGGTGTTCTTAGCTTGTGTGGCCCAGATTTAGTTATCTGGGACTTATTTTCCACCTTGGGCAAATGAGTCCCACCTAGATTTTTGTGTCCCAAACCTAGTTTCACACCTTTCTAAGCATTTTTAAAAATGGTCCCAAAAATTATACTTGGTGGGACTCATTCGCCACCTTCGGCGAATCAGTCTCATGTGGCCCAAAATCAAAATTAATTCAAATTTTTGGCGGGATTTCATCCTCCTAGATCTGATGTTGGCTTGTAGTGTTGTAATTTTGGGAATTCTTACATAATTGAGTATAAATACAAGTTTTTGTCACTCACTTTCACCCCAAGCATTTAAGTATCGATCCTCATAGAAATTTTGAGTTCACAAGAGCATTCAAGAGCATTCAAGGGCAGATTATCAAGCATTTTAGACTAGCCTTAAAGAATCAAGCATTGTGTCAAGGATACCATGCATCATGTTTGTTTTGAGCTAATGATTGTGATGTAGGGTTTCATGATTCAAGCAAGTGTTCAATCCAAGATCTATCACCTTCAAGCAATATTCAAGATCCACATCCATTAGAGCCACTTCATACATGTTTGCAACACTTCATTGATAGGGTTTGGTGGGTTGCAACATCATATTTTCTTCATTCATCATTATCCATTACTATTTCATTCTATTTCAAGGTTTGATTACCAAAACAGGATTTGACCAAGGCAAACCCCTATCCACTAACCCAACAACATTTTTCCCTCTCTTTTATATGTGATTTGCAAGTTTAAGTTGAAGGCACATCAAAGAGAAAGATTGGAAGAAGTTTTCAAAGTGCATCAAGTTGTCAAAGTTGTCAATAAGTCTTGGAGAATATTGAGAGCACCTACAGGTTGATTTACAGAGATTTAGATCTAAAAACCTAAAGAAGCATATTAAGAAAACTATGAAGAGAAGATTCAGATCCTGAAGTTTTAGAAAACCCTAATTGGAATGATTCACCACTTCTAGCGAATGAGTCCCAACTTTAGTCAAAATTTAGATATTTGTATATTCGGATACCCATTTGGTAATTCCTATTCCCGCACAGAAACACAGATTTTGGACTGATTTTCCTAGCTTGGCGAATGAGTCCCACTCAAGATTAAAATTATATTTTCTAGCACTTCAGACCTCCTTCTAGCCATCTCCATATTTCCAGCTGCATACCTTCCTTTCTATAGTTTTCGTGTTGTTTCATTTGCATTTCTAGGTCATTTAGTGAGGGTTTACATTGAATTAGGGTTTTGCATTTCATCTTGGATTATACTTTGCATTGCATTTGTATTTCCAAGTCTTAACTTGGTGGTGAACCCCCTATTATCTTAAAATCATCCCTTAGGACATCCCTATTGTAATATATCTTTCTCCTTTGCATTGAGATCTCTAGGGTTATCCTTGAATGCAATTGGAAATTGGGTGTGCTCTATGTCCTACAACCATATGATAGCACTGTACCACTTTTTCATCCTTTCATTTTGGTAAACCTGACTTTAGAACATTATAATTCTGATTTGGAGTTGTGAGATGGGATTAGAAAATCAAATAGAATAGGTAAAGTGACAACCAACACTTCTAAACTATTAAACCACATCTAAACAAGAGAATACAAACAAATGGAGATTTCAAAGTGAAAGCAAATAAAATAAAGTACTCCCCATATTGTAGTTGATTCCTTCTCTTGCTCTCCTTCTTGTTATGCAACTTTTCCCTTAGATTTGTTGAAATACTTGTGCAAGACCTACAAATGGTAGCAAGAAAGTTGGAGAAGAATAGTTGTTAAGTTGAAAATGGAGAAGGAAGCTTGCTTTTATAGACAACCATTCGAATGGACGGTTGAGATTAATCTTCTAGAAAGATTCCAAGATTAATGGATGGGAATGCATGAGAGGGATGTTACAAAATGGATGGTTGAGATTAAGTCTCAGAAAAGATGCCAAGATCAATGGTCCAGAATTGATGCACCAAGAATATGCTATTCTTGGAGGAATCATGATAGGAAGACATGCAAAGACATGCAGGCCATGACAGACATGCAGGCTAGGATAGGCATGCAAGGACATGCAGGGACATGCAAGCTATGACAGGAAATGAATGTTATGACAGGGGATTATGACAGGGTATCTTTGACCAAGTGGTGCATAAATAATTTATTTTAAATTATTTATTCGAAAATGTTGGAAATGGACAAGTGGAAAATAAATAATTTATTCAAATTATTTATTTGAAAATAGAAGAAATGGACAAGTGGAAAATAAATTATTTATTCAAATTATTTATTTGAAAAAAATGAAAAGAGGAGCATTTAATTAAATTTATTAATTTAATTAAATGGAGAGATAGAAATTAGACCTTAAATAATTAATTTAGATTAACTATTTAATTAGGAGAGGTGGCATGGGATAGTTAAATGATTTTAATAATTATTTAACTATGGAAGAATTAAAGGACCATGAATAGATAAATAATTAATGGTAATTATTTAACTATAGATGAAAGATGACAAAATAATTAAATAAATAATAATTTATTTAACTATTGAAGAAGAGGGAGAAATTAGTGACGCATTAGTTTATTTAATCGGTCATGATAGAATAAATATTAGAAAGTGAATTAATTAAATAATTATTAAAAATTATTTAATTAATAGAGGAATATAATCAAAACATAATTGAATAACTAAAAATTATTATCGAAGGATGAGGATGAAGAAAAAATGATACTTAGTTAGGACATTTTTATGTGTCTACATTTTGCCCCTCTTTGTCATAATGACTGTCGCATTGTGACAAAGAAAAACAAGTCAAAGTCATACCCAATGCAAAATAAGATGAGGAAGAATGGCGAGGAGGGTTCTGGTAGATGCCCCCTCGAGGGAGGAACCAGGATGGGTTCCAAGAACACGGGTGTGCTCTGAAATGATGAGAAGACTAGAGGATGAAAGACAAAAGAAATGTTAGCTTGGAAGGGATGGATATTAGCGTGGAAGAGAAGGAGGATGAAGATGGAAAGCTAGATGAAAAAAAAAAAGATACGGGAACCAACTTTCATACTTACATTTTTATATTTATCATCATTGGGCAAATTATTGTAATGGCCAACAAACATAATGATATGACGTAGACCAAGGTGTGCAAGGTTGTACCATCACATGAGATAAGAAGTTACAGACAAGGATGATCATAACTCATACAAAAAGGAACATTTTCCCTAGTCTTTTTGCCATAACCAACCGCAAGCAGAAAAAAGACAAGAAAGACAAATCATGAAACGTCGTTGCTTCTCTAAATCCTATTTCCAGGACATCCTCGAGAAACTAGCAACATGATTACCAAAAGGACAAAATAAAGCCAAATCCATCATCATGATACATCGCTACTTTTCTAAATCCTGGAGTCAGGACATCACTAAGAAACTAGTAACATGAGTGTCAAAAGACAAAAAAAACCTCATGATACGTCGCTGCTTCTCTAAATCCTGTTGTAGAGATCTCGCTGAAAAACTAGTAACATGATGAAAAATCAACAGACAAGTGCCAAGTGTTTTCCAAGTGTTTTAATGTCAAGATTTCTGGTTTGATGTCGAGATGCCAAGATGTCAAGTTTTTGACAATGTCAAGATGACGAGTGTCGAAGATTACCAAATTCAAAAAGGACACATCCTGAATAATGTTGATGTCAAGAGGAGAAACCCCCAAAAGTCGAGAGGATCCCTCAAAATTCCAGGTGATAGTGATGATGCCTAGGAAGGACACATCCTCAGGCATAAATGATGGGGGTTGTTCTTCAGAAGGACACATCTGAAAGAACATTGATGTCAAGAGGAGTGGTTCTTAAATGTCAAGAGGATTGCTCAAAATGTTGAATGACAATGACGATGCCTATGAAGGACACATCCTAGGGAATGATTAAATGATAGGCTACCCTTTATAAGGACACATCTGAAGAGTAAGCAAGATTTGACTAGCTTGACTAAGTTTGACTGAGATTGACTGATTTTGATATGCCAAGATGATTGTCATGTTCCATTGACAAATTGTTGAAGTTCACTTGGGTAGATTGTTCATTCAAGTTTAAAGACTGTTTCATGTGTGTGCAAAAATTGTGCAATGAACCCTAATGGACTGACCTAGTGCAGCCTCGGGGGCCCATTGACAAATGGCCTTGCCTATGTCATGCACTCAGAGACCTCGTAGTTTGACACAACCAAAGACTTTGTCTTGTTGACAAAAGATTGAGTAATGATTTATTTTGACTAACCTAATAGGATTGAACTAATGTCTCGGGGGCTCGAAGATGAGCCTTTTCTACGTAGCAAATGCGCAGAGACAATGTAGTTCGACAATGACAAAGACTACTCAAGACTTGAATTGACATGACTGTGTTGACTGACATGATTCTGTTTTGGAAGTTTGTGTTTTCTTTACGACATTTTTCAATTTTTAGGTCTCTCTTTTTTTTTTAGGACTTTTTTCTGATTTTTAGGTTTTTTTTAAGGACATTTTCTGATTTTTAGGTCTTTTTCAGGACATTTTCTGATTTTTAGGTCTTTTGTTAGGACATTTTTTGATTTTTAGGTCTTTTTTCAGGACATTTTCTGATTTTTAGGTCTTTTTTAGGACATTTTCTAGTTTTTAGGTCTTTTTTCAGGACATTTTCTAATTTTTAGGTCTTTTTTAAGGACATTTTCTAGTTTTTAGGTCTTTTTTCAGGACATTTTTTAATTTTTAGGATCACGTGCGGTACCCACTGCAGTCTCATGATAAAAATTTTCCCCTAGTCAAGTTGAGTATGAGCCAGGGAAAAATGAAATGTAAAGAAAAGGCATGACTAACATGGACAATGGGCAATATGCAAGACTTGATTTCAACTATTGTCAGCCATGGATAGAAATATCATGATATTAGGACAAAGTGTTATGGCGAATGTCAAAAAAGAGTATGTTCATTAGGGACAAAGGTAGATAGAGTGACAGTAGATGGCACAACAATGACTGACTACACATGGCGCTTGTTTGCCAGGCTTTCACCATGGTACTTATCCAAAGCGCCTGTTTACCAGGTTTTCACTATTGGATGAATTATTTCTCTTTATTTTTGTCATTTTTTTAATTTTATTTTTTATTTTTTATTTTTATTTTTTTGGTGTCACCAGGATGCATGTTTGCCAGGTTTTCATCAAGGTGGCGATTTTTTTTATTTTACAATTTTTTTGTATTTTTACATGTTTTCAGACAGGCTTTATGATGCTATGCATAGAATTTGCGCAAATGTAGACTGTTGATTGGCTCTGTCAACTGTTCACCTTCAGGAGTAGCTAACTGATATGCTCCAGAACCAAATGATGTTGTGATGATGTAAGGGCCTAGCCAATTGGGCTCAAATTTTCCTGGCTTCTCCCTATCTGACTGATTCTTGGGATTTTGCATGAGAACTAAGTCACCAATGTCAAACTGTCGAGTCATCACCCTTTTGTTATAGCTTCTACAAAGATGATTTTGGTATGCTCGTAAATGATTCAATACATTGTATCTGCTTTCATCTAGCATTTCTAACTCATGTAGTCTTGATTGTCTGTATTCTTCATCAGTGATGAGGCCTTTCATGGAGACTCGCAAAGATGGAATTTTGACCTCTATGGGAAAGATGGATTCAGCTCCAAAGACAAGGGAAAAAGGAGTGGCACCAATGGGAGTACGAATGCTCGTGCGGTATGCCCACAAAGCAGGGTTGAGTTGGATGTGCCAGTCATGACCAACATCATTGATAGTCTTTTTAAGAAGTTTGATAATGGTTTTATTAGATGCCTCAGCTTGACCATTTCCTTGTGGGTAATATGGTGTGGAAAAGTGGTGGCTAATATGGAAACATTGACATAATTCACAAACTTCATGGTTTTTGAAGGGACGACCATTATCCGTGATGATGGATTGTGGAATGCCATACCAACAAATGATATAATTGAGGATGAATTTGGAGATTTGTTTGCTGGTAATGTAAGTGAGTGGAATGGCCTCGATCCACTTAGTAAAATACTCAGTGGCAGTGATAATGAATTTGTGTCCATTGGAGGATGTACGGCGAATCTTGCCCACGAGATCAAGCCCCCATTGTGCGAAAGGCCAAGGAGAAGTGATCGGCCTCAACTCTTGTGCTAGAGCATGAATCAAATCACTATGAATCTAACATTGGCGACAAGTTCTTACAAATTCTAATACATCCTTTTCTAGTGTTGGCAAATAGTACCCAAGTCTCATAATCTTTTTAGCCAAGGTTGAGCCACTCAAATGGGACCCACATATACCCTCATGCACTTCCCATAAGGTCATTTTTGCTTCATTAGTGTTGAGACAATGGAGAAGGGTATTGTCAAAGCTATGGCAATAAAGGGTATCACTAATGATGGTATAACATGTAGCTTTGTGGATAAAGGACTTCCTTTGGTTATTGGAAAAGTTTTGGGGAAAGATTTGTGAATGGAGGTAGTCAAAAATCTCCTTGTACCAGGGGGAACTGGAACCAACAAGCTCATAGACCATTTTTGATTTGGGGACATCATAAGCCAGAACCAATAATTGCTCCACCAAAAACTCAAACTGTGGGACATTGCTGGGAATGTCAAGCAAAGATCCAATAGTTGCCATAGCATCAGTAACCTTATTTTGTGTTCTTGGAATCAATTAAAAGGATATTCTATGAAAATATGTCAAGAAACTATCAACCATTCATTTATAAGGAATTAGCTTCTCATCTTTGGTTTTGTACTCATCATTGACTTGGTTGATAACTAGTTGAGAATAGCTGAGGACCTGCAAATTCCTAATTTTCCACTTGATAGCCATTTGAAGTCCTATAATTGGTGCTTCATACTCTTCCATGTTATTAGTGCATGGAAATGCTATGCAGAATGACCTTGGGATGGAGTCTCCTTGTGGGGTAATGAATAATATTCCAGCTCCTGATCCATGATTAGTGTGAGATCCATCAAAGTATAATTGCCAAGGCTGTTTAGATTCTGTGTGACATACAGACTCATCTGGAAATTCTGTTGTAAGAGGATGGTTATCTGGTATTGGTGCATCTGCGAGCTAGTCTGCTATTACCTGTCCCTTGATGGCTTTTTGTTCCACATATTGAATATCATATTCACTGAGGATTGTAATCCATTTTGCTAAACGTCTAGTCAGTGTTGCTCGACTCAAGAGGTACTTCAAGGGATCGATCTTAGCTACCAAATGTGTCTTATGGTTTAACATGTAATGCCTTAATTTTTGGGCTACAAATACAACTGCCAAACAAGAACGTTCAATGGGTGTGTAATTTAGCTCATACCCCACCAGTGTTCGACTGATATAATATATGGCCCTCTCTTTTTCTTCATAGTCATTTTGTGCTAGTAATGCCCCCAGTGCTAAAGTAGTTGCAGAGATGTACAAAATTTAATGGTTTTCCTTGGATAGGAGGCATGAGAACTGGAGGTGACAATAAATACTGTTTGATCTAGTTGGATGCTTCCTGACACTTATCTGTCCACATAAAGGGGATCCCTTTGCATAGAAGATATTGGAATGGTTGACACCTATCTACGAGTTGAGCAATAAACCATCTGATAGATTGAAGTCTACCTTGTAGCATTCTTAGGTCACTAATTCCCTTAGGAGGAGGCATATCCAACATAGCTTTGACTTTAGTGGGATCAACTTCAATTCCTCTACGGGAGACTATGTATCCCAATAACTTGCCTGATGCTACACCAAAAACACATTTTTTTGGGTTTAACCGGACCTTATACTATTCCAACCTCCTGAAAACTTTGTCCAATACTGAAAGGTGGTATTTTCTTGTCAATGACTTTGCCAAAAGGTCATCTACATAGTCCTCCATTAATGTGTGTATCATGTCGTGGAATATTGTTTTCATTGCCCTTTGATATGTAGCACCTGCATTTTTAAGACCAAACGGCATTATAGTCCAACAGTATGTACCCCAAGGGCATGTGAAAGTAGTTTTGTGTTGATCTTCAGGGGCAATACGAATCTGATTATAACTCGAGAAACCATCCATAAGGGACAGCATCTCATATCTAGCTGTAAGGTCCACAATGATGTCAATGTTCAGTAGAGGAAAATCATCTTTAGGACATGCTTTATTGAGGTCTCGGAAGTCTGTGCATACATGAATCTATCCAGTATACTTAGTGACAGGTATGAGGCTGGATATCCACTCAGCATAGTCAATTGATTTGATAAAACCCACATCCAACAACTTTTTGAGTTCAACTTTAACCAACAATACCACTTGCGGGTGCATTTTTCTTAGCTTTTGTTTTACTGGCTTGGCATCTGGAAATAATGGCAAGTGATGCAATACTAACTCAGGATCTAATCTTGGCATGTCAGCATAAGACCATGCAAAGTTTACCTTGCGTTCTAAGAAGAACTTTTGAAATACTGGTTGTTCAACCTCTGCCAATGATGCCGCAAAGAGGACCATTTTGGGGTCTTCCACAGTAGCTATATTAATTGGTATGGTGTCTTCTACAAGCATTGCTAATTTTTCTTTTTAATTTTGCGACTAGAGGATGGCACAGTCTCCCCAAAATAAGCAGCACAATCCAAGTCAATGGAAAATCCAGCTTTGTGATCCCCATTTGGAATGCCCTCATGTAGTCCGAGAAATTCTGCTAAAGCCTCATCATTTTCAAAAGTGTCCATTACTGGTGGGCCTTGTTGGTTCCAGTCAATTAGGTCAGGGTAAACTAAAGATATCCCATCATTAGCATTTGAAAATTGAGGAGATGACAAGGAGAGCATGCAAATGGATGTCGAGACATTAAAAATGAAATTGTCATTGTCTGGCTCTATGTCAGATTCTATCCAGTATTCTCCTTCGCTTGTTTCATACTCACCAACAAAATAAGGGACAAAGGGAGTAGCATTAGAGTCAAGATCAGTAGTGGTAAGTGACGGTTCAGGTGGTTCTAAATTATTGTCATCAATTTGGAATGACTGGGTTGGTATGTCAGGACTTGGATGAATGGGAATAGAAGATGATCTAGACTTGACATCATTTGATGTTGTATCGATCTTAAACATTTTCCAGAATCGTTCCTCAAATGTAGGCTCACTAGGTTCGAGGAATAATTCGTCAAGGCAGTAGTCACTTAAGGATCACTGAGAGCCAAATTCCCATTCGTGAGAGTCAATTTCAGAGGAGGTGTCCTCAGTTGTCTCAACACAGTCTAAAGCATACACTAACTCATATGGAAGCACATTGGTACTCGGATTGCCAGATTCTCGTGGACCTAACCCTAACCCAAGATGTTTTGGTCTTTCTAAAACTGATAGTGGCTCACGCCTTCCATTTTCATCCTTGCCAAGACCACTTTTTCCATCATAACCTTTTGCTTTTATCATGCTGTATCCTTTTCCATATATTGTTACTGGCAAGGGAGTTAAGTCTCATGGTTCTCTATAAATCCAAGATAGTATATCATATGTGTCCTCTTGACTCATTTCACCCCACTTTATGAAAACTATATTTGGAGGAACCCTGAAAGTTTCTTTTGCTTGTATTCTAAAACAAGGTTCGCCATAGACTTGGGGAGACTTGGGCATCTTGGTTATGCAATAGGCTGTATTCAACTTGTACTCTCCACATCCTTGATCTTGAATCTGGAACCTCAGGTCGACACTTGGGGTGATAAATGAAGTGGAAGGTGTTATGGAAGTGGTCATGGTGGTCAAAGAAGTAGGAGTGGAAGCTATGGATGAAGAAGCGGAAGATTTCACGAGTGTTGAGGGATCAATGAATTTAGAAGGCAAAGATGTCAGAGCTTCCCTATTGATAGGGACTTGACGTTCAGAGACAACCCGTAAGTTGGTACAATATTGGAATGGATCAGGGTCTCCGTATATAGTAATCTTAGTTCCTTCAAAAGGAAACTTCAAGCACTGGTGATATGTGGAGGGAATGGCTTTCAAAGCATGGATCCAAGGTCGACCGAGTAAAATGTTGTATGGTAGGTCCAAATCTAGAACTTGACAAGTGGTGTCAACAATGACTGGCCCGATCCGAATTGGGAATGTAATTACGCCCTGAGAGGAATGTTCTGCATCATCATATGCCTTGATAACAATTTTTCTTGTGGCGTCTACGCAAGCATCAGAAAAGCCTAGTGCCTTGACCAATTTTAAGGAACATATATTCAGTCCTGCTCCGCCATCTACTAAGACTTGTCTGACCTTATGTTTATGAATAAATAATTCGATATGAAGGGCATCATTATGGTTGGATTTGGATGATGAATAGTCTTGGTCAGAAAAGGTGATATGGTGGGGTGTCATAAGATATCCTACCATGGCTTCAAATTGGTTGACATCAATATCTTGGGGAACAGAGGATTCTTGCAGTGTTTTGTCTAGGATGGCCTTATGGGAAAGGGAGATGCGTAACAACTCAAGAATAGAGATTTGTGCGGGTGTTTTTCCAAGCTGGTCAATAAGATTAAAGTTTCCTTTAGGTTGGGATTGCTTGTTTTGTGGACGGGATTGCAACTGTGAAGTGGACGGGCCAGCTATTGTTACCTTTGGTTGTCTAGGGGGAGGAGGGCCGACTATGGTGATCTTTCCACTGTGAGTGGTGACATTGCATTCAAGGACCTTTCTAACAGTGACCATGCAGACATGTTCCTCAGTTGTTCTAATGTGATGTATAATAGGTCCCCCGGAATAGTTGTATGCAATACGGGCATGGTTGGCTCGAGTATTGTTATTAAGGTTTGACATAGAAGGGTTTCCTGAACCATGATCCTACAGTGGGTTCTTGTGTATTGTATGATCCACATTAGAGGAAAACTATGGCCTTCCAACTTCAATGATACATTTTTCAATAAGGTCTTGTACCAGATTTTTCAATTGTTTACAAGATGTTTTGTGTCCTTTTATTTGGTGATAGTCACAAAATGTATTATCATCCCACCAAGATGGTTTAAACTATCCAGGGTCATATGGTTTGGGGTCCTGAAGTGTGATGACACCATTTTGAATGCATTTCTTGAGCACTTTGTCAATAGGTTCACCCAAAGGGGTATATGTGCGATTTCTAAGGAATTGTCTTGGTTGTCTAGGTTGCCCTTGAATTTGATTGTTTTGATTGCCTTGGTTATTCTGATTTGTCTGGATAGCATTAGCAACATAGTTTTTTGTCATCATTTGTGTGTTTTGTGGTTATGTCCCTTTTAGAGTAATCATAGGACCCATAGTGTTGACAGCCTTAGCATCGACTACACCATCGTTGGTAACATGTTTGTTCTTAACCCAGAATTTGGTTTTGTCAGCAGAAGGAGGGTTTGCATTTTTGTTTTTAGGACCGTATTTTAGTCTTCCTTTAGCTATGAGTGCTTGTTCAACTTGGACACCTCGTTCAACTAGGTCTGCAAAATTTGTACAACAATGAACACGCAAGCCATTTTTCAGTGGGCCCATTAACGTTTGTACGAACATGTCGACTTTTTCCTTTTCAAGTATGTCTATATGACAATGACTCACTAGGCCCCTCCATTTTTGAAAGAATGGTAAAAAGGTTTCACCCAAATCTTCTTGTGTGAGTTGGCATAAGTTCGTAATGGAGGTGTCTGTGTCAATGTTGTATGTGTAATTTTTCACAAATTTTTTAGCAAGTTCTTTCCATGACTGTATTCCAGGTTGCAGTGTATAGAACCATTCTAGAGTTGGTCCTGCGATGCTTTTAGGAAATAGTCGCATTACATATGTGTGCTCATGAGCAATATGCACACAACTTGTTATGAACTCTCTGATGTGGTTAAGTGGATTTGTTTTACCCTTGTATTTGTTGAAGTTTGGACCCACATAACCATGTGGAAATGGTGGCATGTACAAAGTTGTATCAAAAGGATATGGACATAAGTCGTATGGCATTTGTGTCTTCCTGTTAGAGGTTTTCATATTTTCCATCTATTTTTGAAGGTCATCCACTTTTGCTAGCAAAGTGTGTACGATGGGATCATTGGTTGCCTGAAAGTAAGGTATGTTTTGCTGATATTGCCAGTTGTGGTTGGGGATATGTTGTTGAGTATGAATTTGGGACGAGTATGTGGGAATATGTAACCCCACCATGTTTGTCTGTATTTGAGGTCCCTGACTTATTTGATGTCCAAAGGTATGCATTTGTTGTGTCATTTGAGTTCCTTGTCCTTGTTGAAAGAATTGTTTGTGTGGCATGGTAGTGTTTGGTCCTTGAAAGTGTCTATGTGGTATATGTGTATTGCGCCCTTGTCCATGTGGGACGTTCATTTGTGATGATGTGTTAATGTTGTGTTGAGGGCCTTGAATGAAAACACATCGTGAGTTTCTCCCAAAGGGATTAAATGAGGTTCCACCATAAGGATGTGATGAAGATGCCCCCATTGTCATAGATGAAGAGTCAACCATAGGATTTGAAGAAGTTGTGCCTACTGATGTGGATGCAAAGGTGGCTCCTATTGTTTGTGAAGATGATGTGGAAGTTGTAGGCATGGACTGTGAAAAGGTAGCTCCTAGCATTTGTGTAGATGATGTGGACATTGTAGGCATGGTCATAGTGGATGTTCCTCTAGTTGTGTTAGTTGAAGAGGTGGTGTTTTGATTTATGGTGCCACTAGATGTCACATTAATGGTGGTAGTAGCAACTTGCATAGTAACATCAGTGTGATTGGTCGAGGTATTGTTTGTGTCATGTTGGGATGTTGTGTTTTTTGTCGTATGATTAGGAGAGACAGGTCGTATGGTATTAATGTCAAATCCTTTTGGTAATCTTGTGCCTTGGTCTAAGAGAATAGTGAGGTATCGTTTAGGATCGTTTAAGACCAATTCTTCTACAAGTGAAGCAAATTCTGGATTTTGGGTTGTTGCCTCTAAGTTTTCAATGTAAACTTGTCTATTTTGGTCTCTTTGTATGAATTATTCAAAAAGTGGATTTTGAAAAGAATTTGACATGTTCATGGAAGATTGTGCATTCAAATTTCCAAATGGGTCATCAAAGATCTAGTCATTGGGATTGGTGTTGATGTTGGTGTGGTTGTCAAAGTCTTGTCTAAATTCTGCCATTTGTTTTTTCTTTCGTTGAAGTCTTGTCTCCACCATCAAATGAAATTGGTCAAATGAAGATAATAACAATGCAAGTATGACACTAACCTATGTTTTTGTCTTTTTGTGTGATAAAGGATGACAATGCAACGGGATGATAATGTGTATCTAAGGAAATGTGTAATGTCGAAAAGTGAAAGTGACAATTAGGACTAGGATGATGAGGTGCAAAATAAGGACTAAGATGATTATTTCAACTAGAAAGGAAACTAATGCAAAAGCCTAGGTTCAAAATAACAACTAGGATGAAATAATTTTTTTGGATTTTTTTTTAATAAAGGATGACAATGCAAGACTATTTTTTTGGATTTTTTCACAATAAGGGATGCAATATGACAATGTTGTCTAGAGAAAATGACTAATGCCAAAGAACAATGAAGACTAGGATGACAAGTTATGATACTATTTTTTTTATTTTGTTTTGTATTTTTGGAGGATGCCAATGCAAGGTGATAATGACATTTTCCTAAAGAAAATGACCAATGCAAGGTGATAAATTATTAAGAAAGGATGTCAAATTTCAAGGTGACAGTGAGGACTAATGTGAAAATATTGGTTAAGGAAATGACCAATGCAAAGTCTAGATGCCAAATGAGGACTATGATGACAATATTTTGGATTTTAAAGATATGCAAGGTGAGGACTAAAATGATTTGAATATCTAAGGTATGCAAATGCAAAGGTCTAAAATGATTTGGAAAAATATTTCCTAACCACCCTATGCTTGATCTATGTCTCAATTTTGGAATATCAAAGGACTTGTTTGAAGGAGTAAATGACAAGGACAAATAGCAAATGAGTCTTCCTAACTAGACTTTTGAGTTGGAAGAATCTCACAAAAAGATAATGACTAAAGGAGATAATGATGTCTAGGTCCAATGATAACCTAATTTTGAAAGTCAAGATTTTTCAAAGTGAGGTAAGGTTGTCCTAATCCAAAATATGTAAAATGAGATGAGGACCTAAGTTTTTAGTTTATGACTGAAAATGCAAATGGTGAAACCTAAGGATGAAGGTAAATATTTACAAAGATGGCCCTATGGTAAGATACAAGCTAAAGTGTACAAGGAATGAGAGATTTGAGCAATTTCATGATTTGGTTTTGACATAAGACTTCTAGGCTGAGACTGTTGTTTTGATGTTTTATTGAAAAGTCTGAGTTGGCTAAGGTTTTGTGTCTAGATTTGTGAATATTTTGTATATTGTTTGAAAATCTAGAAAACACTTGACAAGCATGATGTTTTGGTTTACACAAACACACATGAGACAAGCACAATCCTAATAGGCCAAGGGTTTGTATACTTGATATAGCCCACCGATATACCCCGGATTGGTGCTAAACACCTTTCCTTCTCGAGAGCGGATAGCTTAGAAGTTTGGTGGCACTGGCTCCCCTCCATAGCTCATTAACATCATTCGAGCACACCAACTTTAGATTCTTGGGTCATCACTTCCCAAGAACTGTTATCTCTACTCAAGGGAGTCAGTAGTGAGTATCTTCAGGCATGATACTGTACCCTGCACTATACCAAGCAACGACTGAAAATGGTTGGCCTCTAAAACAAAAGGTGTCTAGTTAGGGCATCTGTTCGAGTGGCCACACATGGGGTGAGAGATTAATCACCAATTAAGTGGCACTCCAGCCTAAAGAGGTTACGCTGAACAAGGTTTATGGGAGCACTACTCCATCCATGTGACACATTCGCACTCGTGGTACTTGAACTTTCTTCAAGCACCCATTTTATATCACGGCTAGAAGTGGTTTGGCTTTAGCCTGTTACCGGTCGAGTCGTCCCTTAAGGTGAGTACTTTTTCCCTTAAGGCAGGCCCATTTCTAGAAATAATAATTGTTTCTCTTACACCCAAGATCACTCAAAAGCGCAAGGGGAGAGGATACTTCGATTATTAAGTCGTGAGGGTGACAAAAAAATAAGGAGGGTCTAGTTTTCTGATCACCTAGTTTTCACAAGGTGAGAGAATAATCACCTACCACCTTCAAGCACAGTCAGACAAAATCAAATGCATGTTCATTTTAATGCACCAAAAGAAGTGTTCCTAAACTAGAAATCGCAAACACCTTTTTTAATAAATGAGTCTTCGACTAACGGAGCTGCAAAACCACAAATTAGTAGTTTCATAAATGTCTTCGACCAATGAGAAAGCTGCAAAAAAAACTTAAGTTAGAACAAAAGATTAAAAACCAAACTAAAAGTTAGTAAATAATTAAACTAGAAAATAAAAAAACTAAACTAAGAAAAAAGAATTAAAGAAAACTAAAAACTAAGAGCTCAATTTTTGTGTTGCTCCAAAAGAAGCAGTTTTGGGAGCCCCATTCCAAAGCCACACGCTACAAACAAAAGATTAGTAAACCAAAAAAAAACTTGAATGAAAACAGAAAACTAAAAATAGTGATAACTTTCTCACAACTAAACAAAACTTTAAATTGTAGATATCTATGGAAAGCTAAGCCATAGTGCTTCAAAACCCAGAAATTTTTTTACAAAATCCTGCAAGACAAAAGTGTTATAAAAAAAAAAAAGAAAAATTTGGATTTCAATAACTAAATTTTAAAAGCCGTGATCACTAAAACGACCATAACTTTCTCAAATCTTAACAAAATTTTAAACTATTTAAAGTTTTGAAAAGCTAAGAATGACATCTACAAAACCCAAAAAAAAAATTAAAATACTTTATGCGCCAATTTTTTTGTGCTCAAAAGAAGGTGACAGGATTTGATATGAGTTCTTGGTTGTAACCTGCAAAATAGCAAAAACAAACAAGAACACACAAATTTTTCTACTTCACGTTAGGTTCACCAAATGTGAGATGGGGTTAGAAAATCAAATAGAATAGGTAAAGTGACAGCCAACACTTCTAAACTATTAAACCACATCTAAACAAGAGAATACAAACAAATGGAGATTTCAAAGTGAAAGCAAATAAAATAAAGTACTCCCCATATTGTAGTTGATTCTTTCCCTTGCTCTCCTTCTTCTTGTTATGCAACTTTGCCCTCAGATTTGTTGAAATACTTGTGCAAAACCTACAAATGGTAGCAAGAAAGTTGGAGAAGAATAGTTGTTAAGCTGAAAATGGAGAAGGAAGCTTACTTTTATAGACAACCATTCGAATGGACGGTTGAGATTAATCTTCTAGAAAGATTCCAAGATCAATGGATGGGAATGCATGAGAGGGATGTTACGAAATGGATGGTTGAGATTAAGTCTCAGAAAAGATGCAAGATCAATGGTCCAGAATTGATGCACCAAGAATATGCTATTCTTGGAGGAATCATGATAGGAAGACATGCAAAGACATGCAGGCCATGACAGACATGCAGGCTAGGATAGGCATGCAAGGACATGCAGGGACATGCAAGCTATGACAAGAAATGAATGTTATGATAGGGATTATGACAGGTATCTTTGACCAAGTGGTGCATAATAATTTATTTTAAATTATTTATTTGAAAATGTTGGAAATGGACATGGAAAATAAATATTTATTCAAATTATTTATTTGAAAATAGAAGAAATGGACAAGTGGAAAATAAATTATTTATTCAAATTATTTATTTGAAAATAGAAAATGGACAAGTGGAAAATAAATTATTTATTCAAATTATTTATTTGAAAAGAAAAGAGGAGCATTTAATTAAATTTATTAATTTAATTAAATGGAAGATAAATTAAACCTTAAATAATTAATTTAGATTAACTATTTAATTAGAAGAGGTGGCATGGGATAGTTAAATGATTTTAATAATTATTTAACTATGGAAGAATTAAAGGACCATGAATAGATAAATAATTAATGGTAATTATTTAACTATAGATGAAAGATGACAAAATAATTAAATAAATAATAATTATTTAACTATTGAAGAAGAGGAAGAAATTAGTGACACATTAGTTTATTTAATCGGTCATGATAGAATAAATATTAGAAAGTGAATTAATTAAATAATTATTAAAAATTATTTAATTAATAGAGGAATATAATCAAACATAATTGAATAACTAAAATTATTATCGAAGGACGAGGATGAAGAAAAATGATACTTAAAGGCTTAGGACATTTTTTATGTGTCTACAGGAGTGTATCATCATCCTAGATTTGGCTTGCATTGACATTGCATTAGAGTTTGCATTGGTTAATTGGCATTCTAGGGTTTCTAATTTTGCATTAGTGAAAGATCATATAGCTTACATTTGCATCTCATTTCACTAAAAATCAAACAAAATCTACATTTTCACTTAGAATTAAGATCATACAACATAAAAAGCATAAAAATAAATTGAAAACTTTTGAAACTTTTGAAAAAATCCCTACTATGACTCATTCACAACCTTGGGAGAATTAGTCCCTATGCACATTTTGCACTACATTTTCTAGCATTTGAAACACTATTTCTAAGATTTTGTTTGTTGTTTATACCTTTATGTTTTATTTTACAGAACTTTTGTTATAGTCATTTCATTATTCTTAGCTTATATTGCATTTTCATCCATCTTGCAATTAGTAGCCCTTGTATGAGTATTTGGTGTCCTATTGCTAATATTGTAATGAGACAATGTTCGACACTCATGTTATCCCATGATGGCACAATCGTTGTGGATCTCGGGTTGTCTAGCTCTTTCACTCCTAGTATTGACACTAGCACACTAGGTATGGATCATACCCTTAACAACTCTTTACCTTCAAGTAGTGTGATGCATGCTAAAACAAAGATTGATAATATTCCACAAGAAAACATAATTCACATTCATGAACATTTAGAAAACCTCCAACATCAATTGCGAAATGACAACATTTCAACTACTACCATCCCTACTATAGATAACATTCACTGCATGCTTGAAAGTGAATATGGACTTGACCTTACGCAAAACATACTTCAAATATTTGGAAAACACACCTCAACCACTAGTTGTCCTTTAACTACAAGAAATGTCACAAGCCAAGGATGAACTCAAATTCCTCCTCTCACAACAATTGATTCTATACCTACCTATACCAACTCTCAATTCATAACAATAATGCAACCAACTAGTAATGTGATTCCTTCCTTGGTTATTTCTGCTAGCATCCCTACTAACTTCTTGGCATCACACATCATATCTCCTACCAATTTACCACCTATAAGCATTCCATTCACTTGTCCCTTGAACACATAAAACCCCTCACCTTTTTCACCTCCATCTAGTAACATAAGCAATGACCCTCTCATAAATCAACTCTTCCAAACCATTTCATCCCTTCAAAAAAAAATTTCAATCATCAACCAAAATAAAAATGGCCCACCCACATATTATGTCAAAAGCAGTCCATTTTCCTTGGAGATATTGCAAACATTGATGCCACAAGGTATAGAGGTGCCTAGATTTGAGAAATACAGAGGAAAGGGAGATCCTTCTAACCATGTTAATGCTTATACAACCTAGAGTTTCGTTGCCTCAGAGTGAGTATGCATTTCTTTTCAGATAAACAGCCTAGATCTGATCTAGATCGTGTTGGACAAATGGTCGAAGCTTGATCCACCCCTTTTCTTTTACATTTTGTTTCATTTCCTTTATTTCTTTTCTAGTGAATTCTCGTGCCTTTTTTTTCTCTTTATATCATTCCCATGTGTGTTCTTTTGTGGCTATATTATTTTTCCATAGGACCTTGGTCCTAGCGGTTTGCACAACCCTCTTTATCATGGTTGTCCTATCTTACTAGCATTGGTGCATTTGAACCCCTCTTGATCATGGTTGTACTATCTTACTAGCATCATTACATTTGGTCTACTTTAGTGTAAGTTGGAAGCAAGTTCCTCCTCTCACTAAAGTGGGGTCTAGATGTAATGACGGAAAAAGGTCCCCCTAACTTGGTGTTGATTTAATGTTGCTGACATATTCACATTAGGCCTTTGCCCTTATGAACTAAATGAGCTTATTGGTGCCTTTTTTGGAGTGTTGTAAAGTGTTGTAACACACTTTCACACTTTTCTAGGTTTTTCTTTATTAATTGGGATTTTTTATGCTTTAATTGGAATTATTTTGCATCCACATGCCCCATTTAATGCATCTTTTCAAGGATAATCCTAACACAAATCAATATCCAATCATAATTTAGGTGTTTTCAACTTGTGTGGCTGACATTTATGATCTAGGACTCATTTTCCACCTTGGGCGAATGAGTCCCACCTAGATTTTTGGGTCCCAAACCTGGTTTCACACCTTTCTAAGTATTTTTAAAAATGGTCCCAAAAATTATGCCTAGTAGGACTCATTCACCACCTTGGATGAATGAGTCTTGTGTGGCCCAAAATAAAAATTAATTCAATTTTTTGGCGAGATTTTATCCTCCTAGATCTGATGTCAGCTTGTAGTGTTGTATTTTTGGGAACTCTTGAATAATTGAATATAAATACAAGGTTCTTTCACTCATTTTCACCTCAAGAATTCAAGTATGCATCCTTATAGCAAGTTTGAGTTCAAAATACCAAGAGCATTCAAGGGCAGGTTATTAAGCATTTTAGAGCAACCTTCAAGCATCAAGCATCATGTCAAGGATTTCATGCATCATGTTTGTTTTTAAGCTAACAATTGTGATGTAGGGTTTCATGATTCAAGCAAGTGTTCAATTCAAGATCTATCACCTTCAAACAAGAGTCAAGATCCACTTCCATTTGAGCCACTTCATACATGTTTGTAGCACTTCATTGATAGGGTTTGGTGAGTTGCAACATCATTTTTTTTTCATTCATCATTATCCATTACTATTTCATTCTATTTCAAGGTTTGATTACCAAAACATGGTTTGACCAAGGAAAACCCCTTATCCACTAACCCAACAACATTTTTCCCTCTCTTTTGTATGTGATTTTTAGGTTTATGTTGAAGGCACATCAAAGAGAAAGATTGGAAGATGTTGTCAAAGTGCATAAAGTTGTCAAAGTTTTCATTAAGCCTTGGAGAATATTGGAGAGCACCTACAGGTTGATTTACATAGATTCAGATCCAGAAACATGAAGAAGTAGATTGAGTAGATTGAGAAGAGAAAATTCAGATCCTAAAGTTTTAGAAAACCCTAACTTAACTAATTCACCACTTCTAGTGAATGAGTCCTAGTTCTAGTGAAAATTCAAATATTTGCAGATTCAGATACCCATTTGGTAGATTCTTGTTCCCACATAGAAACCCAGATTTTGGACTAATTCGCTCAGCTCTAAAAATGAGTCCCACTCAGCATTAAAATCATATTTTCTAGCATTTCAAACCTCCTTCCATCAATCTCCATATTTCTAGATGCATACCTTCCTTTGTATAGTTTTCTATGTTGTTTAATTTGCATTTCTAGGTCATTTAGTGAAGGTTTGCATTGAATTAGGGTTGTGTATTTCATCATTCATTATACTTTGCATTGCATTTTTCTTTCCAAGTCTTAACTTGGTGGTGAACCCCTTATTAGCTTACAATCATCCCTTAGGACAACCCTATTGCAAGATCTCTTTCTCCTTTGCATTGAGATCCCTAGGGTTATCCTTGAATGAAATTGGAAAGTAGGTATGCTCTATGTCCTAAAACCATATGATAGCACTATACCACTTTTTCAACATTTCAAGAGCTTAGTTGTGATAGAGTGTTTTATAAAAGAACATACAAAAGTTGATTTGTTCCAAGACATAAGACATTACATACAACTATCAAAAACAATATAATGTGTGTTTTATATCTCAATATAATGTGTATTTTTTTGTTTTTGCATACATTTATTGATAAACTCCAAGAAGGGCATAAAGTTGAGGTGTTGGATCCATTTTATGGTGTTGCTATGGGCATTGGGTGGATTCACTCACTATTTATTGTACATGGAGAGAAGTTGAAAGGAACAAGAGATGAAAATGTAATTATTTTAAAGGTCACAAGTAACATACTCCTTGCTTATCTAG
The DNA here is from genome assembly GCA_007258455.2 of Sequoia sempervirens. Lineage (NCBI taxonomy): Eukaryota > Viridiplantae > Streptophyta > Pinopsida > Cupressales > Cupressaceae > Sequoia > Sequoia sempervirens. The sequence continues at coordinate 245,377,997 of VDFB02000002.1, forward strand.
ACAAAATATATGGAGTTGTCCATCTGAAAGAGAAAGAAGGTACCTTCACACGGTGGCCACTAAAATATTTTTTAGAAATGACATAGTTGATTTTTATGATCTTGTAGTACTAGTTGTTAGATAGCTTGGCCCACTGCTTTATGCAATAGTTTGAATGTGTTGTTCAGGGATCTTAGTGTTTTTTGTAAGCCATAAGTGTAGAAGAGAAAAATAAGGGTTAGCAATAACAAAGTGTGGAAAGTGAAGTTGCAAACAGAGAATGTATAGAGCTTGAATAAGTTGAACCCAAACAAAAACTAGAAAATATGATTTGTGTGTACATTGTGTGAGTAGAATAGAGAATGTTTTATCTTACTACACATATAATGTAAAACCCCTTGATTATGTTTTTCTCTTTTTGTTTGGGTTGCGCTCATTCAAATTGGTGCATTATAGAAGAGGGGATATGTTGTTGTGTAAGCAGTAGACACATAGAATAGGGGTGTAGAAAAAGAAGAAAATACAGAGCAAATAAAGGGGTGCAAAGAAGAGGAAAATTTGTAGAGAGTACAACATGTACATGTATGTGTAGTTGCAAATATGTTGCAACATAGAATTGTCATCAAAATTGTAATATCTTGCATAAGCAAAAAAAGGAATTGTAACTTACTTTCCTCAATCATAGCACTAAGAAACACACTTTGTAACAGTACATTTTCAAAGAAAAGACACATTTTTGTCTTGTATATGCTATAAGAACATGTTTTCTAAATAAAATTTTAGTATTTTGCCTTCTTAATAGTTGTTTCATTATGTGCAAATGAATGATTGATTTTTTTTATGTATTTTTATATGTTTAAGTCTCAATTAAAGCATTGTCTCATTTCCAACACTTCTAAGCAGAAATCAGTGACACAAAAATAATTAAATAAACTACCAATTGACTAAATATACTACCAACTAACAGAAACCAGTGAATGAATATGACTAGATATATGACTAAATATAATGATTATGCAATTAATAAACAATGTAACAATATACCTACCAGTTGACAGAAATTAGTGAACAAAAACAATTATATAAACTACCAAATTGATTAAAATGATGATTAAAATTAATGACTAAATACATTACCAATGGACAAAAATCAGTGAATAAAAATGAATAAATAAGTGACCAGTTTTGATTAGATGTAAATAGGTTTTGAAGGGGCCCCAAAACCCTTTACAAAAAGGAAAGCTTTCTCAAAATATAGTAAACATTAACAATCAATAGCCAAAACACAACAAGACATCATCCAAACAGTTGCCAAAAAAGAGGGAAAAAAGAACACAACTACATATTCTTAAGTATATCTGCAACTTCCATGTCACTCTCGATAGACTTCTGATGTGTATCCATGACTTTATACATATCTTTAGCAGGATCCCCAGCTTACATCTTGGTCTTATTGCAAGTTCTAACACCAGGCCCCAAAACATTTACCTTATTAACCAAAACATCCTACAAGCTAGCAACCTTATCAACTAAAGCTTCCTCCTCAACGTGCCTTTCACCAGCAGCATCTTTTTCACCAGGAGCTTCGTCCATCTATTTTTTGGCCTACTCATTAAGAGTAGCAAGGCCCTTAGCCTCATGCCTCATAGCAAAATTAGTCCCATCAACGACCTTGTCCAATTTCATTCTAACCCTTTCCAACTGCTCTTCCAAGGTCAGAATTCTTTGTTCAAAAATTTGTTTCATTTTCAGCATCTCCTCAACAATAATCTTCAAGGAATTAAACAAATCATCAACTTGAGTATGAACAGAAGACTGCGAAGACTCCCCAACTTTTCTCACAACACCCCGAACCCTCACATTAGTAATGTTAAGCTCATGAAAAACCCATTTGAACAATTTAAACAGGGAAATGGTTCCCTCCTTAGCCAAACCCAAAACATTGGGAAAATCCTCCCAATCAAAGTTAAACTCATCCTGAGCCTCCACATCATCCTCCTAGGAAATACTAATCTTATCCTGGCTCTCACAGATCTCCTTACCTTCAGCCCCAACCACTGGAATTTGAATTTTGCAGAGAGAGCTAACAATATCCTTAGCCACAAACCTCCTTCTATTATGCTTCTCCATATCCACAACAGGGGGTTCCAAAGCATCCTACCCACCACCAATCTTTGAAGGAGAAGCAACATGCTCCTTCTGCATAGGGCTACCAGACTTGGTATCCAACTTCTTTCTACTACCCTCGTTCAAACCCTTCTTCCTCTTAGACACCAAAATAGGGCATGATGGAGACACATCTTCAACAGTATCAAGAAAATATTTCAAAATGGAGGAGGGAGCGGCAGGCCCAGTTTTACAAGTTTTGTCACCAGCCCCTTCCTCACTGCAAGTCTCATAATCCTTTAGTTCAATATTAGAATAACCTTTACCACTCTTACTTGAGGTAGGAGGTTGTGAAACTACTTCCAAAGAGGCCTGAGAATCGGGAACATAATCCTCATCCTCCTCTGACTTAGACTCCTCCTCCAAAACCAATTTCTTCTTTCTCACTTTTATAGTTACTAGTTCTTTCTTTGATACAGTCTCATATTCCAAGGTCGGCTTCTATTGCTTACCTTTAGGAGTTGTTGCAGGTGGCTTAGGAACCACAAAATCCATAGCATAATCCGTAATCAACAAAATCAACCCAACATGCAGCATAGGATACTTAGGATTCCTTTTATGATCCTTAAGACCATACTCCAAAGAAGCCAAAAGATAGAAGGGAAAGGAGATTTTCTTCTATGATGAAAATGATTCAAAAGAAAAAAATGATAAGCATTAATACAAGAGAACCGACCTTCTAAGGTAATGTAACTCATCAATTCCTCAACAACATCACCCCACATGGCTTTGATGGAGCTATGCTGGTAACCACCACTCTTACCCTACTTGACCTTTTATTTTTCATCCCCTTTGAAGAAAATATGCATAGTAGCTTTTGATTCCCTCTTATCCCTATAAAAATTATTTCTCTCTGAAGAAAGACCAGTGATGTTCGCAATGAAATATTTATTGATGTCAAATTTTATGCCACCCCATTTCAAAAATATGTTATTCCAACCTTTGATAAACAAGGTCGTAGCCTGTGGGTTATTCCCATGGAGCTGCTCTAAGTATGGAGTAAGCCCACCCTTATGCAATCTTTTCCACACCTTAGTATTTTTTTCAAGGTATCATGGGAGAAAGGTTCTACCCTATTTCGATCACTGCCCATGGTCACGACCTTAGCTAAACACAAAATCTTGAGAACTTTGCAAACAATTAAGAGAAGCCTTGAGATAGGAAGCCGGAAAATACCCACAATCCATGTGACAACGGCATGGTGGCAGAGGGTCATAATTAGCCTTGAAGTTCGCTCCATACAGAGATTACTCAAAGTACCATAAGCCCAATCACAATCCAACTCACCTTCATTCCAAACAATAATCGGCCACATGAATAGGGTCATGTGAGAACAAAACATGATGAAACCGCCATCCAACTTAGCAATATTGGTAATCATGATTAAGAGAAGAAAGAGCCTCAATCGGAAGGGATTCATCCACATTCCACACCTTAGAGCCACTAACACCAAAGTTATCAAATAAATCCGCAAGACCATTCCCTTCCCTAACAATGAGAAATATAAAATTCTTCAAAAGAATTTAAAATTTCAATGACATCCATAATAAGGGATTCAACACTCCATAAGGGAGCAGAAGAATTCTTCAAATTGTTGATAATATTTAATGAGTCTCCCTCCAACCACACCTTTCTATAGCCTTTAGATTGAGCCATCTTCAAGTCATGATAGGCTGCAGACGTAACTAAATAAGTAACCAATTAACAACAATCAATGACTAAATTAACGACTAAATATATCAGTGAATAAAAAATGACTAAATAAGCAACCAATTTAAAATAATCAATGACTAAATTAATGACTAAACACACTACCAAATCAATCAAATTAATGACTAAATTAACGACCAACTTGAGCAATCAAACAACTAAATTAACGACCAAATCGATCAATCAGACGACTAAATTAACAACCAAATCGATCAATCAAACGGATAAATTAATGACCAAATCTATCAATCAAATGAATAAAAATGGTTTATTCATCAATTCGGTCACATTATAAATGATTGGAAATAAACTACTATTGGTCACGTGACCATGTTCAGTCATTCATATGCAATTTTTAGTAGTTTTTGGGTCATATATTGTTGTTTTTGTACTAGTGAAAAAGGCAAAAGAGAAGGGGAGATCAGGGATGAACATGGACATTTGAACTTGGTCCAAATTTATATTTGGTCTCAAATCCTTGTAAGTACTTGAAGAAGGAAAGAAATAAGGGGGGGGAAAAGGCTATCTTTTGGACATTCTGCAAAATGGGTTTTTGACCATTGCTTGACAAAGGGGTAATACAATCGTTAGAGGGACTTACACATGATATAATATTGAGATTTCTTAGATTGGCCAAAAATAATGGGGAATACAAGGGGACAATATAGTGCACTATAATTTACTTAAATTTATAGGTGCTAACAAATTTCTCAAAATCAAAGCACTTTTCCTAGGGCCATCAGCGAAAAATTATGCTCTCGACCATATAGATGTTTTGGTAGAATATTATGTATAATCTAAAATATTTTGTTAGTGTCACTATTATGCAACACTACATAATATGATATGGTCACTCAATTAAAAATCTACTGTTTTAATATTTTATTTTAGATTTTTAAAAAAAAAATTAAAAGAGACAAGGTATTTTTTGTACCTTGTACGCTCTACAAACTACACAGTGGGTGGTACTACAGCCAATGTGGTTGTGCCATGTGGCATGCACCTAGCCACATGGATAAGCCCTGCCAACTCCCCATGGCATCACCACTTAAAGAATATTCTAGGGGTTTATAGAATATTTTGTGCCTTAAATAAATTTTGGATTGCATATTTTTTTTATTGTCAAAATTGAATATTTTGAAGATTCCTCCTTAGATTCCATCAAGATTCTAGGCATATTCCAACACTAGTAAATTTCCATGCCAAGTAAAATATTTTGTCAAATCTAGTAGCTAATGTCATAATTTAGTTTGTTAGCATTACTTCTTGTTTGTTGATGTCATCGCTAGCCAACTATTTGTTGACATCATCAATCTATCAACTGAAATCACCAATATATTAGATAACATCATCAATCCATCTACTAACATTAGTAGGTCATCCCTACAATATTCCCGCTCTCCATTTGATTTTTTAAATTTTCAATTCAAATTGAGAGGCTCATAACTCAATAATCATTCAACCTCCTTTTTTCAAGATTTTTTTATTTGGGAAAAATTGCTCTCTTCGTAGTGGTGCAACTATTTTTTGAGTTTGGTGCTTAATTTTTCTATATTGTTTATATTCTCACAAGTTTTTTTGAACTGTTCTTGTTTTGGGAACTTTTGAGGCTCTATTCTCATTCCAATGGTAACAATTTAGGGTACAATTTTTTGAAAGTGCATAATTTTTCCTATAATTTGTAATGGTGTGACTAGTTTTCTCTCATTCTATTTCAAAATTTTACTCTGATTTTATGGTGAAATTTGGCATTTGTAAGCAATAAGTGAATTCCACTCTATTTTTTTTGCAAGTGGCACCTATAATCACATTAATAATAATATTTCTAAGCTCATATATTATTGTGGGGTCTCATGATTGAGTGAATTTTGGGGGTTAATCTTATGCTTTTTTTGGATAAATTCTCTTTATTGGTCTATTGTGTAACTAAAGTTGAGGATTTTATCATGGGTATCAAAAGGTATCCTATTGTAATAATATTGGATAGATGGAACTATAAGTCTTGGCGAGATTGAATTCTAACACATTACAAGTAGCTTAATATTTTTACCTCTCTATGGACTCTCTTAAATCATCATCCAATTGGAAGAGAGTTTTGTGGGACTTAAGGATTAAACATATCCTAGGAGTAATTGGTTGTAGTTGTGATATTGATACAAAAAAGGCCACTAATTGTATTGAGTATCCTCATGACCAAGTATGACCAAAATTTTGGATATGTATGGAGACTCGAATGAACTTCCATTCCCAAAGGATCTTGTTGTGGATTATCTTATTCCACTTAATGAGTGTTTGACCTATTGATGATAAAACAACTACATTGCTTGTTGACTGAGAAATGTTTGTTCATCTTGATGACAAAGAGACTTCTACAAATTCTCCTTCTCTTATAGATACTTTTATTAAGACTTCAATTTCTATGGATCCTTATCCATATTTAGAGGGTTCATATTCTTCATCAGTGAGTCAACATATTAAGGCTAAGGAATCTAGTAATCTACCAATGGCAAAATCATTTATGTACACACTCAAGCATCTATTTTAGACACTTTTAAGGATATTTAGTATGGTCATTTGAATCTAGGTGTTCTTTCACCCACTAAGGTTCTAAAGACATGTGTTGGTATTTCATCTCCTTCATCTACTGGTTCTTTTTATGAGACTAGTGTTTTTACATTCATGGCATCTTTTGATTTAGTGCAGCAGGATATTTATAGTCTTCTAGATACATCTACTTGGGATGATTACTTGATAAAAATTACAAGTTTATTTTATGAGTCCTATCTTACAAACTTGGAGGAACTTATTGAGGATATCCATCTCACATTTGATATTACTTTGTGTGGAGTTGCATCATTTTATTTTGATGTGGTTGGAGAGAATTTTAACCTTCTTGTTCCTTCTCTTTCTCATCATTTGTTACAATTTGGTAGTGGTGTGGAGACCTTTGATCAACATGTAATAACCCTCATTCAAACAGCCCAAGAAGAGGGCACTATGTATAAAAGAATAATAATATAAAGTATAAATTAAATGATATTTCAAGGAAGATGGTCAACAATTCTCTATTGGAGAACAATGTTAATTATCTCTAAATAAATAACAACTCCTAAGTAGTGATTCCACCAAAGGATGCATAATTTATTAAATGTGATTAAAAGAGTAGCAATTAATTATGAAGAAGATATCGATTAAAACATAGAGACACATCCTTTCTAAAAAGGTTTCAATAAAAAACTATCTTTTGACCCAATTGTTGATATTAAAGGAAGATATGTCTCAAAGAAAACATCATCAAATAATTTGGTAGACATGTATATCTTCTACAACAAATCAAAGTTGCTCCTAAGGAGCATTTGATCCTCTAATTCAGGCTGCATAAGTAATCAATGATATTCAAGAACAACGCCTCCTCAATTGCTTGGATAAAAAGATTTAATGCAAAAACAACGATACCATTAAAGCATAATATTATTATATCAACCATTATCATAATCATGGATTGCATGTTCTTAAGGAGTAATCTAAAACAACATTGATTTTGAGATCACAATTCCATGAAATATTTAATCACATGGTTATAGAATAAGCAATCAGAGATAGCGGTTAGTGGATATTATTAAATTTAATTCTTGAGTAAAGTTTCAATCCATATTCCACTACTAATTTGTAGTAAAGATTAGAGTCATTATTAACATTATAATATTCTTACTCACATATATGTATATATAATTAACATTAAATAGGATATATAGTTGCCCGTTTTGACATACATTGATATCAAACGATTTAAGATAAAAGAAAGAATTGGCATAATTTTATAAGGGACATTAAAAGTGGTATTAGAGCTAAAGAACCTACCAACTTGTGAAGGTGGGTGAGTGAAAGAGAAAGGAGATACTACAATAGGGAAATAAAAAATAGTGGGAACCTTCCCGAGCTCCTGAAGGAAGAACGACTTCCAATATCCTAGGTATCCACAACTCCAAATATAGTAGTGAACAAGGAGACAAAAAAAATGGGAGATAGACTTCACCAATCGTATGGATCAATTCATGAATGAACAAAGAGCTACTCAATAGAGAATGGCTTAATTATTGGGCACATTTATCTCAAATCATGATAACTACAAATAACAAAAACCAAGTTGGCAATAGTGGAGGCCATGAATACAATTCAAGCAACAATAGAACTCCAAATCATCATGCCCCTACAACTAGTTCTAGACCCACGATACCTACTTTTCCACCTAGAGTAGAACAAAAAGACCAATTTCTCCAAGATTGGTTAGATTGAGGATTACAAACACATATGTACCTTAGAGACTACATGGACATAAGAATGAAGAATTTATCTAATAGGGGTAATAGAGACCATAATAATGATCTAAGGAGGAAAATTAGTAAGCTTAGCTTTCCATACTTTGGTAGTTTAGGAAGGTCCATGACATGAGCATGGGTTCAAAATATTGATATGTATTTCCAAATCAACCCCATGCCAAAAAGTGAAGAAATCAAATATGGCACCTTACATCTAGATATCCAAAGGTAAAAGAGTCTCCACCTACAAGAATTAAGAATGGTATAATCACCACTATGACTAAATCTCCAAGGTTCAAATCATTTAAGGTTCATCGTGTATTGTAAGAACAAAAGATAATGGTACTAATTGATAGCAGGGCCACTCATAACTTTATTGACTCAAGCTTGGTCACCAAGAAAGGACTCAAAACAAGTCAACATGAAGGATTTAGCATGATGGTGGTGGATGGCTACCAAATATCATGTTCAACAAAGGTACCCAATTTAAAAATTACAATTGGTGACTACACCATCATCAATGATTTTTATGTTGTGGATTTGGGTGATACCAATGCTATACTTGGTATCCAATGGACGATGTACATTGGTAAGTACTCACAAAAATTTCAAATAATCGAGTTTAATTTCAAGGTGGATGGTAAGAAAGTGGTATTTAAGGGATTATTTGATGGAGTGCCTCATGTGGTTATAGCCAAAAGGATGGAGAGTATATTCAGAGAGAAGAAGTTAAGGAACAGATTCATCAAAGAATACGTCATCAAATGGAAGGGTCTACTGATAGAAGATGCTATGTGGGAAAATGAGCAAGTCTTCCAACACCATAACTTGTGAATACTTGTGGGAAAACATTTTCAAGGAAGGGAGACTGTAATTTAATCTTCATTCAAACCGCCCAAGGAGAGGGCACTATTTATAAAAGAATAATAATATATAAATTAAATGCTATTTCAAGGAAGATGGTAAATGATTTTCCATTGAGAGAATGATGCTAATTATCTCTAAATAAATAAACAACTCCTAAGCAGTGATTCCACCAAAGGATGTGTAATTTATTAAATGTGATTAAAAGAGCAATGATTAATTATGAAGAGGATAGCAATTAAAACATAGAGACATGTCCTTTGTAAAAAGGTTTCAATAAAAAACCATGTCTTTTGACCCAATTGTGGGTATTAAAGGAAGATATGTCTCAAAGAAAACTTCATTGAAGAATTTGGTAGACATATATCTTCCACAATATATCGAAGTTGCTCCTAAGGAGCATTTTATCCTCTAATTCATCCTACATAAGTAATCAATGATATTTAAGAACAACGCCCCCTCAATCGCTTGAATCAAAAGATTTAATGCAAAAATAGCGATACCATTAAGGCATAATATTATTATATCAATCATTTTCATAATTAGGGATTGCATGTTCTTGAAGAGTAATTTGAAATAACATTGATTTTGAGATCAAAATTCTATGAAACATTTAATCGCACGGTTATAGAATAAGCAATTAGAGATAACGGTTACTGGATATTATTAAATTTCATTCTTGAGTAAAGTCTCAATCTAGATTCCACTACTAAATTGTAGCAGAAACTAGGGTCATTATTAACATTATAATATTCTTACTCATATATATGTATATATGATTAGCATTAAATAGGATAAGGAGTTTCCCTTTTGACATTCATTGATATCAAACCCTTTAAGATAAAAGAATTTTTTTTCATAATTCTATAAGGAACATTACAAAAATGTGTAGATGTCATCTTTGTGTTTGGATTATGTTCTACATCCATCCCCATTAGCTTATAAATTTTCATTTTCTTCAATGTGGCCTAGAACACCTAACTTGAGTGTGGTAGCTTTCAACATCGACATAGGGATACTTGAGAAAAATTCAAAGACTTCATACATCATCCATACACCTTTGGTTTCATTTCTTCCTAAGGGGAGGAACATTGTTTGATGATTGTGGACAATCTTCTACATTTAGTTTTGAGCATCTACCATTGGTATAGATTCTACATTGAGGGAGGCTCTATGGTCTCTTCTCTCTTATGGAGGGACTTTTTCCTCACATGGGGTTTTGTTCTTCTCATTTTTTATCGAGAGAATTTTGTTTTCATCTCTCTTTTTGGGAGGAGTTTTTTCCAACTAGGTTTTATCATTTTCTCCATTTGTGAGATATTAAATTTATAATGTGGGTACCTAACATTGACTAGTAGTCAGGACCCATCGTCATATTTGCATCATTCACATTTTTCTGCTTCTCCCTGAGTTGCACTTAAGGGGGTTGTTGGTGTGAAAGGGGTGTTTTACCTAGCTAGTTCATCACCTATGTCCTATTCACACTAGTTACTTAAGTTTACTTAGGGTACACATGTAATACTTAACACTTTATGTCTCAAGTCATAAGATTTAGACACATGTCATAATCTTATGTAATCATGTATTTACCTTAGCCTATATAACCAAGGGGTTTCATTTTTATCATTGTATATTTACATCCTTTGATAGAATAACATTATTCTCTCATATTTGATCTCTCTTGTTCTAACATAGAAGTTCTTGGATCTTGTTTGGGTGCAATCTTCATCCAAATCTTGCATGGTATAGAGAATTCTATACCAGCTCTTACAATTTTAATATGATGTATTTATATAGTGGTTCTTATTATTCCACTAGGATAAAAAAAAAATTTACCTAATTTTCTAGAAGGAGAATTTATTTTCAATATCAAGAAGCTACCATCACCTCTTAAATCCTCCTTGTAGGACCTCTTTATAAAAAGTGAATTGATGAGATTGACCATAGTGATGCACACATGTATTGTGATCATTTTTATAATATCAAGCATATTATGATACATAGTTGAACACTATTAGCATAACATCTACCCCTCATCTAATTTCTAAATGGTCATTGGGTAAACATGGGCAACTTTAAGTACTTGAGTTGATAATTTAGTGATCAAAGTTGTGAATACAAACTTCTTGGGAGGGTGAAGGGAATATAACTTTAGTTTGTTGTTTCTTATTGTGGTGCCACTAGATACCTTCATAGCTAGCAATGGATGAGCATTTCTCATTATCAATATGTGTGGATCACATCAAATTCTATATAGAAGTGACAAGTTTGAGTAGGTAGATTCAAAAGGAAGGCAATATGGCTATATTCTCATGTGTATGCCTTAATGTTTGTCCTAATGCATGTTGTCATTCTAGGCACCTCAAATATTCTTCTCTAGAAAATACATGGGTTATTTGACATAATTATAGCTCATGTTGGGATAGCCAAGTTCATATATTACTAGCAGACAAATCTCTCCATCACTTTTTTTATAACCTCTACCATTCATATCATTGATATTCTTTTGGTGATATAATCAATCACATCTACACTACAGGTATTTGTAGAACATTTAAAATACAAAACAATATTCTCCATGTTCTCCCATTTGGGCTCCATATTAGTATTGAAATCCTTGTCACTTAAAAAGTTAGAAATCATTGCTGATTTTTGTACCATGCCTTCATAACCATTATTTATTCTTATTCCCCTTATTTTAGAAAACATATAATAATTTGTTCGAAATATTTTATTTCAGACACCATTATTGTAGAAAGAAGTATTATATTGATAAATGCCACATTAAATGCATACATTATAATCCTTTAGATTAAATTTATTTGATCCAAGTGGATTTTAATAATTGTACACCATGTGAGTTTATATTTGGAAGCTCATTGAATGATAAGTATATAAGTAAAAGAAAAAGAAAGAGATGGAGATAAATAAATGAGTTTAAGAGAGGGTGTAAATCTAAATCACAAAGAAGACATGAAAAAGAGTGAAAAAGGTGTTAAGAACAATAAAAAGATAAAACGTGAAAAAAATTAAATATTAAGATGATAAAAGTAGTAATACAAATATATGATAATTTATTGATTTAAAAAATATGAAAAGAAAATAAATATAGGAAAAAAAATGTAATGCATTTATAAAGTAATATAAAAATGAATGTAAGGGATGTATAAATGTAATTAAAATTAAAGAGAAAAGAGAAAAAAGAAAGTGAGATGGAAAAGAGACAACAATAATATGCACGGATAATAATAATAACAAAATTTCGTGCTAAAGAAATTACAAACATATTTTTTCATGATTTGTATAGATAAATTTATGTTTACAATTTTTTATAATTGACTCTAATGTTTGAACAACATTTGAAACATTATAATTAGAAATTGAAAAAATATTCCCTCTCAAAACTTAAATTTCACAATTATATAACTATATTTAAAAAAATTATTAAAAACTACATTTTTTTTAATTATATCTATTTATATTAAATAATAATTCAAAACGACATCTATAAATAATTCATATTTATTCACATATATTTGAATTTCATTCTCAAATTTAAGTGGCACACACCTCTCCTTATAAATCACTTTTCTACAAATTATTCTTTATATCAATAATTAAATAAAAAACCACCATAAAATTGCACATTTATAAACCTTAAAAACAATATAAAATATATTTTTCTTATAATCAATTTAGTTATTTAACACATAAATTGAAAATCACGTCATAAACGTAACAGGAAAATTCATGTCATGCGACAGAATTCGAGGAGGTTTCATGACATAAGGCTTGACGATTTCAGCGTTTTTTTTCTTGTTTAAAAAAATAAAAATTAACAAATTTTCCGGTTCAGCGAATGTGTGGGGCGCATATGTATTTAGGTGGGGGGAAATTCTATAATAATCCAAGTAGATAGCACCTACGAACATTTCGTAGGTATTATCCCATGAAATGAAAGGCTACAAGTCCATGGCCCTACAAGAAATGAAATGAAGACCCAGCAAAGCCATGGCCCTACAAGGAAATAAGGGTGATAATAATACTAGCACTTGCACCCCAATGAGGTGCAATACTTACATCGATAGGCTAAGGCCACATTATTTACGGCCGTGAAAAGTAGTGGATGACGTGAAGAAAGCAATGATCTATCTCACATATCTCTCTCTACCTCTCCCTCTGTCCCTCCCCCCTTCTTTCTCCCTCTTGCTCTCTCCTTCTCTCTCTATTTCTCTCTATATCACATATCCCTCTCTACCTATCCCTCCCTCCATCCCACCTATTTCTCTCTCTCTCTCTCCTTCCCTCTCTACTTCTCTCCCTCTCTCACTTATTCCTCTCTACCTCTCTCTCCTTCCCCCCTCTAATTCTATATATCTCCCCTATCCCTCTCTACCTCTCCCTCCTTCCCTCCCTCTCTCTCTCACTCTCTCTAGCTCTCTCTTTCATTCTCTACTTCTTTCTATCCCACCTCTCTCTCCCTCCCTATCTCTATCTCACTTTATCCCCTTACCTCTCTCCATCCCTTTCATCTCTCTCTCTCTCTCTCTCTCTCTCTCTCTCTCTTATCCTTCCCTCTACTTTTCCCCTCATCTCTCTTTATATATCCTTTCCTCTCTACTTCTTTTTCCATCCTCTCTCTCTCTCTTTCTCTATCCTTCCCTCTCTACCTCTTTACCCTCCTCTCTCTCTTTCTCTATCTCAATTCCATTCCTCTCTACCTCCTCCCTCCCTCTTTCTTCTCTCTCCCTCTTTGCTCTCCTCTCTTTCCCTCTCTATTTCCTCTCTATATCACATATCCCTCTCTACCTTATCCCTCCCTCCATCCCACCTATTTCTTTTCACCTCTCTCTCCTTCCCTCTCTACTTCTCTTCCTATCTCACTACTCCCTCTCTACTCCTCTCCTTCCCCCATGTAATTCTCTATAAATTATTAGGTCACCGCTTTTAAATTATGAAGATACAAACCATAATTGGTAATTTAAAGATTTACCCAAAACCAATGAGGGATAGCATCTTTTTGGTGTAGTGACATACTAAAAATTTAGGCTTGAATTTGATGGTCATAAGATCATTATTGCAAAATATAATTAAATTTTAAAAGACTCAGATACGAGATTTTAAGATTGTAGTAAAATATATTTATTTATGATATATTTCTAAAAATATATATTTTATTTATTATATATAATCTAAAAATATAACGTGATAGGTCAATATAAGCATTAGAAAATGAGCAGCAAATAAAAGGTGCAAATAAACACCAAAACAACTCTACACCTCAAGATTAGCCTAAGTTGGAATCAACACAAGATAAAAAAGCAAATAAATGGAACTTTATACCTTGTCTCTTCGAATCGGGATCCTTTGGTCCCTTCGATCTTTGATGTGTATGCTCCTTGGGTGGCAAGATGTGAGATGTGAGATGCAAATGATACTTGAACAAAGATGGATGAAAATGGCTAAGTATAGATTGAGAAATAAAATTGCAAGAGTTTGGCTAGCAAAATGATCTCCCCCAAAATGAGAGAAAAGAGGGGGTATTTATAGGAATTTTGAGAATTCCTAGAAGAGATGGATGGCCAAGATTGAGCCACCAAATATCAAGATGTAGGGCTAAGGTGAGTTGAGAACTCACAAGCCCTCACATCTTGACATGTGGCATGTGATATAGCCCTAAAAGGTGAAGTGGACATGAGGTGGAAGGATGGTACATGACATGGAGGGGGGGTACAAATTACCTTGGGATTGGACAAGATCTCCTCATAAAGGAGGTCATTGTCCCCATGTGGGTGAGAGGACATGTGAGGAATTAAAAATTCCTCAAATATTCTCATGGGGAGATGGGAAAGAATAAATAATAAGTGAAGGACATGTGGGAAGAAGTGAAAGAATTAAAAATTCTTTTTAAGTGCATTGGGGGATTAAAAGTGAATTAAAAATTCACATGGGGAAGTGGAGTGCCTTGCCCAAAAGGAGAAAGCCTTTAATAAGGTTGACTCAATTAAGTGATTAGGATTGTGCAAGTACTTGATTAGACTGATTAATGAAGATTAGAAGAGAGTTATATTTCTCATGTGACTTGATGTGACAAGTCAAAGATCACATGGGGAAGAGTAATGAAGGATTAGAGGAGGGTTAGGTGGCTAATAAAGATTAGAGGCCAACTTGCAAAAGTTGGAGGATGTGACACATCCTAATCAAGGATTAGGCATGTGCACACCATAATGATGAGATTAGAAGATGGATTAGGATAAGATAAAAATGATGGAGGATGTGACATGAAGGGAATTAAATAAATGGAATATTTATTTAATTCAATTGATGGAAGGAGGATTAAAGAGATAAGGTATTATTGATTAAATACCTTAGGGATTTGGCAGAATTAAAAAATATTAATTAAATAATAGTAGTATTACTTAATTAACGAAAATAAGACGAAAAGGGATGAATTTGGATAAATTAAGTGTCCAAATTTAGATGTCTACAATAACATTTTCGTATTTGAAAGGAAACTCTCTCTATTACAAAATATTGACTTTGACAACCATCAAATTTAGTTCCTACTAAGAATATTTAGCGTAAGTAATTTTGCTTTATCGGTGTAGACATGGTTCAAAAGCTAACATTTGAGCACAGGTAGGGAGAATGCTAGCAAAGGTTGTGTAATTCAGCTTTACACCTGCCAATTGCATTTGCTTTGAAAGTTTCTAAACCCTTTTCAACAAATCCATTTTGAACATATCCTGCAGTCATCGCATTCCATGAGATGACATCTCTTTGAGGCATTCTGTCAAACAATTCACGTGCCTTATCTATGCTTCCACATTTTGCATACATGTCTACTATGGCACCTGCAACTACAACATCTGACAAAAAACCCCCTTCCATTATGCTTTGATGAATGCCAATACCCAGTTCCAATGCTCCCATTTTTGCACATGCTGGAATGATGCTAGTAAAGGTTGTGGAATTCGATTTTACATCTGTCAATTGCATTTCCTTGAAAGTTTCTAAAGCCCTTTCAACCAATCCATTATGTCTGTATCTTGCAATCATTGTAGTTCATGTGATGACATCTCTTTGAGTCATTCTGTCAAAAAATTCACGTTCCTTGTGCAGGCTTCCACATTTTGCATACATATTGACCAGAGCATTTCCAACTATGATATCTGACATAAAATCCCCTTCCGCTATGCTTTGATGGATGTCCATACCCTGTTCTAAGGCTTCCATTTTGGCGAAAGAAGAAAGAATGTTGGAAAACGTTGTGGAATTTGGCTTTACACCTTCCAACTGCAATTTCTTGAAAGTTTCTATAGCTTTTTCAACAAATCCATTTTGTGCATATCCTGCAATCATGGCATTCCACGAGATCACATTTCTTTTGAGGCATTTTGTCAAACAATTCACGTGTCTTGTCTATGTTTCCACATTTTGCATACATGTCTACCAGGGCAATTGCAACTAAAACATCTGACAAAATTCCTCTATCCTTCATGCTTTGATGGATATCCATACCCTGTTCTAAAGCTCCCATTTTGGCATAGGCTGGGAGTATGCTGGCAAATATGAACTGATCGGGTTGAAAACTTGTTCATTGCATTTGGTGAAGCAGTATGACTGCCTCTTGAGGATACCCATGTCTTGGGTACGCTGCAATAATCATATTCCATGAGATGATGTCTCGTTCTGTCATGTGGTCAAACACTTTATGAGCATCAACCAAACTTCCGCACTTGACATACATGTTAATAAGCTTATTCTAAAAAAAATTTGCGTGTAGCAAATGCAAATCGGCTGTGAGCGATGAAAGGGGGGATTTTTTCCCCTTGTGAAAGCACATTCTTAAGAATGTAGGTCTACAATAATTGAATGTATGCAAAGGAGAACATCAAATAATAGACATTTAGAAATTGCACAAATTCGTCAAATCAAAGACGAGGGAAGATTGTTCCTCCATTGTAGAAGACACGATGTCCAGTGTTTCAGCTGGGTCAAGTGACGACAATTTCTCCAAATTCAAGTACTGATTGTTGCCTGAATCTACGAAGAAAGACTCCCACAAAGCATAGTCTTGCTCCTCTGAAACCAGTTGGTCGTCACTTGACACCTCCATTTTTGAAACAGAAGACAACCTCGATGGTGACAGGGGATTCTCTGTCAATGAGCTGTTACTCTTGTTGGTGGAGGGGATTTGGTCGAGCGCATACTTGATTGCGGCGACTTCAATCTATTGACGGGAAAGTGATGACGCTCGCGGAATGGCCGGAATGGAATTTGGAGCAGCCGTGAAATTCTCCCGGCGGCGTCAGACTGGGTGAGATTCTGGCGTCCCAAAATAGTTCATGGGGTTCCCGCCAGCATTTGACTGTAGGAAATGCCGGTGGGGTTCCCCCACATAGAATAGCCTATTGGCTAATAAATGACATCAAACAATTAGAGTAGGAAGTATCATAGTTTTTTCAATTAATTATCTTTAAAAAGATGTTAGAAAAAATAATATATTGTTAGATATTCATTATCAAATTCAATGGTTGAGAACAATAAATGAAATGATAACTATTAAGTTATTAATGAAATATCTAAATGATTGAGAAAAACTAACAAAACTCATAGATTGATTGGTAAGATCTATCAAAACCCACCACACAAGAAATAATATAGAGGAAATAATAGAGATTTCATTTTTAGTGGACTTTTTGATCTTCTATCTGTACCAATGTAGATGGTTGAGATCAACAACTGGAATAGAATTAATTGATTAGATCTATTTAGGCCCATCACACAAGATGATTACTATCAAACAATTGTATGGAGATGAATAATTGAGGTTTTCTTTTTGGTGGAATTTTTAAATTTCTAGAAGGTGATTGAAAGCAATAACTAAACAATCACGAATTGATTGGTTTGATCTATCAAGACCCATCACACTAGACTGGAACTTTATTCTCAAACACTTATATGGAAAATAATAATAAAGATCTCATTTGTAGTAGAGTTTTTAATCGTTAGTCTTTCTCTCTATTGGTGTCGATGGTATGCAATGCCTTATAAATATTTTCAAATCACAATTTTATTAATGAAAAAATTATTTTGATTATAGTATATATATTTGTTATTTAATTGAATTCTTTTTATAAATAGAGATTTCATTTTTGTTAGATTTGATATATATATTCCAATTTATTTCAATGAAATTTACATACTTAGGCTAGTTTTTCTTATTTGTAAATTTTTAATAATTAAAAAATATAGATTCCTATTTGACATAATCATCTTTAAAATATTTATTAAATTTTAAATTAAAATACTTTAGAAATTTATAATCTTGTAATACACATCATATTTCACATATAAAAACTTTAGAAATATAACCTAACTATGAACAAATCAAAATGTTTGATCTTGTTTTTTAAATTTAAAATATAATAAGTCAAAATATTTCGATCTTTCATAACTGCTAATTGAAAATTAAGCTCCAAAATTTATATATTATACAAACATAAGTTATCTTCCTTAATTTTAGTTGGGATTACTGTAGAACTCTCATTATTACCTAACAATAATGTAAACACCCAACAATTAATCTTAAAAAAAAAAAATGAATAATAAAAATTATAGTAAAGTTAATATGGCATGCACTATGAGATGGAATAATAAGTTAAATAACTAAAAAATATATATATGAATAAGATAAAAAATAATATAACATGACAAAAAATTATGCAATAGCCTCAAAAGCATCACATACATAACAACATACACAAGAAGATCATAACTTTATAATTAGAGTGTTATGATCAATTCCTATTTCAATATCATGTCACTAATAGCACAATTCACAATATAAACATATTGATCAACCCCCTAACCAATTTGATGTTGGAGAACTCTCATATGACATGCAACCTCTAAATTTGAATCTAGATGAGTTTTCAAAAATGTGGGAAAAGAAGTAATTCATGGAAAAATGTTAAAGTAAATCCTTTTGATCATAGGTCTTAGAGGACATCATTTATGAGTATAGCTTGGCATGCATTTATTTTTTCAAATATACTCAACAATCAATTAGTTGATAGTTTTTGAAATAATATTATTTTAGAAACTCGTATTCCCATGACAACTTTTTTTACAAATGATTTTTTTTAAATAGAGATGGAAAATTAGATTAGGTAGCATTATAAGTAAACTTTACAACTCTATATGTCCAAAATGTATGGTTAAGAGTTTGCATATGCTTATAAAGATAAAAGTAAGGAGTGACTCATATAAAGAAATGCATGCAATCTCTAACTATAATCTTATGGTCTATGAACCCAAAATAGACAATTGAGAAGACACATCCAATTTAGAATGCCAAATAGTCTACATATGTTATACCATCTACTCTCTTTGAATTTAGTCTTATCAAATTTGGTCAACATTGGTCCTTGAAAAAATTCAATTATTATTAGTGGACATTTTAAAAATGAGGTCTTCTCCAACCAAAATGGTGATAGCATCAATGATAGACCAATCTTTGTGGTTAAGATTGGAGCTATGTTTTTAAGATATCTATGCATTCCATTGAAGAAAAGAGAAATTTCAAAGATAAATGAAGGAATGCCCTTTCTAAATAGTAAGAAAGTGATTACTATAAATGATCAATCTATTCCACCAAATGGAAGAGGGGGAAAACTAAAACCATGCCTAAGAGAATAGTTGTTCCCAAAATAAAATAACCGATCTCTAATCTTGAGAATTTCTATTTTTATGGAAAAAGAATCTTTCGATTGAAAACATTTGGCACAAAGTATATTTTCAAACAAGTTGATTTCTTACCAATAGTCCCCAGCTAAAACATGGGTTATTTTATGGCTAAGAAGAGACTTCCAAAGAGAAACTCAAATGAGAGCATGTCGATCTCATTTAGATATTAAACACTCTGGTTCTAAGTATCAACAATTCATAGTCCTCCCCTAATTTTAGGTTAAATATAGAGGTAGTAAAGAATGACAACCATGTCCTTACATCCCATTAGTCAAAAGAGGAATTATTGTACTCTTTGGTCAAATTGATGTAATTGGTTTGAGCAAGAAGCTAACAAGAAGAGTTTAAAATATTCTTAGCTATGAAAATATTATTTATAATGTGAAATATCCTTGTAAATGATAGAAACTTGGTAGAAAAATTGGATTTTTCCACTAAAACAATCGAGTTTGTATTTGATGGAGGGGTATTTTAATGTCAAATAAAATACCTAAATATCCTATTGTCTCATTAATGATTTCCATTATAGTATAATTTATAAGGTTAAAATCAACTATCGAACCAATATAAATCTAACTCAAGAAGTTGATATTTCCAATCTTTAAAAAATTATACTTCTTAAAGATCTATGTCAAACCATAGGGATGTAAACCACTGACCATGTCATGGTAATTCCTTATTGGAAGTGATAGGTACAAGTCTTAGGAACCTACATATCTAGTGTCCTACTTAGAATAATTTTTTTTGAAAAAAGGAGAATTGACAACGTAAAAATTAAATCATTACAACAAATAAAATCTTCATTTTTATTTTCCAATACATTAATGATCTCCACAGTTTTTGAACATAAATAGTTAAAACAAAAACCAATTTTACATACAATCCAAAAATGAATAGAACATTACATCATTATAAAAATAATAATATAAAGGAATTAGATGAATTTGAGAAGGTAATTTTAGCCATTGAGGGAGCATTTTCTCTCCAATATGATTGTCCATCACATTCCTCAGCAGCTACACACTACTCACTAAGGTAAGGAGTATCAATAATATTTTAATAGAAATAATATTTAACATGCAATATCTATGTATTATTATTTGGTGTTGTTCCTCATGATTGGGAGGTCATTTTTAAGTATGCGTTTACAACAAAAATCTCAACAATGGAATTAAGAACTCCCTTAAATCAATGGATTAATTTTAGTTCATATCAAATGTATTTACTAACATAAAATATATGTTCTAAGTTCTCCTAAAAATTATGACTCATGCTTACAAGGAAGGCATGTAACAAGAAATTATAAGAAAAAGATATGTTGGGTGTCCTCCAAATCTAATGCCACCAAGAGTCACCTTTTTCCATTTATGAATCTTATATTCCTATTAAAGACTCGATTGTTGCTAAATATGTAGAGTGGTGTAGAAGTTACGCATTGATGTTGAAGATGAAATGATGTGTCTTCAACTACTAATGAAGTTAACTAGAGATTTTTTTTCAATTCAATGCCTCCAATGCCTCTTTCTTTCATGCCATATTTTCAAAAACCATCTCTTAAGATCCAAAATTTTCCCAATTATACCTTCAACAACCTTCTTGGTGTTTTTGAAGTTGTTACTAAAGTGAATAAACAAGGGAAAAGTTAGTGGAATGGTTATTCCAATTTAGTATAATTATATTTCTAATTATTTCCCTTTAATTCCTTAACTAATCCAAACAATGTTTTAGTGTAAATTTTTTAAATAAAAATGGGAAAAATAAATAAAAGGAATAAGAAAGGGGATATAAATGTTATGATAAATTGTACTACTTTGAAGCCCATAATACACAACAACTAGTTGTATTGCATATCATCATTCAATAAAAATATCCTTCCTACTCTTCTTGCTACCTCTTCTACTTCTTTTATTCCTCTTTATTCTATTACATCAAGATATAATGGTTTACAAACATGGATATGAAATTATAGGCTTTGTATTTTTAATATATATTATATTAAAATGAAAACTCCTTCCTTAAAGTGTATTCATAACTGTAAAGGAGGGGATTCACTATTCTCGAGTCTCAAGACAAATAGAGTCTATAGGGAGTGAATAGGCCTCATTTACCTCAAAATACAAAGCTCAAGTGACTTAATGTAAAATTAAAAATATTGGAACAACTAGATGAAACGAAATGCTAGGCCATTAAATACAAGAATGATAAACTGGCAAATAAAAAAAACTAACATAAAATTAGAAGGTACAAATTAAGAAAACAAAAAGCTTAAAACTCCAAGATTCTACCCCCAGAAGGGAAAATCCTTAGCCACAAATGATAACACGCCATGGGAAATTTGCGCCCCTTGATTTCATCCATATCAAAATAGAGAGTAAAAACCTTAAGTCTACAACGTCTAGCTCCTCAAATTCATACATCTGCACACAAGGAGAATAGGGAAAAATGTTGGGGCTTTTTTGGGGCTTGCCTCAATCAAACCCCCATTTTGGTGTTTCCACCTCCATGGATAGCCAGATAGATAGAGATGACATGAAATGTAACATACGTGTGATAGAAAAAATCCCCACTACGAAGGAGAGCCCCTATCACGATTATAATAGACGAGACAAGTAGATGATTTGTAAATAGATGAGACACATAGACAAGAGAGTGTTACCAAAATTCTATGGCTCCTCTCTTGGCTTGTTAGACAAAACATTTTTGCTTTCAAGAGAGCCTTGATTGCTTTTGAGATGAGAATCTGGAAGAGATTCACTACGAAGAGCAAGAGAAAATATGTAAAAGAGAATAGAGAAAGACAATGAGATTGATCAAAAGAGTGAGAATGAATGAGAATGAGAGTGAAAAGAGGAGTTTTATGAGGTTGAATGGGTGGGAAGAGTCATTACACTCACATTTCTATGACAATGACATGTGTCATAGGCAAAGGATGTGAGATTCCCTCATTTGAAACTTAGAAAGTTTGGGGACTCTAGCACATTGCCCAGACCTCTACGTGTCACACAAATTTCGTCCTCAAAAATTTGCAAGAAATGAAGTGTCTGAACTACTAATTCTTCATCGTTGTCCCCTACAAAGTTGGAATCATGAAATTTTGACTCATTGGTTTTTTGTCATTACTGTGTCAAGGTGTCATAAATGTAGTAGGATAAATGTGCATGTGTGAAATTTCCATGGGGTGCAATTTTACTAAGTGAGCTAAATTTTCAAAGAAAAAATAGTTGCACTAAAGTAGTTAAGAAGACATAAATGTGAAATCAAAATTTTGAAAATTTTACAGATTTGCCAAAAGGATATTGTAGAGGTCACAAAGGTCAACTAGGGAGATACTGACAAATCCCCCAACATTTGAGCTCAATGAGAAACTACAATGCTTGACATGAAGTTTCATTCTACAAAACTCAAAATCAAGTTAGTTTCAAAAATTGGAAGAAGATACCATAACGAGAAGAATTCTTAAGAAAAATCGATGATTCAGAAGAAAAATATGATAAAGAGGTGAATATATGCCCCTCCTAATTTTTCCCCAAGCTTGATGGGGTGAAAACAAGAAGGATGAAACATTTTTGTTGTGAAAAATGGGAAAAAATGACCTATATATGTCTTGGGTGGGCCCCTGGAGGATTCATTTTCACTATTCATAGTGAGGACTTTTGTTGACTTTTCAAGACTATTTTTAGCAAAATTCCTTGCATACATGACTACATAGCTCCAAGGATCGATAAGCTTCACACATAAGTGGCAAGGGGTGACACATCAAACAAGGTACGCAAATTTTTTCACCCACCTAGAGTAATTTTTGTCATTTTTTTAGATTTTTTAGTTTCCCAAGCAACACAGGCATCCAGCTTGCATGAAGTAATCTGACTAACATGTTGTCATCCCAATAGCGTGCCAGTTTCCTTTAGCCACATTGGTGTCTAGCCACTGCACTTTCATCAAAATTTATTTAGCCTTGGATGCTAGCATGTCGTGCAGATGTCTGTGTGGTACACTTTAGTCCCAGAGGCATACTTATGGAAATTTTGATGTAGAATTAGAATTTATTCATGCTATAGAATGTGTCGACATGAAATTTTATGCTTTTGTAGGAGTGACTCAAGATTTGTAAGCATGCTAGCATATCAATTTTGTCATTGTTGCATAGTCGTAGCAATGAAATCCATTTGGATAGCATGGACTTTTTGTAGCACATTAGACTCTAGTGGGTTTATACCATGCTAGAGATCAGGTTCCATACACCCATGCTCATGGTATTGATGGAGCGATGGTATGCTAACACTTCTACTTTCCATCTCCCGATGGGGGATATGACAGTCACCCTCGAGGAAATCAATTGCATCATAGGCCTACCCATCCATAGGAGGAGGGTGGCCTACAAGGAGAGTAGGATGGTTGAGGATGACAAGGCCTTGCAACAGTACTGCCTCAAATGGGTCATCATGGAGGATACATCCGAGAACATATTCATGCATTGGCTCAAGCAGGGGCCAGTGGCGATGCCACTTATGCGTCGAGTGATGATTGTGACCATCACGCTACGTGTCGTGATGGATGGTCAAGGCTCACACCTTCACAAGGGCCTCATCCATTGCATCTACATGATGGAGAGGGGGATAGTCTACACCTAGGGTAGGAGTATGCTTGTGCATATCTACCATGACCTCAGGCATTATGTCCATTATGAGTACCATATTCTCACCATCTACACGCTATTCTAGATGTGGGAATTTAGTCATATTTCTTACACAAGGCCAATTGGGTATCTCCTCGACCTACCACATGGGACACCTCTAGTGCATGCACACCCCCTAGTGTGTAATTGGCGGTACAAATATGTATAGTTTTGGTGGCTTCAAATGGACACCTGACAAGTGCAGATATTAGATGGAACCCATATAAGCGAATGGGGGTATGATTGTCAGATAGTAGGTAGTTGGGTAGGATGCAGTATGATTGACTCTTGGCCAGATGCTCAGATCATATTATAGTTCCTTATTATTGGCATCAAGTAGCCAAGTACAGATTAGGCAAGTTGAAACCATCCCCTTGATGGCTCCTATGTATATACGGTCACATAGGAGCATGACCTAAGTAGGAGACCAACCTTGTTTGATGATCATGAAAGTCACACTTAACAACAATGAATCAGATGATGGTGATTAGCCCTAACCCTCCCAGCTAATGACATCAGCACCATTCGCAGCTTTGTCGACTAGTGGTTGATAGCAAGTCAGCCTTGATTTTCTCATCAGGTGTCCTAGCAAGTGATGATGGTTCCCAAGGGTTAGGAGGTGAGGGTCTTGACAGTGGCAGTGGGGGCAACAAGGCAGAGATAGGAAAAGCTCTAGAGAGATCAAGGCAACAATGACGAGTGACATCACCAACATGCATAACTCTTGTCTCATTGGCACCACCTGCTACCCAAGTGGTTGTCCCTCCATCAGCAGTAGCAACAGGGTTGAGCATAGCACCACCCTCTAATCCACACTAGGAGGTTGGGGAACCAAGTACGAGTGTGATATATGTTATTTCGTTTCAGCTACTTTCATTTTAGATTTCATATATATATATATATATATATATATATATATATATATATATATATATATATATATATATATATATATATATATATATATATATATATATATATATATATATATATATCGATTGTTTATGATATGGTACTAATATTGGCTATTGTCTTTGTGGTTGCAATGGAAACACAAGAGTGGCTCAATTTTATCAGGTGATGTATGTCAAAGGCAACCCTAGCCATCCAAATCCAAGGGTTAGTTCTTGATGCCTATAGGCCTCCATCAACAGGGCACCATGCCAAACTATTCAAGACTGTAGCACACTTGAGGATGACGTACAAGGAGACTTGAGTAGAGGCAGTAATAGATTTTGGATCCCATCAAAACCTACTTTTCCCCTAATAAAAAACTATTTGATAGTGTCATATTTCTCTAATTATTTGAACCTTTATAAAAAAATCAATAAAATAATAATAAAAATAATTATTGATTATTCAATCAAATTCTACATATAATTTTGTTAAGAATAATAATACAATTATAGTATTAAAAAAATAAAATATGGTGCAGTGGAGTGAAAGGAGCGATTCAGCAGAACGAGATAAGGTGCAGTTGTAGAAGGATCCTAAGACACTAGCGGATGGTGCTCCAAATGGAAGGGATGCAGAAGGAGACAAGGGAGGTGGTGGTGACCTTTCTTGGGGAAATGAGGTGACCAGGAATTCCATAGGAAGGAAGAACCAAGAGCACGATCGTTTGAGGATTGGGCGTAATCATCATCAGGAGGATTCTCGAGGGTGGAATTCAAGCAAAGATCATTCTAGCCAGTAGCAACAGGGCATCACTCATCCTTTCAATAGGTGCAACATGAGAGGTTCTTACAAAGCTTGGGGGTGGCCAACAAATTCAAATTTTGGCAAGTAAAGGAGTGAAGGTTGTGGTAGGAAGAAAAGCCCTAATTCCTTCTTGGGCCCCCTGAAGATGAGTTTGGGCATTTAGACTGGAGAAACATGGTGTTGGGATCAAATTTCTTGGCCCCTTTGATTAAGAGACTAGAAAGCCAAGGCCTAGTCATGAAATGGTTTGGTGCCAATTTAAATTGGGATGCTCTAATTTAATGGTGGCAAGGTCACTGGGGTCCATAAATAGGATTTAAATATCTAGCGAATGGCTATTTTTTGGTTGTTTTCCCTTCACCCTCTCTGTGAATGGAAATCTTGAATGGGGTTTGGTTGATGGACGGGTTTGAATTTTATATGCGGAAATGGGAAGTTGGCTTCAATATCCTTCAACATCAATTGAGCTACATTCAAGATTGGTAAAAATTTTGAAACTCCCCTATGAGTTCTAGCAAGCTAACATTTTAGAGGAAATCATAAATTACCTTGGAAAATATATTTGTGCGGATGAATGGATAGAAGAGGATGGTATAAGCACCTATGTGCGACTTTGTGTTGAAAATCCCCCTAATAGCACCAGATGGAAGGAGTTGAAAATATTCACAGATTGGGGTGTCTTGACATAGCCTCTAGTTTTTGAACCAAGACCACAAGGGAATTGGGTTGGTACTTTGGGTTGGCACTCTTGGGAGACTACTTTGGGGTGTGATCCAAGTGTGAATCCATGTTGGTTGCTTGAAAGTCATGCTGACGGAGGTTTAGGGGTCCCTGCCAATACGCCAGGAGAAGATCCCGGTTTGGAATGTCAAGAAACATATAGGGCTAGTGATTCAGAGTCGGATCTAATTGGGAAATTTTCAATTCCAAACAAAGATGTGAATCAAAAAATAATGACAAAGTATGTGATGTGTTGGATATAATAAATAACAACTTTAGGGAAGAAAATCTTGATTCCTTGATAGAAGTAAGCAAAGAAATTATGGAATTGGCACAAGAAGCAAAAGTGACCTCAAATGGAAACCTCTTGGATGCAACAAAGTCAAAAGGCGATTGTTTGGAATTGGTGGGATTGGAAATTGCTAAACCCCCTCCAGCATTTGAGGAAGGAGCTTAGAACTTGGTTGGTGCTGATGGTCTAGGAATCTTACAAAAAGATGGTGGGAATACCTCTCCAGATTGTGGGGAACACAAAAAATGGGGAAGAACCCCCAATGTGGAAAAGCTAAAGCTAGATGGTGAAGCCTTTGGCCAAAAGAAGATCCTAGAAATAATTAAAGTAGGGAAGGGGGAGGCCCTTCCTAAAGGAAAATGAAAATCCTAACCTAGAATGTTAGGGGCATCAATGCCCCTAACAAGCGATGCTTGGTGAAAGATCAAATTGTTTTTTCTCAGGAAAAAGTGTGTATTCTACAACAAACAAAGTTGTATCAGGAGGAAGTGGCATCATTTGGAAAAAGGATGCAGTCTTGGAAGTACTTGGCAGTCAATGTAGATGGGGTTGTAGGTGGTTTGATGACGTTGTGGCAGCCAAACAAGGCTTCAATAGAGTTGGTGGTGGGAGGAAGTAGATGGATTTCTTTCAAAGTGGAGAGCTTCTCTTCAAACCTTTCCTTTCTTTTGATAAATGTGTACGGTTTGCATTTGTGTACATTGAAAAGAGACAGATATGGTCGGAGATTAAAAATGTGTGTTTTGGAGCTAGCTTTGATTTCTAATTTTTTGGTGGGTATTTTAATGCGATCCTTCATTCATTTGACAAGTGGGGTGGGGTGATGCACAAGCTTCAATCCCAAATTGACTTTGAAGCCTTCATGGGAAGAAATATTCTCTTTGAAATTCCAACTTCCAATGGTTCTTATACATGGACGAATCGACATCTTGGTTTTTTATCAATATCAGAAAAGTTGGATAGATTTTTCTTCAAAGGAAACATGGACGCCTTTCCTTTCACAATGGAGAGAAGAATTCTACTATTCCCTAGGTCTGATCATTTTTTTAGTTCTCTTGGAGATTGTGGGTGAGAGTCACCCAACAAGGTGTCCTTTCAAATTTGAGGCAATGTGGCTGAAGGATCAAAATTTCATTTCTCTATTTTTTGCTTGGTGGGGCAGAGTAGGATCAATGGGTTCCAAGATGTTCACTCTGGCAATGAAACTGAAACATGTCAAGCACAGGTTAAAAGAATGGAATAGGGGTTGCTTCAAAAATATTTTTGAAGAGAAGCACATAATTGAAGGAGAATTGAGGATTCTAAATGAGGAAGTCATTTGTTTGGGCATTGATAACATGCAATATCTTCGGGAAAAGGAACTACTTAGAGAGCTCAATGAGATTATTTTGAAAGAGGAAATATTTGTTGGAGTTAAAATGATAGTGAGAGGGGGGTGAATTAGTGTCTTAACATATTTGACCAATTTTCAAAAAATTCAAAAACATAGCTCAGATTTGATCTCAATATTATTCTGATTAATGCATTCATGAGTTGAATGTAATCATTCATAAACAGAATTGAGAAAATTATTAATCCCAACAGTGTACTGAAACAACAACAACACAATAAGGCAGTGAGAATACAGAAGAACAAAGTGACACAAAATTTTCTGAGTGGACAACCCTCCTGGGGTATAAAAACCACTCCCTAAATGCCTTCCAGGCTTAATCTTTTAATCAACTGTTCACAATGCCTTATAGGCTGATTTTTTAGCACCCACTCAAGGAGCACCAACCCCTCATTTAGAGATATCTATCTCAAGGAGTACCAAACCCTCAAATTATGAATTGAACAACAATGATAACTCAGAGGATTTCTCTATTTTCAGTTAAGCACATATTTCTCTATTTTCTCATCTACAGAGTACCTTAAAGATTCAATATTTGAATCCCTAAAATACTACATAGAGAAGAAATTTACAATCTCTACATCTTGTTATCCAGATTTTATTGCAGAGTTTTATCCATACATTTTCATATAGCCAAGGAATGATAATCTTAGAATTACAACAACAACAGCAGAAAAGAGTTTTCTGCTTCTATTTATACAACTACCAGATAGGTAACTGTCTTCAGGAGTAACGGAAGAACAACCAACCCAGCTAAGAGTCATTCTCAACAAATCTGTAATGTATGAGTTCATATTGCTGCATAAAAAGCACAACTGTCCACCACAGAAAATCATAACCTCTAATGCATGAATGACAATACTCAGTCAGGGCATCATATTGACTGAGATGCAGAGAGTAGTTAGAATAAAATGGTGATTATAAACCAGTATGAGCAGCATGAAATGCATAAATAAAAATACCAGACAAATATGTAACTTCCATGGCTCCATCAACCACTGTCGAGCTTCCAGCCAAAAATTTGCCAAATAGACCTTCCAAAAAAACCACTATAAAAATCGTTACATTCAGCAACAATAGAAACGTAAACACTCAAGATGGTGGGCAGGCTAGGGTTTGATACCCAGCTAAAAGAATAACCTCAAAATATTTTCCCTATTCCTTTAATATTTCCATCAATGACACGTTATGCCGAAGGAAACTTTAACGTCGCCAGACAACCTTATGTTTGTCGCTTTCGCCAAGACCCATCAGAGTCGGGAGAAGTCATAACGAATACATAATGTCATGCTGAGAGCTCATAACATCCTTCTGGTCAATGAGACAAAAAGGTTCTCTCACTGAAATGAAACCATCATTCACTATCGCTATATCTTTAGATATCGGAGAGACATCATATAGATCAAATTTTTTATACTGAAAATCATTCATTTGACTTTGTCGACAAGACACACCATCCTCGCCATGACCTCTCATCGATGAAAGAGTCTCACCGAAAAGACTTTTCAACTCTTATGTGTCACTGTAGCCTACAATTTTTGGGGAGACCTCTCAGAGAATACTTTGACATATCAAAAAGAAACTTTATTCACTGAGTCGCTGAGACAATGCCAATCTCTCACCGAATGCACTTCATAAGACTTAGTCGGCAAGACCAAAAAGTTTGCTATGACATTCCACCGAAGCAAAACTCTTTCCGATACGCATCCATCCACCACCAGTCGGTGTGACATTGCATATTCGTTATAACCTCACGCCAAAGCCTTATGCTCTTGCCGATGAGTTTCCATTTAATCTCCAATCGGTGTGACATACCAATACCACTGAAACCACATACCAATGGAATAACATATGCCGATAGAGATCACTTTCAGTTTCTGAAACAAAAGACAAGTCTTGCCGAAATAATCTTTCTTGTGCCGATCGCCAAGACACAAAACGCTCGATGAAACAACATGCCGATAGGGATTTCTTACACCGATGAACCACCTTATGAGTTAGTCGGTGAGACCTGACTCATTCGGTAAGACCTCCTAGCGGTGAACACAACTCATGCCGATAGACCTTTCCACTGTCGCCAAGACAATGGGAATGTCATGCTGAAAGTAGCCTATATGTTAAATTCAATCGACATGACATTAGAAATGTCTTGCCGATAGGCAACACAGACATTTCAAAGTGGATCAAGGAGACCCTACCATGCTCATGCCGATATGTGTAAGCCCGAATGAGAAACAACCAATACTTGTGATATGCAAAAAGAACCATCCTGACAAGGAAACCAACATAAAGATATTTTTTCATCAAGGACAAACCATAAACACAACTGAGATCCAACAATATTTTGGCGTCAAAATTCGAGGGAAGTTTGGTTGAAGGAAGGTGATAAAAACTCTAAGTTCTTCCACAATTCCATGAAGGTAAGGCGAGAGGTCAATAGAATTTCCCATATCCAATTAGCAGATGGGCATCCAATTGATAAAGAAGACAAAATTGTAGTAGAGGTGGTATCTTTCTTCCAGAACCTACTCAATGATCAGGAAGGATCAAGATTGGGCGCTTAGAAAAGTATGCTGGCATGTATTCCAAAGTTAGTGACGGATGATCAAAACAAGCAATTGTCAAAAAAAAAATTAGAAGAGGAGATTAGGGGCACCCTTTTTCAACTCCACCTAGAAAAATATCCTTGTCTAGATGGCTTTCCTGCATCCTTCTTCCAACACTATTGGAGTATTGTTGGCACAGACGTTGTTGATGTGATTGCAGACTCCAGGGCCACAGGGAAAATTTTGAAGGAATTAAACAATACTTTCATAGCTTTAATTCTAAAAAAAGCAAAGCCAAACAAAATGGAAGAATTCCAACCAATCTCCTTATGCAACACAGTTTACAAAATTTTGGTAAAAGCAGTGGCTAACTGACTCAAGAAATTTCTACCCAATTTGATCTCAGAAGAACAAACGGGTTTTGTACCTGGCCACTCAATATACGATGGAGTGATAATTGCTCAGGAGGCCATTCATTCAATTTCTTAAACCAAAAAAAGTCAATGTTAATTAAGTTGGATATTAAGAAGGCATAGGATAAGGTAAATTGATGATTTCTCTTCAAGGTGATGGAAGGATTTGGCTTTCAGCCAGCATGGCTCGACTATATTTTTAGCTAGATCGTCATTTTGCGTTACTTTGTGCTGGTAAATGGTTCTCCACACAAGTTTTTTGAGGATTCTTGAGGGCTCAAGTAGGGAGACCCACTCTCCCCCTTTTTGTTCATTCTTATGTTTGAGGCCCTTGGAAGATATTTCAATAGAGATGTCTCAATTGGAGAACTAAAAGGGATTCAAATTACAAGTAATCTTCCTCCTATTACACATCAACAATTTTCTAATAACAATATGCTGCTTGGGCAAGCTAGGATGAAGGAAGCATGAAATTTTAAAAGGATCCTTTTGGATTACTCTAAAGGCTCAGGGTAGGAGATAAGTTTGTATAAATCTGAAGTTTTCTTCTTTCAAACTGACCCATTGTTGGAAAATTGAATCCTTCAAGTTTTACAATTTCAAAAAGGCAAGCTCCCTTGCAAGTATCTGGGTCTTCAACTGGCGTCAGGTGTGTAGTCTAGAAAGTTGTGGGATCCGCTCATTTCAAAGGTTGAAAGTAGGCTCTCCTCTTGGAAAGGTACGTGGCTCTCTTGGGTTGGAAGACTAACACTAATAAAGATGGTAGTGGTGGCCCTCCCAATCTATATGCTATTATGTCTCCCCTTGATTGGGGACACCTGCACCAAGGTCAATCAAAAAATGAAGATTTTTTTCTAGCAAGGGAACTCAGATCAAAGGAAATTCCCTTTAATCAAGTCGGAAAGGATTTGCAGATCCTGAGAGGAGGTGGGTGCAGGGATAAAGAATTTTTCTTTACAAAATAAAGCATTGGGGGAAAAATTGGCCTAGAAAATGTATGCATGGAAGGACTTAAAATGGGTAAAATTCCTGAAAGAAAAATAGTTGGAGGAAGGGGAAGCAAGTTTTTTCACAACCAAGCATCTCGCCAAAGGCTCTCACATTTGGAGTTTTATTTGTAACTGTAGAGATCTAATCCTGAATTCACTTTCTTGGGATGTAAGGGAAGGTAATCTGGCTCTCTTTTGGGAAGATTCATGAGGTGGCTTCAGCAAGATGGAGGAGATCGACACATTAAGAAATGTAAGGGAGGTCACCAAACAAATCTGGGGAAGTAGAGTGAAGGATTACTTGATCATAGAATGTGTGGATGGGATATTGAGATGGAGATGGAAGGACCTAAGGCAATTGCCTCTAAGAATGGAAGAAATAGAAATTTTTGAAGAAATTTTTAAAAAATGGCCTCTATGCAACAGGGATGGTAAGGACGTGTCCAGGTGGTGCGGTGCAGCTTCAAGCTCCTACAACACTAAGGAAGGATATAAGTTATTAACGAAGCAATTAGAACAACCTTAGTCAATCCTAGAAGATTTATGTTGGAATAGCAATTGTCTCCCTAAAGCTAGAATTTTCTCCTAGGTGGCCATCTAAGGAAGAGTACTGACAATGGATAGGCTAGCAAAATTTGGCATCAATGGTCCTTCAAGATGTGTGTTATGTAAGGCAGCATCAGAAACCAATGATCACCTTTTTTCAGTTGCCCATTCACAGCAAAGTGTTGGAGTTGGTTGTGTACTAAACTCAACCTAAGTATAACTTTGCCAGATAAGATTTTGAGTTGGTTCAAAAGTTGGCTGCAGTTGGGGGGAAAATCTCTATTTTCTTGCCTATGGTGATTTTTCCCATCGATGCTCATATGGGAAGTTCGGAAAGAAAGGAATAATCAAATTTTCAATGATAAGGCTATGTTCCTTTCATCATTTCTAAACAAGTTGGAAGCTTGTATAGTGGAGCTAGCCAATTCAAGAGCGGCAGGGGTTGCTACCTCAAATGTTCCTTTCTCATGTTGGGATTCAAACATTATGAAGTCTTGGAATGGCTTGAAGGTCCCCCATGCATTAGGTTCAAGGAGGCCCATAAGCAAGGTTGTTCGTGAAGGTATCAAATGGCAGCCTCCAGGCCAAGGATGGTTCAAGTTAAATTTTGATGGTGCTTCTAGAAGCAACCCTGGTAAGTTTGGCATTGGCTATATAATCAAAGATTGGAAAGGGGTGGTGATAGGAAAGTTGGCTTTGTCATTGTGTTGAGGGACTAACAATACGATGAAATTGCAAATGGCTCAAGCTGGAATAAAATTTTGCATAGAGTTAGGACTAAGGAAGGTGGTAATTGAAGGAGATTTTGTCATCATTATAAATGCTTTGAGATCGAGTGCTTTGCAGAATTGGAAGTTGGGAGTCATTTTGGAAGTTACGCTCTCCCTTTTGAGAAAGTTTGAAATTTTTGAAATAACTCACACTTTGCGGGAAGGAAATGTAGAGGTAAACACTCTTGCGAACATGGGAGTAGACAGTATCTCCTTAAAAGACATCTCTCTTGCTATGAGTGCATTGTTTTCAAACAAAATGCACCCGAACGCTTGAATGATTAAATTCAGCAATTTGTTGAAACATGGGAACTATCTTCAGGCTGTGGGTATTCCTATGGCGAAGATAGACCTCCAGATTCTAGGCTAGTTCCTATATGATAATCAATTAGGTACTTGAATGATCTATTTTGAGAAAAGGGTAAGAAGGATTGAATTGAATGCATGAACTAATATTAAAACCTTGGTGATGCACCTAAATGATAGTAAACTTGCAGAATAAGAATGATCCACAACTTATATCTTTAGGAAAAACTATTAACACGGTCCAATTTGATCACTTCGAATACATGAATAATTCATTGAAAGGTTGCATCTATTCTTTTCCTACTAAGGAAAACTAAGTTTTCACAAATTAAAGGAAAAAGAAAACAACTTTTGAGCACAATTAATGACCTGTGAAGAACTGCAATTGTGTATATGCATGCATAAACAAGACAAAAATTTGAAGGTTTCAAAAATGAAACTCATCAAAATTGTGTCAAATTATTTAAATAGTACGAAACACCTAAAATTGGAAAGGTGACCTCTATTTCAATTAATATCATAAAGGGAAAAACTCTACAAAAAATGATAACATGTAAAGTTGTAAAACTGTATTAAATCTAAAATGTTGAGTTACAAGATAGTCTTCTTTGCTAAAGGAAAAGGTAGAAAACAAGAACTAGAGGAAAAAGATTAACTTTTTCCAATATATACAAAAGGCATGCACCAAGCAACTAGTAATAGAACTGAAGTGAAAACGACATCTCCAATGTGAAATCCGAGCAGAAGAGAAAACAGTGTGAAAAGAGCGTCCGCCAATATTGTAACTAAGCTTCAACTTAAAACTCTGTCACAATGTGTATAACTGAAAAATAACTCAAGGATGCCTCTAAATGCATGGAAGTGGCACTGAAAGTGATCTGAATCTCAAAAATATCTTCTCAAATGCTTCTCACGAGCAAAAGAGAAAATGCATGAAAAAGGGAGTCATTACCAATGTAAACTGCACTGTGGATATTACAAACTCCTCTTAATGTGCATGATCGAAAACCCTCAAAACTGATCTTGGTTTGACTCAAAGTCACAAATAGAACTCTAAGTCAAACCCACTATCTTTAATTCAATCTCACTTGTCTATTTTGCATGATTTTTAAAAAAAGGATAGTTTGATTTAAATATTAAAATAGCCATAAATGATTATTTTAATATTTTATGTAAGATAGTTCTTCCTTTTGAGCAATATAAGTAAATATTAAGGTAATCATTTTTTGGTTATTACCATTAATATTTAAATACATTTATGATTTGTCAATTTCATGCAGAACAAGTGGATTCACCATTGGTCTAAAATAGATGATAATGTAAAAAGGAAAACTCATGAGCTCTTTTAATGAATAAGTTTATTGACTTAAATTCAATACCATGGGTGAAATCATGCAATGATTTTATTTTGAAACAAATTCAAAAAATAGACCAAAAATCCCATCACTATTCGGATTTAGGGTGAGCAAAACTCAAACCCTAATCATTTTCACTCCATTCTTCATTTTGCACTTGTATTCTAGAGACTTCTTTTGCCAGCGCCACCATAGGTATGGTTCTAAGCTTGACCTGCACCTTTTCTAGATGTTTAAGTGATTTCTTCAAAGGTTTCTACAGAAAACCCCTGGTAAGTTTGACTTTTTCTACAAGAACAGCCATTCCTTACCATTTTGAAGCACTTTTTTGGCTTATACAGCTGTGACTGTAAGTAATGTTCTGATTTAAATTTTGTTTCTTCTTTGTTGACTTCTCCTTCTGCTTGGGGGCTGCCATGGTTGGTGTTGGCTGTAACTTTGGGAGGCATTTCTTTTATTAAAGAAAAATGGCAGAAAACCTGAGGTATGCCCTCCATTTACTGAACCTCGTATTGCTTCTTTCTTGTGCATAAATATGCTCAATTTAGATTTAGTGTGAACAAAAATGTATGAACACATCCTTATCTCCTCCAAACGTTCAAATATTTACCCCTCATAGCACACTTAGAGGATAGGTTTCTTGAAAACCCATGATTTTATGTATCTGCCTTTTACTGAAGTCTCAGCTAGGATTTCTTGCAAAATAAAAATAAATAGGAAACCTCTATATTTATCATTTTCAAGCATGTATTCTGATTTATTTATCTATACTCTCATTTGATGCAGATTGAGGTCATGTACTCCCTTGGCCAAGGGCTTTATTATTCACTCATGTTACTTGTTTTTCCATCCATGGCACTGGCCATGAGATTCATTCATCTTATCATTTCCCGGGCGCTTATCCTTTGCTATTTGTTGAGTGTCATTGGTTAGAGTGACTTCCCACCATTGATTAACCAGCTTCTTATTAATCGTGAATACTTCCTGATACTCTACTGAAATATGCATTCATGGCTTATTTATTACCTCTATGAACATGTGATCTGGAACATCATACTATCATCTTTATGCAAGGAAACTTCAGATGTGATCATTTTGAATGTGGTCATGAAACTCCATATTTTGATCATTACTATACTATGTTTTCATCATATTTCATTGTTGAATATAGTGCTCATGGGACTGTCACTTATGAAAACATAACTCCAACTTGTTCATAGTTCTATGACTATTTGGTAAGCTGCCACTATTCAGATTGTAATGTAGTTGTCCTTTTCAATTAATATACATGTTCTTTCACTTTCCTTATTGCTGCACTTTTACATATGATATTTTTTTGCTCGCTTATAGTCCATCTTGGTGATGAGAAAACTCCAAAGGGATGCCATCTTACATATTTGTAACTGTACTTGTACGAAGTCTCACCTAAGTCTATGAACTATTGATCAGGCTACTTTCTTCTCATTATCAGTACAGTGTAGAATAGCATCATACATGACTACTTATGAATGTAGATGTTCATTATAGAAGCATTGTTGGATGCTAATGTGGCTATCCTTGCTTATGCAATAATCACTGTCTTTCATGATTGATGATACATAGAAATGTTGCTTATGTTATTGTTATGAGTTGGGCTCAACCCTTGTGGGAGCCACATTTCTCACCACTCATAACAATACCTGTTGGTTGAAATGATCTGATTATACCTATTCTTTCACATTAAACAAACAAATTAGCAAAATAATTGAAGCTAAAAGCTTCCATTGAACTTTGTGCTCCTTTAAATTGATCATCTAATGCAGGTTTGAAATGATGTAGATTACATTTCTCTTGGTAATGTAGGCATGGAGTAGGATTTGATTCTTCATTTCTTAGAGACCATCTCTAATACCTCATTTTTTCATTCTTGCAGATGCTTTCGAAGCCTGGAGTTGGATCAATTCGAAAGCAGAACACAACTGAAGACTTTAACATGAAGACGATTCGTCATTCCAGGAAATGACGAATCAGTTTCTATCATATGCTTATGTTATTTTCAGTTGTATAGTTTACATTCTTTCTTTGTGTTCATTATTTGATTAATAAAAATCAAATTAAGTTACTCCCACGGCTTGTGTGGGACTTTGGTTTTTACGATATGAATAAAACAACATTACTATGAATTTTTAATGATTTCTTCTATTAAAAAATTTTGCATAATCACACTCGAAATTCACAAGTAATTGGATTCTAGAATGTAATGAATACTTAAGCAAAAAAATTGTACCTTTTAATGAAGAATGCAAATCAGCTCTACCTATTTTGAGCTGTGGCTAAAAATAGGCAACAATTTGGCAACCTCTGTGGAGTGTTTTCCTACTAAACACCATAGACCAGTATATAGCTTATCCATTGGGTATGGATTCCATTTTCTTGCTTTGCCTTGACTTGGAAAAACTTGTAACTCAGCTCAAACCACACAAACTGAAAGAAACTACTGCAACTCTGTTTAAGATAGAGCTTGAAAACTACGTGCAACAACTGCACTTATTGAAAGCAAAACAAAATTGAAAAGAAATGTGCCATGGAACACTTTATTGAAAGAAAAAACTGAAACTGAAACTACTCTATCCTACACTACCTAGCAGTGGTAGTGATTAGACATAACCGTTCACTAGTTGTGAGAAAAAATTGCCCTTTCTCACCAACATAGGACGTGCTTCTTGCTTGCAAATTGTCCAACAGTGATGAAGGAAAAGTAAATTTTGAATGCATAGATTAAACACCTCTTCAATCATGAAAACCACCTCCTTTTCCATGTTAGACAAGAGGTGTACGCAACTATTTTGAATATGGTAAGCCCCTACATTGATGACTTTTGATATTGAATCTTGTGCTCCCAAGTAGGTAATTCAACTGGTAACTCCTCTTGGTTGTCCTTCAACTGTGCCAGGTACCTAATAGGACATCCCTTTGTTATGACACTCAATTTTTAACTTTCAGCCCCATGTTTATGCTCTATTTTCTTAGCCCATTGTTCTTGATTTCCAAGAACATTAAGTGAAGTTAAGCTGTCCTTTTTTTGATCTCTGAAGACTTCATTCTTTCCTTGAAAAGATGTTGATTGGAAGTAATATGCAGGTTGTTCATTGGCTGGTACAGTCTGATCTTCTTGAAATATTTGTCTATTATTGTTTATAGGAGGATCAGTTGTTCTTTCTTTCAGCTCTATAATGAAAAAGGAGTCTTGTTTCTTTGTGTCATCTATAATAGTCTCTAAAAAGTAACCATTAATGTTTTCAATGGTTGAATCTTCTTGACTAAAGAGTTGATATCCCTGTTGGATGACTGAAAAAAAATCTTCAAATTGTTGTTCCTTATGTTCTTTGTTCATGATAGAATACAACTCCTCTTCAACAAAGTGGGGCAGCTCATCAAATAAGTTCATAGGCTGCAAGGCATTATCTTCTACAACTTTTTCAATAGCCTCCCTGACTTGAATGGGCTGATCACATGTTGTTGGCTCATATAATACTAGTTTATCATTTATGTTAGAACAAAAAGCTTCTATGATGCCTGAAAACATGTTCTCATCTAACTCATAACTTTGCATTAAATCTAGATGAGTTTTATCATTTAGTTGCTCCATACCAGGCATAGATGCTATCATGCATGTGGTATCCTCATTTTCACCAACAAATTGAGGAATTTCATCAAACAAGTCAACAATATCCTCTGACTGTTCCAAATTAGTTGGTAAATCAGGTACCTGCATGCTCTCTTCAGCTTGCTCAATAAAACTAGGTAGTTGGTTAAATAAAGAAATTGAATCCTCCTCCTCAGGTAGTGCCTTTTCCAGTGAAACTTGGGCATTCTCTCTTTGCAAGTGGAGATGATTAACTGGTAATCCTTGTACTCTACCATCTTTCATTTTATAAACAACTTCATAAAATATTTCAAATGAATCAAAATCTAAGGGGTTCAGTAGTGAATTTGATCCAACATTGTCTTCACATTCACTATTGTTGTTTTGAGATGGAAACACAGTGCAAACAACAACTTCCTGCTCCTCTTTTTCATTCCTCCAACTTGGAACCTTGATTGAGTTAGACTCTATAGTTTCTTCCTCTTTCTGATCTTGAATTAATACACAAGGAATATCCTTACTAAGGTTTGGCATTTTATAGTTAGGATGCTTGGTCCAAGAAGGCTTCCATAACTGTTCAATACCTTGATTACCCAATTCAGGCTCTTGACATGTCTGAAATTGAGGATTAATGGATTGATTTGATAGATTTTGTTCATTCATGAGCTCCTGTAGGGGTTGATCTTTAACATTGGATTGAATATTACCCCTATAACTTGGAATTTCAAAACTAGAAGACTTACTTGGAGATTGAATGGAAACCTTGGAAATTTCTTTCTCTGTTGGTTGATGCTTTATGCAAGAAACTGATTGGGCTTCCATTTTCAGTGCTTGGGAAAACAATATTTTAATTTTCCCTTCCTTTGTAGCAAGATCTTCTTCATACTTTCACCTCTGCATCAACAAGTCTTGCTCATATAGATAGGCCTAATAGGCCATCTCTTCTTGTTTTTGATCATACTCTTACTGCCTCCTGATCTCTTCTATTTTCTTTGCGATGTCCAACAATATGTCCTTCATGTTATTCATGTTATTCTTCATATCATCAACTTCTTGGAGCTGATTATGGACATATGAATGTTGATCTGAAGGCTGAGTAGAGGTGGCTGGGAGGTAAGCATGTTGAGCATGTTGATAGGCTACTGTTCCATGGTTGTTTGGGATAAAAACAGCATCATGACTGGCCTGATATGGCTAATAAGGATGTGAATAGGCAGGATTTTCATGAAACGGAAGTGAAAACATGCTTTTTTCATAAAAACAAGACATGTTAAAGCATTTGAAATCAGAAAATCTTCTTTAAATCATAGTGAATTAGACCTCTTTTGTAAATGTAAACATACAAGCACTTCGTCTACTGAAACCAGTGGATTGTGCTCGAAGTCGCAAGGTATAATTTGTAACCTCTAAAAGGTAAAACTCACTACTGTATATACTAGAACAACAACTTGAACTCTTGAATTCTTTCTCTGAAGCATGCTTTAGAGTCCCACCAGGCGTGCCAAAAATTGTTGTCAAACAGATTGCACCCGAATCCTTGAATGATTAAATTCAACAACCTGTTGAAACATGGGAACTATCTTCAGGCTGTGGGTATTCCTATGAAGAAGATAAACCTTCAGATTCTAGGCTGGTTCCTATATGATAATCAATTAGGTACTTGAATGATCTATTTTGAGAAAAGGGTAAGAAGGATTGAATTGAATGCACGAACTAATATTAAAACCTTGGTGATGCACCTAAATGATAGTAAACTTGCAGAATAAGAATGATCCACAACTTAAATCTTCAGGAAAAACTGTTAACACGGTCCAATTTGATCACTTCGAACACATGAATAATTCATTAAAAGGTTGCATCTATTCTTTTCCTACTAAGGAAAACTGAGTTTTCACAAATTAAAGGCAAAAGAAAACAACTTTTGAGCACAATTAATGACCTGTGAAGAACTGCAATTGTGTATATGCATGCATAAACAAGACAAAAATTTGAAGGTTTTGAAGATGAAACTCATCAAAATTGTGTCAAATTATTTGAACAGTATGAAACACCTGAAATTGGAAAGGTGAACTCTATTTCAATTAATATCATGAATGGAAAAACTCTGCAAAAAATGATAACCTGTAAAGCTGTAAAATTGTATTAAATCTAAAATGTTGAGTTACAAGATAGTCTTCTTTGCTGAAGGAAAAGGCAGAAAAAAAGAACTAGAGGAAAAAGATTAACTTTTTCCAATATATACAAAAGGCATGCACCAAGCAACTAGTAATAGAACTGAAGTGAAAATGGCATCTCCAGTATGTGAAATCCGAGCAAAAGAGAAAACAGTGTGAAAAGAGGGTCCGCCAATATTGTAATTGAGCTTCAACAACTCATAACTCTATGTCACAATGTGTATAACTGAAAAATAACTCAAGGATGCCTCTGAATGCATGGAAGCGGCATTGAAAGTGATTTGAATCTCAAAAATATCTTCTCAAATGCTTCTCACGAGCAAAAGAGAAAATGCATGAAAAAAGGAGTCATTACCAATGTAAATTGCACTATGGATATTGCAAACTCCTCCTCTTAATGTGCATGATCGAAAACCCTCAAAACTGATCTCGGTTTAACTCAAAGTCACAAATAGAACTCTAAGTCACACCCAATATCTTTAGTTCAATCTCACTTGTCTATTTTGCATGATTTAAAAAAAGGATAGTTTGATTTAAATATTAAAATAGCCATAAACCATTATTTTAATATTTTATGTACGATAGTTCTTCCTTTTGAGCAATATAAGTTAATATTAAGGTAATCATTTTTGGTTATTACCATTAATATTTAAATACATTTCTGATTTTCAATTTCATGCAAAATAAGTGGATTCACCATTGGTCTAAAATAGATGATAATGTAAAACTGAAAACTCACGAGCCCTTTTAATGAATAAGTTTATTGACTTAAATTCAATACCATGGGCAAAATCATACAATGATTTTATTTTGAAACAAAGTCAAAAAATAGACCAAAAATCCCATCACTATTCGGATTTAGGGTGAGCAAAACTCAAACCCTAATCATTTCCACTCCATTCTTCATTTCGCACTTGTATTCTAGAGACTTCTTTTTCCAGCGCCACCATAGGTATGGTTCTGGAGCTCGACCTACACCTTTTCTAGATGTTTGAGTGATTTCTTCAAAGGTTTCTACAAAAAACCCCTAGTAAGTCTAATTTTTTCTACAAGAACGACATTCCTTACCATTTTGAAGCACTTTTTTGGCTTATATAGTTGTGGTTGTAAGTAATGTTTTGATTTAAATTTTTTTTCTTCTTTGTTGACTTCTCCTTCTACTTGGGGGCCGCCATGGTTGGTGTTGGCTGTAACTTTGGGAGGCATTTCTTTTATTAAAGAAAAACGACAGAAAACCTGAGGTATGCCTTCCATTTACTGAACCTCGTATTACTTCTTTTCTTGCGCAAAAATATGCTCAATTTAGAATCAATGTGAACAAAAATGTATGAACATATCCTTATCTCCTCTAGACGTTCAAATATTTACCCCTCATAGCACAGTTATAGGATAGGTTTCTTGAAAACCCATGATTTTATGTATCCGACTTTTACTGAAGTCTCAGCTAGGATTTCTTGCAAAATAAAAATAAACAGGAAACCTCTATATTTATCATTTTCAGGCATGTATTCTGATTTATTTATCTATACTCTCATTCGATGCAGATTGAGGTCACGTACTCCCTTGGCCGAGGGCTTTATTATTCACTCCTATTACTTGTTTTTATATCCATGGCGATGGCCATGAGATTCATTCATCTTATCATTTCCCGGGCACTTATCCTCTGCTATTTGTTGAGTGTCATTGGTTAGAGTGACTACCCTCCATTGATTAATCAACTTCTTATTAATCATGAATACTTCATGATACTCTGCTGAAATATGCATTCATGGCTTATTTATTACCTCTATGAACATGTGATATGGACTGCCATATTGTCATCTTTATGCAAGGAAACTTCATATGTGATCCTTTTGAATGTGGTCATGAAACTCCATATGTTGATCATTACTATATTATGTTTTCATCATATTTCATTGTTGAATATAGTGCTCATGGGACTATCACTTATGAAAACATAACTCTAGCTTGTTCATAGTTCTATGACTATTTGGTAAGTTGCCACTATTCAGATTGCAATGTCGTTGTCCTTGTCAATCAATATGCATGCTCTTTCACTTTCCTTATTGCTGCACTTTTACATATGATATTTTTTTGCTCACTTACAGTCCATCTTGGTGATGAGAAAACTCCAAAGGGATGCCATCTTACATATTTGTGACTATAAGTGTACGAA
The DNA here is from genome assembly GCA_007258455.2 of Sequoia sempervirens. Lineage (NCBI taxonomy): Eukaryota > Viridiplantae > Streptophyta > Pinopsida > Cupressales > Cupressaceae > Sequoia > Sequoia sempervirens. Next base: position 245,421,465 of record VDFB02000002.1, read on the forward strand.
GTCTCACCTCAATCTATGAACTATTGATCAAGCTACTTTCTTCTCATTATCAGTATAGTGTAGAATAGCATCATACATGACTACTTATGAATGTAGATGTTCATTATAGAAGTATTGTTGGATGCTAATGTGGCTATCCTTGCTTATGCAATAATCACTATCTTTCATGATTGATGATACTTAGAAATGTTGCTTATGTTATTGTTATGAGTTGGGCTCAACCCTTGTGGGAGCCACATTTCTCACCACTCATAACAATACCTATTGGTTGAAATGATCTGATTATACATGTTCTTGCACATTAAACAAACAAATTAGCAAAATAATTGAAGTTGAAAGCTTCCATTGAAATTTGTGCTCCTTTAAATTGATCATCTAATGCATGCTTGAAATGATGTAGATTACATTTCTCTTGGTAATGTAGACATGAAGTAGGATTTGATTCTTCATTGCTTAGAGACCATCTCTAATACCTCATTTTTTCGTTCTTGCAGATGATTTTGAAGCTTGGAGCTGGATCAATTTGAAAGCAAAACACAACTAAAGACTTTAACGTGAAGAAGATTTGTCATTCCAAGCAATGACGAATCACTTTCTATCATATGCTTATGTTATTTTCAGTTTTATAGTTTACATTCTTTCTTTGTATTCATTATTTGATGAAGAAAAATCAAATTAAGTTACTCCACGACTTGTGTGGGACTTTGGTTTTTACAATATGAATAAAACAACATTACTATGCAATTTTAATGATTTATTTTGTTACAAAATTTTGCATAATCACACTAGAAATTTACAATTAATTAGATTATAGAACGTAATGAATACTTAAGCAAAAAAAATTGTACCTTTTAATGAAGAATGCAAATCAGCTCTACTTGTTTTGAGTTGTGGCTAAAAATAGGTAACATGCATATGGTTGAGTGGCATAGTGGGTGGCAGGGTGGGTGCCACTTCATCTCCTACATGTGTGCATGAAGTGGTTGAGTGGCAGAGGATTGGAGTTTTGGGTTGAGTTGGCAATATATCATATGGCTTCGGGAATAATCTAGAGTGAGCTTCTCTCATAATTACCCACCGGCATTGGGAGTGGTGTGAGGTCCTTCACCAAATGCTTTCCATCCCATTTGCATTCATTTTCATGCATGTGAGGATGGGTTTGACGGTATTGAGTGGTGTTTAATATCCCTTTTGTGTTGTGGTAACACACCATTCTCTCATCGTTGGTTCTGTATTTAGTATGGTCATGAGCATATTTACCCTGCTAGTCTTAGCGTAAGAGTTGGAAATGGGTGGCATGGTCACTCTAGTCTAGTTAAAGAGTTCTAAACATCAGATGGCCTTTGAAGGCCAGGTCATAACACTTTGGTTGCAGTGTTTGATAAGGCACCTGAATTATCTCACATTTGCGGCAATTAAATGCATTGCAGGGAAAGGTTTTATGGAGAATGCAGAAGGGTATCGACTTGACTCGGACATTTCTTCCCATGTCTTAGTTGGATTTTTGGATATTGGTGTTTCCAAGGCTGATTCTCAAGTTATGATGAAGAGGCTCTTCCGCAAAGATATGTTGGTGGGTTTGGAAAGGGAATTGGTTGCGGCTTCCATGGGAAAATGCATTCCTCGATCTCAAGATTTGGTTCTCCTCAATGACCGAGAGGCTCTAGTAAGGTTTTATCCATTTATTTTGGACATCTCTGGTATGGAATTATTGGAACACAAGCGCTTGAAATCTACTGGGGCCAAATTTCTCAAGAAGAAATTTTGCTTGACTCAGGTTACAAATTCATCTTGGAAAAGGGAGTTCTAAGTGTTTGCTTAATAGAACGTATGGTAAAGCTTGGAAGGTTGGTGGGTTGGGGTTGGAATGTAGGGTAGGTTTTTTCATAATGGTTGTTTGTAAGTGTAGTATTTTTGTGGCACGGGTTGGTAAACTAGTTAATAGTATGTGTCACCTCCATGTTTAAGTATGGGTTGGAATGGTCAGTCCCGACATTGTATCAAGGTGTCTTTGTAGTAGTCACAGTTTGGTATGGTTTGGGTTTGTAGGTAGTGTTTGAAATTTTCCTAGGAGGACCAAAACTTTGTAAATTTTGATTTTTTGAAATGAATACAATATATCTCTCTTACCTATCAAAAAAAAAAAAGAATAATAATACAATTAGTTTTAGATATAAAACCATTGTTTAGTACTAATACTTCTAAGTTTGAAATATTGTATATGTAATTCAATCTCATAAGTCAATACATAACAAATTTATACTAATTAATTGTAATTATAAAAACACTAATAACATGTGACCTACCCATGAATGAACATAGTAACTGTTGGCTTTAATGATTTTTGATGTAATAATTGGTTCCCTTACACATTCCATTTCTATAATCATAAATCACTACATAACAAATTTATACTAATTAATTGTAATTATAAAAACACTAATAACATGTGACCTACCATGAATGAACATAGTAATTGTTGGCTTTAATGATTGTTGATGTAATAATTTTAATGATTGTTGATGTAATAATTGGTTCCCTTACACATTCCATTTCTATAATCATAAATGCATTTGACCTATGAACTATTTTTGGTCATCCACCCAAATTTTGTGGTCTATATGATTAAGATAAATTATTTTTATTATGGAGTATAGGTTTTATAATTAATTTTTTTTATTATAAATGTTTTTGAATTTAATTGTGTTATATTTTTTGAAACTTTTCAAATTCTAACTTATAATGATTAATTGTTAACCTTTAATTATGAATATGATAATGTTGTCTAATAGAAATAATTAGATAAAACAAGAGATTTTTTTTTAATTTTTAATATGTAAAATGAAAAATAAAATAATTTCATCTATAGAAAATATCTTCAAAATATGATGATATTTTATTATAAATATTTCACTATTGTAAAAAATAATTATTTTATAAAAATATGTGATATGTTACAATCAATTTATTATAAATTGCATTATTATTTTAAATTTATTAAAATTATTAAACACTAAAAAATTAAATAAAAAAATAAGATTTAATTTATTTTTTCAAATAATATAATTAATTTAAATAAAAATTACAAAATAAAATATAAAAATATTATTTCATTTTATAAAATTGAATAAAACATTTTAAATATAAATATTAAAAAAAACTTGGTACATTAAGACCCAAAAATTTGATTTATTCACCTATCCACAAAAACTAGTAATAAGATTTTTCATCTAGAATTTCACATTTCTTTACTTTTAATGGAGTGTTTACATCTTGCTAAATAAATTTGTGTTTGAAAATGATAACAGCAATTTGGATATTAAATGATGTTTGTTGGGTTGGGTGTAGTAGTTGTTGACTTTAAAATTAGGTAAAGTAGGTTTAGTTTAATTTATGTATTTATATTTATAGAAAAATAAAATTAGTTCATAGTATTGAAAGAGATTAATGTAGAGAGGATAAGTAATGCATTCAAGGTTAAAGAGAGAAATAAATGGTCTTTTTTATTGCAATAACGCCTAACAATGTATTTCTTCAAAAATTGAAAAAGTTTAATAAATTTTATAATCTAATTATATGATCACAACAGTTAGATTAAAAAGGTTAAAAATGTCAAAACTAGTCCTTAATATAGGTATTTATGAGTTGGGATTTCATTAAAAAATAGATTTTTACACATTTTCTTTTACAAGACTATTTTTTTATGAGAAAATTATAGAGATCAACAATACTTACAATTGGAACACATCAAGGTGTGGGATTTTTTGATTTCATTAGCAAAATACTTGCAAGTTTACAATAAACATCCCAAGATAGATTTGGACAACATTTCCCCTAGAAAAATTAGTGATTAACAGATTCTTAACTCCCAACAACTTCCTAAAACTAAAAAAACACCAATAAAGATATCAAATCAACACAAACTTAACACATTTTATGCTAGAGAATGATAATTGTACAATAGTTTTCACCATGAGCCCATAAACATACATAAGAATTTTCTTTTACACCTTAAACCTATAATAAATCATGGAAGAGATAACGTTGTTCCCTTCTTTTACTTCTCCTATAAAACTCTTATATATGATGCCTTAAAGGAGCAAAGGATAAAATACAAGGAAAAGTAGGAGTGGAACTCCTCCATCAAGTGGCTTGCAAATTGGTCCAACTCCACTATTAAGAGACTAAGTAGGAGTTTAACTCAATTAATCAAATGTGCCATTTTTCTATAGGAATCCAAAGTGGTATGCAATATATGCAAGATTCAACAAGAGTCTACTATCCAACAACTGATTATGTAAAAATTTAAACTCAAAATATAAAAGTTTCTCTAGTTGAAACTAGGTTCCTAAAAGTGAGTCTGTCGATTTAGGGAATCAAGACATTAAAAAAGGAGTGCAACATGCAAATTATAACTTCATTCATGTTTAAGTACACGAAGTTCTCCCTCCATGCATGTTGGGCACTTGAATTGCTAATCTTTGACTCATTAAGCAAGCACAGTCATCCACAAGTCTAGGACGTCAATTTGAGAGGGAAATAGATTCAAATTTGGATGAGACTTGCAAATAGATAATGTCCTCCTCCACACCTAAGAAGCGATACAAAAAGGAAATAGAAATAAATTAAATTATTTTTCTTTTATTTTTTTTTAATTTTGAATTAAGATATTCAATTGTAAGTGTTTTTTTATTTAATTATATTCTATTTTTTATATTATCATAAAAAAATAAATTCAAATTTTAATAAAAAATTAATTATAAATATTTTTTAATTTAATTGTATTCAATTTTCTTTACACCAACATTGAGAAACTTTTCAAATTCAACTCATAATGACTAGTTGTATAGCCTTTAATTATTAATGTCATCATGTTGTCTGATTTAAATGATTAGATCATGTTGTCTAATATAAATGATTATATGAAATGAAACAAATTTTATTTTTCATTTTTAATATAATGTGAAAAAAAAATATAGAAAAATAAATACTATGAGAATCTTCAAATATGATGAAATATTTTATTATTTGTATTTCACTATTGTAAAAGTAATTACTTTATAAAACAATGAGATATATTAGAATCCATTTATTATAAATTGTATTCAATTTTCTTTACACCAACATTGAGAAACTTTTCAAATTAAACTCATAATGATTAATTGTATAGCCTTTAATTATTAATGTCATCATGTTGTCTAATATAAATGATTAGATGAAACGGAAACAAATTTTATTTTTCATTTTTAATATATAATGTGAACAAAAAAAATTATAGAAAAATAAATACTATGAGAATCTTCAAATATGATGAAGATATTTCATTATATGTATTTCACTATTGTAAAAGTAATTACTTTATAAAGGATGAGATATATTAGAATCCATTTATTATAAATTGCATTATCATTTTAAATTTAAGAAAATTATTTACAATTGTAAATTTAAATAAAGAAAATAAATAAATTTTATTAAATCTTTCAAATAATATATAATTAATTTAAATAAAAAATTATATAATAAAATATTAAATATTATTTTATTTTTTAAAATTCAATAAACTATTAACAAATTGTATATTATATTTTTTTAAATATAAATATTACAATTTTTCTATTTAAGTTTTAAAAAAGATTTCATTAATTTATTGAAAAAAATAGATAGAAGAATTGGTAAATTAACTTGTTTACTGATAAAAAATAATATTAATATTTAGTATTATTATGTCATTGTAAATAGAGCCTGTGGAATTTAGATTTTAGGTTTTCTCAAATTATATGGAATGTTTACATCTCGTTAATTATCGTGTGTTAAAGAGAATATTGTTTATTTTTCATATTTAATTTTAAATATTTTCATACAAATTTAATGTGTTTGAAAATGACATTAATAAGGAATGGATATTAAATAATATTTGTTTTTTTTGGATAAAGAAGAAAAAAATAGATTACATCAGAAAGAAAACTGAAACAAAAGGCAGTGGTGCCTAATAGGCCGCCATTAGAGAGTTCAAAAATAGCAAAACATGCTCTATAACAGTAATAAAAATAACAGTCCCAGGCCACCATTAGAGAGTACAAAAAAAGAAAAACATGTTGCTACAACAAAAATAATTACAACTATTCTAGGCCACCATTATATAGTACAAAAAGAGAAAAACATGTACAAAAGTTCCAATAACTAGACATACAACAAGGAAATCTCTTCCAAGAAGATACTGAACAACACTGATAACAAAAACTTGAAACACTGAACAACAACCATTTTGAAGAAATCCTAAGCATCTCAGCATCCAAAAAGGTAGAAAATCCTTCATAGCCTCCAAGTCCTCTAGGAAACAACCTCCTTAGTAAGTTGCATATCCTTCAACAAACTATAATTATTCTTGAACATTGTAAATAGATATTTCAATATCATTGTTAGTTTCTAAATAATCTTGGATGTTACACCCCATTTTTTATTTATCAATTTACTTTTAACTTTACGTTAAAATATAATTTTGGATGTATAATGAAGCCATTTTGATATTTAACTTTATGGTGAAATTGGATGCAATGAGATGTATTTGCACTTTAATGATTTATTGTCATTTATTCAATATTATGGATATGTCATAATTCTTAACGGCTAACTATGTGAATGTTTGTTTAAGTGAAATGTAGGATAAATTTCATTCCCTCCAAAGTGAGAGGGAGAGTATCACCTAAGAGAGGAGTATGGTCTGCGGATTAACTGGTATTGCTATAGGAGTTTACTCCCATATGTGTAGGTCAATTTTAGACCCTATTGATTCAATTAGAGTTTAGAGTCGTCAGTTGAGGTGATAGGGTAAGTAGAACCCAGTTGTTAAATGATCTTGTTTTCATCAATTTAAATTGATTGTGTGTGTGTGTGTGTGTATATATATATATAATTTTATTTGATAATTAATTTGATCTATTTCATATAAAAGCTAACATAAAACCTAAAACCATTATTCCATCAATCTATCTCAATCATCATTGTTCCAAACCAAATATCACAACATAAAATCTTTAATTATGGACTAGATCACATATTTACTAGTTCCCCTTGGATTGAATTATTCGCACAATTGTGTCATCTCAATTAAAATCAATTTTATTACCTTGTAAAGTTGGCCCTTTCCAAAAAATATTGATAAGTGCATGTTAACTTGTAAGTGAATAGTTTAAATTGAGCACTTAAGGTTGTTTATTTAAAGATAAACCTTAGGATAGTAATAAGGGTTGAAGAATAAACTAATCGCTAGAGATCAAGCATTGTTAAAGTGAGAAAATTAGAGCATATCAACTAGCATTGCACTATAGCTAGTACACTCAAACATTATTCATAATATATCTTTCATGTATTTAATATTGTGAGACAAGAAATGGGCTTGACCCTATATAATCCAAAAGAAACTCACATAGGATAGTTCACATTGATTAGATGATATACAAGTCGGTTAATTGTTTCTCACATGGAAAAGTTGGTCCAATGATAGTCAATAAGGTGGACTACCCTCTTCAAGTGGAAGGAGTAGGTGAAGAATGTTGATATTATTTTTAATGATTTATCCTCATGGATGATGTTAGTATGGGGAATTTTGCTAAATTTTCCTCTTCTCAAGGAAGCAAGAATGAATGATCTAAGTTTGAGACTCTCCTAGTGGATGCCTAGTAGTTCATGGTAAAGTAACCAATGTTATACACAAAGTGTTAATTAGGATGGAATTTCCTTTAAGGAATGACCTTGGTTCTTCTTTGAAGTTTGAGAGAATCTAAGCATGTTGTTGCATGTTCTATGAATTCAAGGAGATTTTCTAATTATTCCAAATGGACATTTTCCTATTAATTTCTTCAACTATGTTTACTTGTTCTTAGACGATGGTTGTGGTATAATCTTTTATATGAGAATTTCGATCACATTCTCCTTTGAATTTTAGAAGATCAAAGAGGATTCTAGTAATATAATACTTCAAATCATATGATCTAAAGGTTCCTTTAAGTACTCTAGGTGTGTTTGAAGAAAGGGGTCATATATGGAAAATGGTGGTCCTTTAAAGGTGGATCTTCTGAGTAGGGCCAAATAAAATTGATTGTTATAGAATTTTGGTTTTGGTTGTTGAAACCAAAAAGGTGTCACATAATTTTGGTTCCCAAATTCCCATATTGCAATTTGGGAGGGGTCACATATTTTATGGCCAAACAAATCAATCCAATTTGATGTCTAGGAGAATGATTATCTATAATGCTTGTTTTATTCCATTGAATGTTAAAGCATGAATCCAAAAAAAGAGTGTTGAGGCATTTAGAAGTTTTCTTAGTATTGTCCTCCTCTTCAAGCAATGTGAGGAATGAATCATCTGTAAAGTGTCTATTAAATAGCTATTGAGAGGTGTTTACAAGGAGAGATTTCCCTTTAACCCATTTCTATGAGATGGCATGAAAACAAGATAAGCAATGTGAGGAATGAATCATCTTTAAAGTGTCTATTAAATAGCTATTGAGAGGTGTTTAAAAGGAGAGATTTCCCTTTAACCCATTTCTATGAGATTGCATGAAAAGAAGATAAGCAAAACCCTCAACAACACCACATAGCATGAGGATGCAAGAGATTAACCCTAACTTATAGATCTAAACAATTTAAACTACTCATATTGGACACCATTAATGATGAGCCAAGAAAAGACATCAACAAAAAGCATTTGGACTAACTTGATGAAGTTGGGATCAAAGCCAAGACATTTGAGCATGGAAGAATGAAATAACATTCAATTTCTATAGGCCTTCTCAAAGTCATTTTTGATAAAGATAGTTTATTGGTTTGATTTGTGTGGTCATTTTTCCCAAAGGACAATAACATTGTCTCGAATATGTTTTCTTATGTTAACCCTAGTTTGTGTAGGTCATACCACAATTAGAAGAAAATGCTTGATTTGCATGGCTAGGGCATTTGAATTACCTTGTAAAAGGCATTGAATAAGGTGATAGGTCTCCAATTCCATATCATCTCAACGTCCCCAACTTTGTGTATGAATTTGATATTTCCTTTGTTGTGGATATGACCTAAAGATTTGAAATTATAACTCCTCAACAAACTTTGTATAATAAGGTATCTTGCAGAATTATTAGATAAAACCATTGTTATCAAGAGCTTTATCATTAATCGTGCAAAAAAAAGTTGAGCAAAGACCTTTTGAGAAAAGAGTTTGTCATAGGATGAAATCCACATTAAGGTAAGATGACAATGAACCAAATCTAGGTAGGCCTTGAGGTCCACTTCCTATCTAGTAAAGAGGCCTAGGCTTGAAAACCCTTAGTTTAATGTTGAAAAAAATATGCAAGACATTAAGAAGGTTGGAGAAACAATACTCACTTCTTTACTGCACTTAGTTTTTTTTATCTACATTTTGTAGTATTAATTTATTTTTTTAATTGATCAAAGTTAGGGAGGTTATTATTGAGGGATTGCATTTTTATTATAGTATTTTTTAATTGATTAAAGATGGGGGAGGTTATAATCAAGGGAGTTTGTCTTTATTTTGGAAAAGGATTTGAATAGAACATTCTAGGTCATTGAAATATTATAACTTGCCATTACATTGCACTCACATATACCCCTTGATTTATATTGTCAATTTTTTAAATTAAACATCATAGTATAAATCTTTGAATAAGATTTAACTTATCCTTTTAAAAAAAATTTATAGGAAAAAATATACACCCTACTATTAATTTAATGATCTAATTGAATAATAATTAAGGTCTCCTCATAAAAACAATGTATATCAAACATATTAAATGCACATTAATATTAATTAGTTGAAATGTCAAATCGAATATGTTTAAAATTTTAAACTTTAAATTTTAATTAATTATTGTCATATAGTAAAATGTGCACCTAATATTCTAGAGACAATACGACAAACGAATAATATTCCCATGATATTTGGAACATGGAAGATAATGTTTTTAAAATTAGAAAAAGAACTTCTAGAAACATATTTCAATTTGATAATGTGCACCCTCTTCCTACTTACTTATAAAGCCTTGTCATTATTGAGTAAGCATTCATTAAAATATTACACGTGTCCATTTCATGTGCTAAGTATTTTCCTAATCGTTATAACATCATCTTCCATATATAGTTTTTTCTAAATAAAATGAAGTATGAAAAAAAAACAAGGGGTCTTACATAGCATAAAAGTTCAAGACTTTAATGCTCACTTTACACTAGGATTTTATTAAAAAAAAAATTCAAAAAGCTAGAATAATTATTTAGAAATAACAAGAGTTTTGTTCTCTTAAGAATAATGGTAGGATTAGGTAAAAAGATTATTTAAGAATATAGAAATAAAAGTTTAATGTGTAATTGTGAGTATCTACAAGATTATATCATGAAATTGGATATTTTTAGTTAAATAGATTTAATGTTGACTTTATAAATTAGACAATCAATCATGTTATGGATATTTTTGAGATACAAGAAATTAGATCTATGGATAAGATCTTTTATTATGAAGTGTATTATCCAAGGTGGATAAAACCTTAGAAATTAGATTTGTTGATAAATCCTTGTATTATGGAGTGTGTTATCTAGAGTGGGCAATACCTTAATTTCAACATGAGTTGCTCGACCTTCGTAGAAAGTTGATATGATTCTTAGCAAGGCTAACCTATTGCTTTTGACTAGAGTACATTTTCTTTTTGAGATTTGAATTAGCCTAGAGAGATTCCTACAAGGCGCATGTAAGGTTGTCATCTGCAACATGTTAGAGTAAAGTATTTGCATGATAGCTTCTAGAGGTTATTCCCATTTAAGAGAGATCCATGGGTGGGACCCAAAGATGTCATGCTAAGTTTAATTTTATGCAAACAAATGCTGAGTTAGAAGTTGCAACTCAAAGATATAATATATCATAGGTATTAGTGACTTCTTTAGCTAAGTTTTAGATAAAGAGCATGTTGTCATCTATGAAATGGAAGTTAAGGGTTACAACCTTATTTCAAAGTGAGACTCTATTAATAATATTTTTTAATGTACATGTTCGATTAGGTATCCCAATGCATCATTAGTGAGTACATATGGAAATGGTGCTATCTAAGCCTAATGAATCACCAATGGAGAAAAGTTGCAAATAAGGAATCATTAGATGTTATACGACCATTGACATCAATCACTAAATCGGATTTGGATACATGAGTAGGTTGGCCTAAAACCAAGTCATTTAAGTGTTTTGTAAATAAATTTCTATATGATTTGATCATATGCTTTGTCAAATTCCAATTTGATCAATGTGTTATTTTGATATGTTTGTTTGGCCCATTGTATAGTATCACATGCCTATGTTAAAAATTTGTGGCATTTCTTCAATAGAGGAACTTTTTAAAGGATTTAAAATCTAATTTAAACCTACTTGAATAAAAAATATGATATTAATATATCAATTGTATAGTGGAGATAGTATCAAATAAGAAAGAGCACAAACACCATTACATAACGTTTATATAGAAATCCCCTTTTGGGATAGAAAAGAAACTAAAAAATTAATTATCTCACTAAATTAACACTAAAATATGCTTGCACATACAATGAGATGATCAAGAAGTAATTTTCCATCACATATCAATTTTAGAGAAATTTCAATAATACTCAAGCATTATTTCCCTATACCAAAAACAACCTTAAAATAACTACTCAAAGCTCTCATTAAATACAAAAATACAAAACAAGTTTCTAAAGCCATGGATTAAACCACCATTCCATATCACTAAGGGCACCCATGTGATTGTTTCTAACTCCCCTTGAAGTGGAAAAAATCCCAACACCCTATTTTCACATTCAAACATCCTTCTTACAAGATGCCTTACAAATTTGACACTTAGAACAAAAATAACATGTTCTTGTAACCTCTATTTCAATAAGTTGTCCTATGTGAAATCTAGCACTCATTTCCAAATGTGCTAGATTTATCTTTTTAGCAACCATTCATCCATGTCAAACTCCCAATGTTCTATACAACATTCTAAGTGGTCCAAGCTTGTTCTATTTGAGTGTTACACCCTATTCCATGCTAATTTTACCCTAATAATTTTCACACATCTTTTATGCTACTTTGGGTCAATGTCTTAAATGCATGGTTCTAGTGCATCATTTAACCATTTTGGTGAACTCACTAACCCATGCCCCAATATTTAACTCAAATATACTGCTCTTCTTTGTTCAAAACCCCTCTAATCTATTTTCCAACAATGCACTCACCTTAGATGCAATTTATCACTTGGATATAATCATTGACATAATTATGGTTTCTTCTTTTAAACTTCAATTTTTTACATTACAAGTCTGATATGTGTTAGACTTGACTATTACCCAATAGTGTTATTTGTAGATTTTTAAATTCACATGTCTCTAGTGTTGTGTAAATTAAATGACGTCATCCTAAGTAATTTGCACACAGGGTCAAACGAATAAAAAAATATGTGTTTTGACAAAAAGTATTAATGGTCCTCTCCTTTTGTAAGTAAATTAGGTGCATTATTCACTCTATCTCATGTCAAGAAATAATAAGCTTCTTGACATTAATCAATATCTCTTATAAAGGCATAAATTCAAGGTATATTCTTTGCCACTATCAGACGCTATCTTACATCAATAATTAGTAGATTCAATTATCAACTCAACAATATTTCATACCATCCTCACATGGGTATTTATTTTCAATCTTTTATCTCTCTTTTTTTTACTATTAATTTACTCAAGAGGCTTAACTAAGGTGCAAGGAAATCCTAACTTGCATAGCAATCTCAAGAGTTCTCTTTAGCACCACCCTTGTTTTCCTTGCATTAGATAGGACTAGATGAATACTTCTTGTAGACTTATTTTTACAAAAAATAAATCACAAACTTGTATGACATGGTGATAGATTTTGGATGGGATCATTGATCTAACATTTGACATCACAATTACAATGTGTATATTTTTAATGATAATTCATTTTAGCAAGATGTGATTATATGTATTTTAAAATGTTTGATAGATGTTAATCATTGTATTCTTTTCTATTTTACATGTTTCTATGGAGCATTCATTGTGAAATAGAGAATGATTTGTATAATTTAAGCAAATTTGTATCATTTGTGTTTCTAAAAAAATATTTAATTTACATGTTGACTAAGCTTGTTTTACTTTGGCATCCATCCACCTAGTGATTTGCATGCACATCTAAGTGAGGACAAAATGAAATGGTGAAAATTTTATACCCATGTCATTTTACCTTATGTTTTAGGCATGCACTTTGTTGGGGTGTAAAAAGTACAATAATAAGTGTATAAGTGATATATTCTTGAATGAATTTGGCTCATAATATTCATGTATCCCAATCTCATCATCATGTGCCCCTAAAAATTTGATGATATTTGGTGTTGATCCATAGGTCTTCCAATTATCACCCTAGATTATATGTGCAAGTGTGGAATTGACTCGTCAATTTTGTAGTCATGGATCCGAACCTTGGAATTTAAGATTTAAATTCAAATAAAATACTATCAACTCCTTGCTACTAGTCATTATTAGCCAACCTAGTGCATGATATTGATTTGTGTGCTTGGTTGTTCTATTTATGGACATTCGTTAATTCATTTTAATCACATAGGAATCCATTGAGCACATCTACATTTTGATTTTCAAAAGGAATAAAAGAAATCTAGTAGCATTATTAGCAAATTACATTAGCACACATCATTCTTGGCCCATTACATGCTTACATGTCTTTAAAACATGTCTTTGAATTCTAAATGCATTCCAACTAAGGGTATGACTAAGCATAACATATCCCACATAATTCACAAGATTCAAAAAGGTGTTCCTAAACACTATTAGTCCTTACATAGATTCAAATGTCATAGGATTGAGGCAAACAACTAACAATATTAAGTAATCTACTAGATCATTTATGCAAATTTTAGGTTCAATCTTGAGTGTTAGGCTCAAGTATGCACTAGAAAAGGTTAGGTTTACACCCCCATATATTAGAGTTAAAAATGTTCAAGAAATATGATTTGAACGTTTAAATGAATTGAATTTTTTATTGTATTAGATTTCATAATTTACATAATATTTATTATGTTAAAATTATTCATAAACTTATGAAAATATGAGATCAATAGTTTATTTTTATTTTTATTTTGTATCGAATGGTGCAAAAATAAAAAGAACGAACAATCATCAAAATACAATTGAGGATAAGAGAATATCCAAAAAAATTACATGAAAACAATTTATTTTTTTTAAATCAGTCAATACAAAGCTATAGATAAACAAAATAGGCAATCTAAGCCTAGTTGGGATACATGAAAACATAAACAATAAGCTAAGTACAATAAGTAATAAAGACTCATTTCATATATCAAAGTAGTCTTTGAAATTGTACTTGGAATAGTGTTTGTTGGCTTCAATTTGGAAGGTTTTCTCTTTGATTTGTTGTAGATAAAAAGTGGCCTTTATATGCATCTTTGATAGAACCTAAAGTTGTGAAAAAATAGATGCAATTTGAAGATTTCAAAGTAAATCCTTAAAGTTACATTTTCCTTATCAATATTATAGTTAGAAAACACAAATTCACATCTAATTTTCTAAATATGCATTAAGATAGCATGTTTGATAGAATTAACAATCACATTATTATGCAATTATAATAAGAAAATAGTAGGTAAGTCTCTAAAATCAATAATCCATTATTTCTTGACAAAAAGGGAGCACCAAAAAATATGTTTCATAATTTAAATGCATTAATAAAAGGTGAAATTAATTGCTTGAACCATTATATATTTCAATCTATCCCCCACAAGCAACTTGCAATGTAATTTTTTTTACACCAACTCTTAAATTCTAAATCAACTTTTAATTTTCAAATTTACACACTTAATTTGGATCAAGATTTATTATTAAATTTGCATTTCTGCTTAAAATTAATTCAAGGATTAAGAGGCTAATAAGGAAGGAATTGAATATAAGTTTTCTTTAGTGGAAGAGTATTTAAATAAATAGTAGATAGTGAGTGCCATTTTTTGAAGAAATTACACTCCATCAAAGTACATACTTTTGTAGTTAGATCAAAGAGAACTAAGACTACACAAAAGTAGACATTGTTTATAATTTGTGTTCAACTCAGAAGACGATTTGATGACTTTCTAAGGTGACCAAATTAGGCACTTAAGTCCCAAATGTCACTAAACTACCAAACACCTTTATTAAACAAATGATATGCATGCCTAGGAAAGTTGGTTGAAAAAGGCTACTCATGGTAATTTATAAGCTTATTCCACCAAATGGATGTAGAAGCAATGTTGTCATATTATAGGGAAGACTCTTTCCACTTAGGAAAGTGAAAAACATGTTTATAGGATTTCCATATAGATTACAGTGGGAATGATCCTATAATCTTGAAGAAGGGAGAAAGAAGAATCTTGTCCATCCAATTATAAGTTATAATTTACCTTCGAATAAAGTTATTATAATCGTTTGTCACATTAATTTTTTCATGGTTCCCTACCTTTAATAGCTCTAGTAATCCACTTAGCAACAATACATAACCCTTGTGCCTTTGGATATATGATTTCCAAATTGCCTTTAGACCTCAATTGAATGCAATGGGATCAAGATGAAGTAATAAAACCAAAATTATCATCATACTTGGTCCAAAGAAATTATAGAATTAGTTTATTCAACTCTCAATAACATTTAAGGTATCAAAAAAAATGAATAGTTCATGTGTGGTGATAAAAAAATTATTAGCAAATTTATTTTTTTCAATCAGAGATGATCATTTGTAGTCCTAACTAAACAATTTGTTCTCAAGCCTATTTAAGAACTAGTTGCACATCTTTGAAAAGGGACTCACAACCTAAAATGAATACCAAGATACTTGGTTATCTCCTTGTGTTTAATTTTTTTACACTCTTTAAGAATCTATTGTGGAATATGACTAATTTAGGACATCAAAAATTTAGTCTTATTGTGCATTAATTGAATTGTGGATACAAAACAATGCAAATTTAAATTATCTAAGATATTATTCAGTTCCTTCTCTAAATTCTATAAAAATAGCATGTTATCATTAATAAAGTGTGAGATGATAGAAATATAATCCAACCTCTTGAGATTAAATCTTCACCTTATATTGGTTAGTTATTGGAGCTCCTTTAGCGAATATCCTCGTCTTTCATTCCCACTATAATCTTTTCTATGTGTGCAATCTCATTTGATTTCCCTAGAGACATTGTATTTTCCATCCTTTTCTTCCCCAATCCTACAACACACCCACACATTTTTTCCATAGACCTTGAGATCATGTCAAATAGAGCCTAAATTTGACATTCAATCCTACCTCTCAACCAAATTTTTCATAACAATTATCAATTATATGTTTCCTTTAAATAATATTAAGGCATATTTTATTTTTAAAATATATAAGAATAATTTTATTATAATTTTATAATCCATTTAAAATCTCCTTTTTCATGTGATTACATTATTTTTAAAAACTGATTGTATTTCACAAGACTAAAGCTTGAATACAACTATATGACCATCAAATTTAGGGCTTGGTGGTAGGTAGAGACTATACCATCTCTACCAAGCCAAATGTGGGAATAATCACAATGGGTACCCTACAATCCAAGGGAGAGCTTTTAGACTTCAATTTGAATAATATGAACAATGTCCTACAATATTTTTATTTTCCACTTTACTTTAGTAACTAGTTTATGAAAGTATTATAATAGAGAACAACCAACAACTTGATGTTAGATAATTGGTTAAAATTGAAATTTCTACGATGTTGTTTATTTATGCCATTCATTTCTCATGCTTATATGAAAAATTTATTTGTCAAGAGCTAACACTTGAGAGTGTAATAATCAATAAACATAGACTATCAAGGCCTCACATTTTTGCAATAGTTACGATATCTTATTATTTTTTTCATATCTCTCACATTCACCTAACAACTATATACACTCACATAGGATATTGCATACATGGCCCTTAAGAATCAAGAAGAGAATCATCTACACACAATGTCAATAGAAATTTTTTAAACCCTTCCCTTCAAACTATATTGGCACTTATCATTATGTGCAAGATACATATTTAGATTTACATATGATTCAAATAGATTTTTTTGTTATATTTAAAGAAACTACTCTTCTTGCAAAATTATTTACATTTGAGTTTGTGTATTTCAAATTAATTAAGAATTACCTTAATTATGAACCTTTATCAGCATCTTATTTAATATTGAGTGTGATTTCTAGTAATAATGTATTGAAACATGGTCCTTGAAAATCCTCTCATTTCATATTTTTCCAACTTGATCTTTAAATATGAAGTATAGTTTATTCGAAGAGATGCACTCTTAATAACCCCCAAAAATTGCATATCTTGTCTTTGAAGGGAATGTTAGAATAAAAGTAAAGGGTAAAAACTAAAGACAAATAAAAGTAAAGGGTAAAAACTAAAGACAATTAAAGTATTATCATAGTGAAATTTGTATGTATGTATGCTATTCTCTATTATTTTATTTTTACTTCGAGGAAATTCCTTAATACACATGCATATTGACAAACAACACGATTATGTGTAAAGTTAGGGTTTTTCCCCAACCCTTTAACCATCCATATACACACATGCCCACATATTTATCCCCTAAATTATCCTTACACACACATAATTTGAATCATTTGCCTTACCACACTATCACAATTATTCATGCAACTACCTTAATATCATTATTAGACAACTTAGATTTATCCATTTCATCATCCAAGCTCATTTATGCAATCGTGGGCTTGACCTCATCCTTTTAAAAATTCAAAAATTAAATTTAGCTAATTAACCCCCTTTATTTTCTTTTATTGATTTGACAATATGCATGTTTTGTGAAATTTGATGCTATGTTCTACTGTTTGAAGGCATTCAACATATTCATTCTAAGGCATTCAACATATTCATTCTAAGACATCAAGGAATCTCCCATTTCTCAAGCATCTTAGATAATTTAAGGAGAAGTCGATAGAAATGCATTTCAATTAGATTCTTTAAAAGGAGTAAGAAATTACGTAAGTCATGCCCAAGCGCTTTAAAATTTTGTACATATTTTTTAGGGTTGACCTAGGAGAACATGTCTCCTTGTGATATAATGTCAACTCTTATAGGGTATTTATAAATACCATCATCCCTCGCATACTAGATAGGAAAAAAGTAAAATAAGATATGCCATATGAAACAAAAGTGTATAATTATACACTACACAAGATTAAATTTGGGCTCTAATGATCAATCTATGATCACAAACATTAACTAAACATACAAATTTGAATTATGATTTAGCAACACAAATCTAATGCATATTTTGAGGCATTTATTAATAGAGAGATCATATTTTTCTAAGTAGACACCAATTTGATTTTAAGATACTCATTATTAGCACATATTAAATGAGATCATAAAATCAATTACTCCTAGATCTATTGCATTTACTTTCCTTAAATAGTTATTGCAATTATCAAATTTATCAATCCTAATTAAGATTAATTAGTCTAGTTTGATTTATGTTTAATTAATTTTAGATAATTAGTTAGCCTAGGTTTACCCTAATGGAAGTTTATTTTCCTTTACATTTTTGTGGACATGTATAACCTTACATGACCTAGTCCTCTTCTACACTTTCTTATCCATATAAGGGTTTTTCATTTATACATTTCTCTTATTTTCATAGAAGAAACTAATTATGTATAATCTTATTTTTAGATATGAAACTATTTACATTTCATTACTCCATTGCTTTTATATTGTTAAATCTTTTTCTATTAGGGTTCTTGAGCTTTATTGTGATATATTTTCCACTAACCTAGTTCCCACTCTTGGTCATCATTTTAGGGTTTTACTTTCAAATTTTATATATCATTGATATTTTAATTTTTCAATTTGAAGGTGTGTTTTTGATCTTTTATTTTCCTATCTTGTGTAATTACATAAGCTACTCAAGATCTTAATCTTTCTTTTTGAACAACTTCTCATCTAAACCCTAACATGACCAAAATCAATGAGAATGAAGTCTATTGTAATGCTCATAATGAGAACAATAAGGAGTATGATCATGATGCTCATATGTGAACAAACAAGATTTTACAAATGAATTAGCTAGTTTGGCTAATGTAGACAATCCTAAATAACAAGTGGAGGTGTTCATTAATAAGCCATGTGGATTACACACTTTGTAAGATATTTGTGCTAAACTTAATTCATCTATTGTGAATAGTGCAACTAATTTCACCCATACTTTTATCATGTTATATCCTACAGTACTACTATTTATACTTCTATTCCTCATCCCTATAGTACCATTTCAAATAGTATCCCACCATTTAGTACATATCATGTTTCCATTTACCCTCCTCTTTATATCTTATATCCTAGCTATACCATGTCTTGAAATACCCATTACCCAAATGATGTGCCACACCTCCAAGCTTATTTCATCCACGACTATAAGGCCTACCATTACTCTACTTATCCAAGCCAATTCCATACCCAATAGTATATGTTATACCATAAATGCCCAAATAAGTATATCTCATCTTCCATGCCACCATTCTAATTCATCACTTCATCCATCCATGTTGCATCTCATATAGGTATATCAACACACACCATTGTGGATCCCAATTTTCATTAGTCACCATTTTCTCCACCATCCAAGATGCACTATTTCACAAAATAGATCAAGTAAAATAGAGAGAAGATGCAAATATCAAAGGAAAAGTGATGAATTTATGGATGCTAGATATATATCATGCTATCGTTTGATATTATGATATATAAATTACATTTAGGTTTCATGGCATAAGTCAATTTCAATGTATGAAAAAGTGACCCTAATACCCATCTTAGATCCTATGTAATTGCATGTGTAGATTTTATTTACAAGGATAATGTATTGGAAAAGTTATTTCCATGCACATTAAAACATTATTATATTGAGTGGTTATGTTTTCTTTCTCAAGGACCCATACATTTACTTGATGATCTAACCAAAGTGTTATTACAATAATTCAAAGTTAATATGGATCATAGAGTAATAGTTGTTAATTTATTTGAGTTTCCCAATGATGAAATAGAGATATTAGTGATCATTTATTCAATTCCAATCCTTGTTCCCTAAATTGACTACCCCCTTGCATTATCTTGAGTTGCAAAACATCTTTATCAAGGGACTACTTAAACTAATTCAAGAAAATGCATATTTGAAAAATTATGCTTCTTTCATGGATTTGTGTGCACATGTTAAAGCTATAGAGTCCAAATTGCTAGTATGTAATACCTTTAACTATAGATCTTCATCTCAAAATGTTTCTTACCCTTTGAAATATTAAAGTAAAAAAATGAAGGGTAATAAAATGAAGGAAATATTCCTTAAATTGCTAGCACTTCCACCTTTCTTTCGTTTAAATCAAACTCTTTTAACAAATTTAGTAAACTTCAAGAATTTATGGATGATGCATTTCTAGTTGATTGAGGGTTAACTTAAACGCATTCACTCATATTTGTCCATTATATATGAATAAACCACTCCTTAAAGGATATATAATTGTTAGGGTTAGAGATAGAAAATATCTAACAATTAAATGCAGATTTAAATAATAAACAGAGAAACTAAAACATACACAAAATAAATCATAACACAGAGAATTTAACGTGGTTCACCCAATCTGGGCTACATCCACCAAACCGCAGCCATCCAATACTTTTATTATCCAACAAAACCTATTACAATCTGCGAATAATCACTTTTTCATCATACTGTAACCCCATCCCAACCCCTTTTAACAAGCTTTTAGAAGCTTCCAGAATTAGGGTTTTACAAAGTCGTTTTTTTTTCTTTTTCAGGGACGACGCAAGGCGCGCCTAAATCCCCACATCCTAACCCGCCTGACTCGGGAGGACGGGGGAGGAGTGTACAGTATACCATGGGCTATACAGTATAGCATGATCAGTCACCACATACCAACAATCTCCCACTTGGAGACTGATCAGGCTCCACACCATTACAATAATAATCAAGTATTTTGTAAGTATCATCAAGTTAAAGGGTATTACACACAAACTTGCAAAGGTAATTAAGAATAAGGAGTATTCAATAGGATATGGAAGATGAATATATTTTTTAATACCAATTATCTATATCCTAGGTGATTTGGGGTGATGATCCTCTAGAGGGGGAGCTAAATGTGTTGTATGTGTGGAAAAATCAATTAGGCGGACAAAGGATTAGACATATAAGAGAACAAAAACTAACTTTTTATTAATATATGAGTTGTGTACATCACATACTCTTGAAGGAGATGTATAGTTATGTATTTACTTCTATCTATAATATTCTACTCTCATGCCTACTTAAGTTATGGATTACACAATTATGAAGATAAAGGTCAAAACCCTAAATAAGGCATATCAATACAACACATGCAAAAGGGAAACCTAAACCCCAAGAGATCTAAAAATAAATGTGTAGTCAAACAAAATAGATTTAAAATCAGGTAACAATGAAGGAATAAACCCCAAGGTCAAAATTAAATCATGTAGGAATTCTAGGTTCACCATAAAACGTAAGATAATAAATACACCATAAATACATATATCCTAGAGAAAATAATTAAATAATAATAAAACCTTAGGATAAGGATGTGGGACTACAATAATAAGGGTGAAACAAAATATATAATTTAAATAAAATAAATGTAATACTTAGCTCGAATCTAGATGAGGAAATATACTATTAAATATGTTGGGAATTTACTTGTCAATATGTAAAAAATAGTGCCTTATTTGGATGAACCCATCCAAATCTGTAAATTGAGTGTATATTTCTCTAGAACCAATCTCTATGCTTATAAAAATGAACCTAATGCATAAAAATGAATCTAACCCATATAAGTGAATTGTCAAAGAATTGATGACTATTGCATATACTCCTTATCTTGTTGTACATGTGTCTAAAGCGGAGTAGTGTGGAGATAAATCATTTGGGAACTTACTAGGCAAGGATTTGTTTCCATTTGATCAAGCCCCTCAATAGATTAATTTAATAACAATGAACAAAGATAAAAGTAAACTAGCAATCATTTAATATTTTTAGGATGATGATGTTATTATGATGTTCTGTAATGCTATTAAATGAATTCTCCTTGATGTCCTAGATTATTCCTCTATTGTTTCAAAATTAAAAAAATGGATGTCCTTAAATTTACAACAACAAAACACATATCCATAAAATGTGCACTAGGGTGACACATAATGACTAGCACAAACAAATCAGCATGGTTTAATTTTAAGTTTAATTTTGAGATTTAAAAGTTCAAGGTTTAGATCTATTAGTGGAAGTGAACTATCTCAAGTTTGCACCTATAGATTTGAACTAGATTGGTGAATAAGACATCTAGGGGTCATACCAAATTCCTAAAGATGAGTGGTGATAGGAATAAGCTAAGATAATGTTGAGGTGAATAAGACATCTAGGGGTCATAACAGATTCCTCTAGATGAGTGATGATAGGAATAAGCTAAGATAATGTCACAAATTGATTTTTACATACAAAATATCACTTGTAAACTTGCTATTACATGACACAATTTAATTGAAGTGGCCCAAAACATCAATCAAAAGGACATGAATATCCAATTATAACCATTACAACCATGTATATAATACTATTTATACAACTTTGTTTAATATAAACAATATAAAAGCTTAATTGGTATCTTTATACAAAATGAGTGGTCAAGTATACTACAACATAATCCAACCTAATATTCATTCTAATATAATAATCCTATGCAATTGCTTAGTTGATTTTATCTTAGTAAAATTATAATTTATTTAATCATATAATTTTAATATATGTAGATAAATGCAATAAAATAGAAAAGAAAATATATATTAAAAAGGAAAAAAAAATATGTACAAACATATAACATAGTTTACTACCTAATATTTCAACCCCATCTATCCGCAACCAAAGTACATTTGATAAACTCTACCAACTATACTAAAAAAAAAAAAAAATCAAAATTATTTCTTATACTCAATAAATAAAAAATTTACATAAAACCACATATACCCAACAACTCAATGGGGGACCATTATGTAAACATCCCTCTCACATTAATAACAGCCCCCTAAACTTTATGTTCTTTTCCACCCGCTCACTTTAAATGGCTATCTTCCAAACGGGAAACATTAACGCAAAGTGACGGGAAAATTATCGTTTATCTCCTCATCAACAAACGGACAGCTAAAAATCCAAACGGCCGAGTCAGCATTCTATCGGAGGGCAAAGGCTATCCAGCCCCCAAACCGGATGGTAAGGCGCTGGCATCCATCCATGGCCATCAACGTCCGTGCAACTTCATTACACCTGCAACAAACGGTAGAACTGTCAGCCCAGTAAGTTTTGATTTTAACGCCCGTTCGTAGCCTGCCGCTGGAAAGTAAGTGGGCCCAGGTAATCCACCACTAGCCTACACCAATTTGAGGTGGAAAATCTAATCGTCAACCATTTTCACAATTTCCGGCTACATACGCCTAAATTTCCTGCTGCACCACTTGCAGTATAATGTAAATTTGTACATTTTTTTTTCACCGCTAGTGTGAACTCCATCTCCACACTTGATTATGCGGAGAAATTTACCGCTTGTACAAAAGGGAAATGTTTAAAAAAAATTACGCAAAACTCCCTGCCGTGCTAAATTTTAAAATGAGATAATGTTATCTAGGTAGGTATATTATAAATAAAGATATTATTTATTTTTAATAAAATCATGAAATTTGTATATTTGAAATATTGTTTCTATTGTTTTCAAATGAGTAATGATTATTAATTATTATTTTTTAAATAATTATGAAAATATAAAGAATATAATGTGTTTTATGTCTATATTTAATATTTATTAATAAGTATTTATTTTAAATATTTTCATTTATTAATAAATTATTAATTTTACAATATAAACATTTGGAAAAGGTAGTAAATTTTTTTGTTAAGTTAAAATGGTTAAACAATTCTTTTATAAGATAAGTCATATAATTTGTAAAATAATGTCAAATTTTCAATTTTAAATATTTAAAATGATTAGAAGTTATTATGTTCATATTTCAATGTGTATGTTTATTAAACATTAATATATAAAAACTACATTAAATAAATGATAATTGGTGAATAAAGTTGGAAACCTAAAAATATGTTTTTTTGTATATCTCTACAAGTCTCTTTTTTTTTTTCTAATTCAATTTTAATTAAGAAATATATCTAAAAATAATATAATTGGATGAAATATTTGTAATTAATTTTAACATTGTGTTATATATATATATAATGTGGAGACAAACTAAAAATGAAAATATTATTTTGTTTCATACTTAGAGTAATTTTACATTACATTTATTAAAAAATAAGATTTATTGTTTTATTATATTAACAATATTATATTTATAATTTTTTTTATGAAATATATATTACTTAAATTCAAATAACTATATACTACTCGAATTGTGTTGAAAATAATACATCAATCTCAAAATCTTACAAATAAAAGTTAACCAATATTTTTTAAAAATATTTTATTAAATCAATAAGTAATTTTAAAAAACTTATATTATAAATTTTAAAACAAATAAATTACTAAATTAATCAATATTTATTAACCTTCTAACTAACTAATATCAACTATATTTTCAATTATATTACAAACATGAAAATTGTTTAATCATTTCATTAATTATTTCTATTTCTATTTATTTTAATCAAACCTAAATTAAAAATGTGAAGAACTTTTATTTTAGATTGTATTAAAAACTATTCAATAGGCAGCACTTATTAATCATTTCATTTATTAATAATTTACCACCTACTATTTTTATTTATTTTAATTATACTAATAATGTAAAACATCGTTTTCTTACAAGTATCAACATGTGAGTATAAAGTAAAAGCTAAAATATTATGAAAGCGTAAGTGTGGAATTTTTAAGGTGGTATGATTTGTTTATAGGTAAGTATTTTACTCACATTTTAACAAACACTGTAATTCTATTCTATTCCAATCAACTAAGGTATAATAGCATGTCTCACTAATCAATTTACAAATTTATGGGAACACAAAAAAATTAAAAATGATTAAGTTCATTTTAGATAATATTTTTGACCACTATATATATTTGTCATTTAAAAATTATATGTAGTATCATAGTCCCCCAAGCTACATAGAATGTTTAACCAACACACGTTTACATGTCAAATATATTGTTTAGTCTCATACATTAGTTTTATTAATCAAAATTTATCATTTCACACCATTTTTTTGAAGATCAAATGAAGTCAATACATAAAAATAAAAATAAAAATACATATATGTAGGACTCTTGTCTTTGTAAAACATTTTTTTTTCCTATCTCATTATGTGTTTATGTGTTTAATTTTGACAACCCATTTTCAAGTAAGAAACCTTTGTAGTTTTGAATACAAATAAACAATTTCCCAACTATGAATATAATTCAGATAATAAATTCTTGAACATTAAGATACTAAGATGTATATATGACAAATACTATAATTTGGGGCTATACTTTGTATCTCTATATTTTACCCCCACTTTAACATGCAGGTGAGATATAGTGAATCATGTATACTAAAGTAAAATATTTTTTATTTATTTGTTAGACCTAAATTAAAGGATGTGAATAATTTTCTTGATGTTTGATATGAAAGGATCTAGGGAACAAACATTAAAAGTAAGGTATTGGCCCATTTACAAACTTGAAATATAAAATAAAAAAGCTTTTTTTCACACCTAATGAATTTGTGAAATCATAGGACCAAAGAGAATCTTCTTGCATCCTAATGAATCTATAAAAGAGGTTAAAGTAGGACTTTGATTCATTGGAGGATTATAAAATACTGAAGAGAGGAAATTTTCTTGTTCACTAATTTGAAGGAGATGAACAAAAATTAGATGGAAACCACTATTTCACCTCTATTCAAGTACTTTCCTATGTAATGAAAAAAGGTATGAAAAAGGTAGTTTAGGGAAATTACCACTACCACACAGTCTATCTTTCCCCTCACGAGATGTTTAGGATAAAATAATGAATTATTTGAGTTTTCATGACTATTACTATACAAGTTTTTTTTATATATTTTATGTTCTATATTTCATTATCTTTTATTAAAATTCATTTTATCTAAGTAATTATAAGTAAAATAATTTTGTCATCTTAAATTATAAAATTATAATGATTTACAAATTAATTTTGGAATTAGAGCAATTTGATCTTAGTGGGTTTGTGAAAGTTTGTCTATAATAATAACTATGAGAGCACAAAAGGCTAACATAAAAAAATGAATGCACAATTAATTGCATTATAAATCTATATGAATGGAATAATAAAGAACTTATAGTGGTTTATCAAATAAAAAGAGATTATATCAAGACAAAAATAACTCATATCAAGGAAAAAAGTTAAAATGATACAAGAACAATCTTATGTTGGTAAAAGATCTTGAAAATAAACTTGGTATTAAGGTAGAACTTTAACATCATTAAAATTCTAGTTTTACTTGTTGATTTTTCAATTATCATATATTGTTTAAGTAATTGTTATTTATATTTTCTTTTCTATCTATTTTTTAATTTTTTGACAATTTCAAAATCATAAAATACAACTCTTTATTAACTATTTTTAAATATAATCTAATTTATTATTTAACAAGTAAAAATTAATTTTGACCAATAAAACAATGAATCTTATTTTTTAATAAATGTAATGTAAAATTACTTTAAGCATGAAACAAAATAATAGTTTTCATTTTTAGTTTTTCTCCATTTTTTCTCTTTATATATATATATATATATATATATAACACAATGTTAAAATTAATTACAAATATTTCATCTAATTATATTCTTCCTAGATATGTTTCTTAATTAAAATTGAATTATAAAAAATAAGACTTGTAGAGATATACAATCAACATTTTTTTAGGTTTCCAATTTTATTCACCAATTATCATTTATTTAATATAGTTTTTATATATTAATGTTTAATAAACATACACATTGAAATATGAACATAATAACTTCTAATCATTTTAAATATTTAAAAATTGAAAATTTAACATCATTTTACAAATTATATGACTTATCTTATAAAAGAATTATTTAATCATTTTAACTTAACAAAAAAAATTACTACCTTTTCCAAATATTTATATTGTAAAATTAATAATTTATTAATAAATAAAAATATTTAAAATAAATACTTATCAAAAAAATTAAATATAGACATAAAACACATTGTATTATTTATATTTTCATAATTATTTAAAAAATAATAATTACTCATTACTCATTTGAAAACAATAGAAACAATTATTTCAAATATACAAATTTCATGATTTTATTAAAAATAAATTATATCTTTATTTATAATATACCTACCTACATAACATTATCTCATTTTAAAATTTAGCACTGCGGGAGCGGAGTTTTGCGTCATTTTTTTTAAACATTTCCCTTTTGTACAAGCGGTAAATTTCTCCGTATCAAGTGTGCAGGATGGAGTTTACATTAGCGGTGAAAAAAAAAGGTACAAATTTACATTATACTACAAGTGGTGCAGCGGGAAATTTAGGCGTATGTAGCGGGAAATTTGTGAAAATGGTTGACAATTAAATTTTCCACCTCAACTTGGTGGAGGTTGGCGGTGGATGACCTGGGCCCACTTACTTTCCCCTGGTGGCAGGCTACGAATGGACGTTAAAATCAAAACTTACTGGACTGACAGTTCTACCGTTTGTTGCATGTGTACTGAAGTTGCACGGACGTTGATGGCCATGGATGGATGCCAGCCCCTTACCATCCGTTTTGGGGGCTGGATAGCCTTTTCCCTATCGGAGAGTTCTCTGGATGACGTGACAGTCACACGCGTGAAAAATCTATTCCGTATTCCCACGTGTGACCGGACCAGATCGATAACGTACCGTGGGGCATAAGAGATCTCAGGTGCTTTTTTGGCCAAGTTTTTAGGTAAGAGATCAAACAATTGTTTTGAGTTGTTTTTTTCCCCTTTTCAGGATGGTTTGGTGGAGAAAAGTTAGCGTCATATTTATTGCACTTCTAGAAACTTTTGTATTGTGGCCTACAGTTAAGAGACTGTAAAAAAGTTGGCGTCATATTTAGTGGAGTTCTAGATACTTTTGTATTGTGGCCTAGAATTAAAGGGACCGTGTATTGCTTATTTAACAGTTTGACAGTGAAGTCGTAGAAATTACCTAGTTTTTGTGGGCTTTGGCAGGCCTGGAATTTGATGGTCTATTTGACCGTTTTTTGCATTTTGGACCGTATATTACAACTTAAAAATTTATTAGACCGTATCATTTGACTTGCTATATTTTTATATAACCGTAAAATTGACACTTAAAATTATTATTAAACCGTAAAAATTTATTGTATATATATATATAATAAAATAATTTTTATAATAAAAATATAAATTAGTTTAGATTTGGAATAATTCTTTATAATTTCACTTTATATTAATATATATAATTTATTATAAATATATTATTAATTCAAAATCTGTTGAAAATAGAATATTTTCAAGATTAAATATAGTTTTTTTTCTAATTTTTTTAAGATTTTGATATTTTTATTAATAGTTATCATTGCTTTTTATCAATATATATGATTCATAATATTTATTATACAAATTATATTAATTCAAAATCTTTTCAAAATAGAACATAATTGATTTTTAACTTTTTGAATATTTTAACAAGATTTATTTTCTACATAATTTAGAAACTTTAAGATTAAATTTAAGATTTTTAGATTTATTTCTAATTATCAATATTTTCTAATTTTACAATTTTTTTAATATATATAGGATATCCTTATGAATAATCACATAACACAAATCTTCACTCTTGAAAGCATTTATTTTATAGCATTGTAACTTGTTTTTTCAATAGCATTTTGTTTGCAGTGATTCCCAACTTTGATTTTTTTCAAGATAATACAGCATAAAACTTATTGTGAGCAATGAGCATGTTCAAATTTTATTTTCCTTTTACAAATAATTATTCTGAGCTTTGATTTTTTTCAACATAATGCAACATTTAAGGATTAAGCATTTTTTTACAGGCGATTCACCGGCTTTAAAGCATTTTTTTTACAGGGGCATTGATTCCATAAAGCATTTTTTTTACAGGCGATTCACGGGCTTTGATTTTTTTCAAGGATTAAGCATTTTTTTTTTACAGGCGATTATTAAGTATTTTTTTTTACAGGCGATTCACCCGCTTTGGGCTTTGATTTTTTTCAAGGATTAAGCATTTTTTTTTTACAGGCGATTATTAAGTATTTTTTTTTACAGGCGATTCACCCGCTTTGATTCCTTAAAGCATTTTTTTTATAGGGGCTTTGATTCCATAAAACATTTTTTTTTACAAGGGATTCACCGGCTTTGATTTTTTTTCAAGATAATACTATGTTTTATTGGTGAGCATGTTGAAATTTTAGATAATGAGTTGAATAAGGATTAAACTATTTTTATTTTTATATAATTATTTTGGATAGGTTTGAAATTGATATTTAAATATGATTTTAGATAGATCAATTTGGGGATTGAACTATAAAAAATACTTAATTAATTTATTTGATACATAATATTTTAAAAAATCAAATTACTTGTGTTATTAAAAATAGAAATTTATAAAAAAAAAAATCATATTTAATATGTATGATTAATAAAATCAATAATATTTTAATATAAAAGATTTTATATAAATTAAATATAAATTAAATATTTTTTGACAGTTAAATTTTTTGATAAAACGTAAAGTGGCAGGGATTTAAATGAACAAACCGTCACAAAATTTTCATATGACAGGTAGGGGTGGCCGTCAAATTCCAGCTGGGCTTTGGTGACACCAATTTTGACTTGACAAATTTTGTTTTCCACTTGCAAGTTGAAAAAGGAATACAATATTTTAGTAATATATGGGTGACATATTGCGAACAAAAAAATCTTTTACTGGATCTTGTTTTCAGACATTACTTACTAACTACATTTTCTAACACACCTAAACTTTAATATTTTTAAAAAATTTGTGTGACTTTTGTTATGAGGATTGAGGAAGTTCTGCTTATAAAATTCTTCAAGGTTACATTTAAGAGGTAGACTTTTTATTGCAGATTGGGTTGGAGGATTATAAAGGATGTTCTTATAACTATATAAGACATAAATACTATTGAATGGCGAGATTTTATTTGTATAGTTGTTATCACATCAAATCAAATGTGAACATGTGTAGACTAATATGATTGACATAAAGCCAAAAGATATAAAACATAGGAGCAAAAGTCAAGGCCCTAATTCCTCCTCCTAATACATAATAGATAGGTAATGTTACACCAAATGTCAAACATCTACACCACTCTAACCTTCTTCTTGTTATCATTTTCAAATAACATCCACACTCTTTTTCTTTGCAATCTTGATGATGGATCATGGAGTTTGATCCGAAACGTTGAAACTAAAAATCACACACAATTTCAAACCAGAAATCTCAGCAATACATCCTCTTCTTATTTTCTTAGCTTAGAATTTCAAACACAATTTTTTGGTATTTTATTATGTTTTGTGATATATTCTAAAGGGAAAGAATACTTAAAAATAGAGGATCATGTAGCATATTGCAAAATAAACCTATAAAGTTCATTATTTTTGGTTTCCCATGTTACATGGTTTTTGTCTTTCTTATTGTTTAGTATCGTAGTCTCATATAGGCTCAAAAATATAGTTTCCCTCATTTCATATTTTATTAATTTTTTTTAGTATTTATGTTGTTCTATAATTTTGGGGATGATATAAAGTACTAGAGTGCTCTAAACTAACTCTCATCATGTAGCTACAAAGTACAGTTTCCCTTATTCCATGGTTTCTACCTTTCTTTATGTGTATTTGTGTTGCTCTATAATTTAGTGGACAATGCAAAGTATCAAAGTGCTTCAAACTCCTTCTCATCATGTTTACTGAAAACATCATTTCTAACACAATCTAGATAACAAGATCAAATGAAAGACAACTTAAATCTAGCAACCTTTAAATTCACCCACAAATTTGTATGTCGGATGGAAACAAAACAATACATGTTCATTAAATTTTTAAAAATCTACCATCATATGCTACAAGTTGAAAAGAGACTAAAGTCATTACACACATATAAATTAGCAAACAGATTGTTCTACACCCAAGACAAATGAACTTTTCATGATCTAGGTATTCCTTCTTTTCTAGGCTCCCCCTTTTTGAGTGAACATATTGAGGGTCTCTTTTAGATCCTATTAACCAATTTTCCCTACAACTAGGCTCTTCTTGGCCTCTCTTTACCCTATAACTTCCCTAAAAAAAATATTTTCCTTTCTTGATTGAACAACTTTTAGATTTACCTTAGGCAATGGTCTAATCATTTCCTCTAATTGCTAGGAACTTTGACGACATGCACAACAATCAAGATACAATAACATGAGATAAATTATTGTCTACATGAAAAGAAAAATTGCCACTTCATAGAAGATGATTAGTCATGACAAAGAGTGAGTAGTTGTCAAGTGATAATGAGTTATAACCCTAATGCTAACCAAAATGAGAAAATAAAACACAACCCCTATGTGAAGACAAACAAATACCAAAAAAAAAAAGACCACCAAATTTGCACTCCTCTACTACCCAAAATGTCCCACCTTTTATGTATGCCAATTGTTGGGTGAATGCCAACAAGAAGACATGTAACCAAGAAAATCACATGACCCATAATGACAAGGTAGAGACATAAAATTAGTTGATATGGACAAAAGACAATTACAAATATCTCTTGCAATCCACATCATCATTTCTTCCACCTTGTATTTTTTCCTTGTTGTCAAAGTCAAAATTGCTAGCAAATTTTCCTAACGTCTATCAAAGTTGCTTTGCTACCAAAGTTAGAATAAGCTACCGCCAAATGCTAATATTGTTGAAGATGATATAAATCACTGCCAAAAATGAAACTTGAGTTATTCTAAAAGATGTAACCATAATTTTTTATTATTGAAGTTAGCTAGAATGTTCTTTTGATTCCTAAGACTCGTCTTTTTATACCATTTCTTCAAATACCCACACAAATCCAAAATCTTTGAAGTTGCATTTTATTTTATTTTTTGTGATGTAAGATTGACCGTGGATCTAGATACCCCTGCATCAAATTATGCTAGTATATATCAAACTTTAGCTACCTTGCAACCTAACAATTCCTTTGTGCAACTCAAAATTTGCTCCCACCAACTTCTCCTTAAAACAAATTGAAATAAAATTTGCTTCATCCATTTTAAGCTTTCATCAATATCAATACTTATAAACTTAAATCAGATTAAATTATATTAAACTAACTTATTTTACATAATTTTGAAACTCACAACTTAAAAAACTAAAATTTTAAACAACTTATTTTAACAATATTCTATTAAATCATTACACCCAATTTAACAAACAAAATTATTTATTATTATTATTTTCAAACACAAATTTTCAAAAACAATATTTGTATTAAATATAAGGTAATCACAAAAGTTATAGAGAGAATCAGAGTACGACCAGTTCAGCCAGAAAAAGGGCAAAAACAGTCGCAGCAAAATTACATTTTCGTTACAAACGCCAAAAAGAGGCACATCAAACCATCATCAAGCAACAGGTCTAGTAGAGGACGTCTTCCATTTTATCTACCCAGGCAGTCCAGCCTTTATCTCCTTCCATCCAGACAATATGCTTCATCTCTTGAATTTGTGCGAGCATGAGCGTAGCATCCTTTCCAAATCTTTTGTTGTTCTTCACCTCTTGGGATAGGAGTTTGCAGGTATTATCAAAAAGCTGTCGGTTGTTGAGGGTGTCTCTCCAGGCATACCCACCCTTCATCTCGTAAATAAAAAAGGTGGCATACCCATCCTTGAGGAAACGCTTGAGTTTCTTTCTTTCAATGATCATGGTGGTTCGAACCTACAAAAAAAATTTGAAATAGATGAATTTCCTAGAAGACTCAGTAAGATCACGGATATTATTCTGATATCTTTCTTCATTTCTGCATTTCCAGATGTGCCAAAGAATATTAGAGGAGAGGATCTTCCAGAAAAGATTAGAGTCATTTTTTAAACCATCAATGTGCCCAGTAACAATGTCCATCACAGTGAAAAGCATAGGATAAGTAATGCCAAACATGAGCCATATTTCCTTCGCAAAAATACAGTCAAAGAGAATATGCCTCGCCGTCTCAGGCAGTCTACAGAAATTGCAATAATCATACTCAGCATTCCCTCTCCTGACAGGGAGTCTGTCCAGAAGAAGGAGCCAGTTAAAGCATTTGATCTTAGGCTCGGTGGGGCCTTTCCACAGGCGGTCAAAGTGATTCTTCCAAATCCGGGAGTCCAGCGTTGAATACCAAACAGTATTAACGTGATCTATGATAGCTTCTGTATGCCCAAGAACATTGTAAATGTGCTTGGCCTTAATCTTGGAGAACAAGGTGCCATCGAGCCATTTACACCCCAGAAATCTATGGGAGTCCACCTGACAGGAGGAAGGGAGGTCTTTAGTCGCTTTGAAAATAAGATTATAAGTCTTCTTTTGGGACATGGGGAGGTCAAACTTATTTCTAAGAGCCTCCCAGCTGATTAAAACATCATTTTCAAAGAGATCAGCAAACTGGGAAATGCCTTTGCTCGACCAGTGCCTAGCAGAGCAGCCTTGGGAGAGAGCAAGGGGCTTGCCAGAGGAAGATAAATTCCACCAAATGGATCTTTCACCATGAAGATGGCAGTCATCATGGAAGGCCCTATTAGTAACATGTATTTTGACTTGGTCCCAAGCCTTCCATATGGACCTAAAAACAGCCGAGCCTTGAACAAGAACAGGAAAGTTACCCATAATAAGGTCAATAATCGGAAGATTCTTCCAAGATTTCGCAGACTTAGGGAAGCCTCTTTCAATGTTGCTCCTAATCAGAACCTTCCAAGGATCATTGCCATCAAGGGAGTGAAAGATAAAAATAAAATCAAATTATATAAAAATAAAAAAATTCTAAATCACACAATTTTTTAACAATAAAAATCTAATTCACTATAAAAAAACCTAGGAAAATATCAATCTATACAAAACGTTTTTGACAATATTTAGTGAGAAGTAAACAATCCGTAAAAAATGAAACCACCGCAATGGAAATCCCAAATTATTTCTAACCTGCTAAAACATTTTTTATTTATTTTTCCAGCTTCTAGAAGATTGACTAGAGAATCGTGAAAATACAGCTTGCCTTCCAGATTTTTAACTTTGACATCTTTTGTATTGTTGAAAACAATCCAAGCGCTCAGTTTGGAACCGTACAAAAACTTTTGAATATTATTATTAATTTTTAAATAAAAGTAAGTGTTTTTCTTCTAAATGGATAAGAAAGTTAATGATTTTTTTATCTTATCTTATTTAATAAGTTTGTGTTTTTCATAGTCATGATTCGAAGTTTTTCTTCTAAATGGCTAAGAAAGTTAATTGTGCATAATTTTAATATGGTAAAAGTCTACACGAAGAAAAAAAAAGTACATAAAAATATGTTATTCAATTAAAGTATGAGTTTGATTTTTATTAATGTATTTCAAAATATGTATTAATTTAGTATTTTTGTGTTAAATTGATATTTATTTATTTTTAGAGTCGATTTTTTTTTTGGAAAGTTTAAAGTGTTGGGTGTTGAGGTTTATTAAGGAGTAAAAAATGTTTAATAATTTTGATGTTCATATGAATTGTATTGTTTACTTTTTTAGGTCTCACAAATTGATTTTGTTAAGAGAGCGTTTAAAATTGTCATCATCATAAAATGTAATAGAAATGTCATGAAAATTTTAATTTAATCTTTCGATGTTAATTTATACAATATATTTAACTTTTGTATGAAAACATAATCCTTCAAAATAGTCTTATTTCATGTTTTTCTAATTTGACTTTCCTTATGAAGTACACTAATGCATCCATTGGATGTAATTTTTAAAATACTTATGTAATCATTTTTTTGTTAATTTGGCTTTGACTATGAAGTACAATTTATTCAAAACATTTACTCTTTAATTATAAAAAAACTACATATCTTATCTTTGAAGGGAATAGAAGAATAAAATCATCAATACTACAAATTAAAGATAATTGAAATATATATTATTAATGTTAAGGCACAACATTTTATATTACCTTTTAATTATTAAAACTAGAATTCAAAATCAAATACTTGTAAATTTTAATTTATATTAAAAGAATAAATACAAGTTTTTATTCCTTCCAAGGACCTCAACAACTATTATAAAAAGATAGTGGGTCTCCTTGTCTAAGGCCATGACCACATGAGAAGAAGCCTTGGGGGACACCGTTAGCAAGAACTGAGCACATAGGGGAGGTAACACAAACAGTGAGCATCTTAAGGATTCTGCCCTCAAACCCAAATTTCTTAAGAAAAACAAAAAAGAAACGACCAAGAAACTCTATCATGATCCTTAGAGATATCAATTTTCAAGGCCATCCCAGGGTTTTTACTAAAATCCATAGAGTGAAGGATTTCATGGGTAGTAATAGTAACATCTAAAATGTTTCTTCCTTGGAAAAAACCTTTATGGTTTGGGGCTATCATTTTGCATAAAACAAATTTAAGTTTGTACACAAGGAGCTTTGAAAAAAAATTATAGACAACATTGCAGAGACTAATGGGTCTAAAATCCTTGACAAAAGAGCCTTCTTCATTCATGGGGATAAGGGTGATAAAGGTGACATTACATTGGTTTAGGAGCCTTCTCAATCTAAAGAAATCTCTAGTAGCATTAAATAAGTCATTTTTAACAATATCCCAGTAAGCCTAAAAAAGGAAGGAGGGAACCCATTAGGTCCTAGGGCTATGTAAGCCCCAAAGGAGAAAACAACCTATTTAACTTCATATAAACAACATTAGACATAATCTTTAAGTCTTGTTAAGATATTACTTTAGGAATAACTTCAAGGAAATCATCATATACTTGATTAGCATCACCTTGGGCATTCTGAAAGGAGGAAAAGAAAATAAAAACTTCCTCAACAATTTCTTTTTCAGTAGTAATAGTGGTTCCATCTTCATTCTTGAGCAATCTAATCATGTTCCTGCTTTTGTGTTTCATGGTAGATTGGTGAAAGAATTTAGGGTTAAGATCTCCTTCAGTAAGCCATTGGACTCGAGACTTTTGTTTCTATAAAATATCCTCCTTTTTGTTGACCTTAAACCATTGAGATCCAAGATCACATTCCTTAATGCAAATCTCATCATCCACAAGGTCGACTTCCATTTTATCTTGATCTTCCTTTAAGTTGTTTCCCAAGGATTTTTTAATTTCAAAGATATTACCAAAGGTAACTTTGTTCCATCCTTTTACTCTCTGTTTGATTCTTCTTAGCTTCTCCACAAAGCAGAACATGGGGGTGCCTCCTGTGGGTTCATCCCACCAACTTTTTATTAAGGAAATGAAATCTAGATGAAGGCTCCACATTATTTCAAATCTAAAAGGGAAAGGGCCTTTATTGTAATCAACATTTCTTTTAATCACAATAGCATTATGGTTAGATCCATATCATGGGAGAGCAAAGAGAGAGATACTGGAATATGTTCCAATTAGAAGAGATGAGAAACCTGTCCAACTTTACTTGAATTGATTGGTTACCAAGCCTTCTATTAGACAATGAGAGTAACATATATTTCAATAAATCAAATAGTTAGACATAAGAGTAACATATATTTCAATAAATCAAACTGAATCATATACAATATAAAATTAATTTTCAATTGTATAAAATTAATTCTCTATTTCTATATCTCAATCATTCTAATAGTTATACATCAGAGTAAAATATATTTCAATAAATCAAATCGGATCATATACAATATAAAATTAATTTTCAATTGTATTAAATTAATTCTCTATTTCTATATTTCAATCATTCTAATAGTTGTACATGAGAGTAACATATATTTCAATAAATCAAACTGGATCATTTACAATATAAAATTAATTTTCAATTGTATTAAATTAATTCTCTATTTCTATTCACTTCAACTATTTAATAGTGTCCTATTTCTCTAATTATTTGAACCTTTATAAAAAACCAATAAAATAATAAAAATAATTATTGATTATTCAAAATCAAATTCCACAAATAATGTTGTTAAGTAAAACCATTGCTTAATACTAATGCTTTTTAGTTTAAAATATTGTAGATGTAATTATACTAACACTAAATAACTATAACTATAAAAACACTAATAACATTAGACCTACCCATGAATGAACATAGTAATTGTTGGCTTTAATGATTATTGATGTAATAATTGTTTCCCTTACACATTCCATTTCTATAATATGATTATGATTTTGATATAAAAATAAACAAAACAAGGGTTTGTCCCTTGCGTACAAGGCACCACCGGCCATCCACAAAAGAGTAACACTAATAGCAAAGTGATAGCAGGTCAAAAAACCAAACCATCACCCAAAGCAGATCATATCAAAAACATCCAAAAAAAACACAGATATGAACTAAACTACTAGTAATGTCCATCATGAAAGCATGATTTAAAACAGTTTTAGCCAAAGACCACCAAGGGTCATACCCGTAATAGAGTAAGATAAACACATTAACAATGTCTGTAGTAGAATAAAACACATTAACAATGTCTTTAGTAGAATAAAAACAAAAATGAAGGTTGATTAAGCCAGTCCCAGTCAAAAAACCTAGATCCCCATAGAACTAATCCTTTTTTCCCATTGCATGGTTTAACAAGAGTTATCGTAGCCCAATCTTTAGTGAGGAACTTAAGCAGTTCCTTGTTACTGGCTTCTTCCTCCTCATCGTCCATAGACTTGTCCTTCTACAACTGACATAATGTAGCGGTAGACCAGTGCATAATCTTCAAAGCAAAGCGTGTAACCTCATGCAAACTTTTCTCCAAACTCTCAACTTTTCTTTTTAGGTTGTCAAGCTCCTCCCAAATGGCATCCTATTTACTGTAGGCTTCCACCATGGGAGCCTTACCTTCAGCAACATTCGAGGCCTGAGACTTGATCTCCTTGATTTTCATGATAAAAGGGACCCTTTTCAAGCTTTCAAAAACATGGGAGGAGCTACTAGCAAAAACTGAAAGAGCCTCCTTCCCCACCTCCTTCTCCTCCTAACTCTTACTCTCACTCTCGTTCCCATTATTAGAATCTAAGGCCTCCTTAAAAATCTTCACTTTTTCTTGCTTGATTACCAGTCTATTTGACCTGCGAGGGGTATTAGTCTCCTTGGTGATCTCAATGTCAAAGTCAATCTGCTGGAGTCAAAATTTTGTCTTCTTGGAGGCTTTGGCCTTAGTTTTTGGGGTGGGGGCTATACGTTTTTTTATCTTTACTCTTCACCACAGGCCCCTGAGATGGGGATGTGTCTTGTGGAGAGGCTTTCAAAGTTGGGTTTTTGATGCATTGTTTCTTGCTAGGGCTAGGGGTGTCCATAATGCTAGCAAATGGGGGAGCAGAAAAAACCTGAGCCTCTTCCACAGTGATGGGTCAAGGAGCTTCTTCAACAGTGATGGACCGAGGAGGGAAGAGGGCCAGGTAAAAATGGTAAAATCTAGACATAAGCCCTTGGTGGAGGATGGTGAAATTTTTGTTTGAATTCATGTCTTCAACTGCATCACTCACAGTACTTTCAAGAGAGTGAATTAGAAAGAACAAAATAGAAATATTATGGCGGTTCCTAAGGTGATTGAGGAAATTGAAGTGGTAGTAGTAATACACACCATACCTTCCTTCGAGAGAAAAATATTTCATCACCACCATACAAATTTTGTCCCATGGCTCAAGAAGCGCCACACAGTCGTAGCCTCCGAGCAGTTTGACAAGTTGCTCATTGCCCTGGAAGAATAGGTTGAGGCTAGTTTGGTCAACAACTTTGGTGGTTTTCTTCCATGTACACCCATCCAGAGCAAGACCCGTGGCCCTGGCAATGACCTCCTTATCAATTTCTAAGGAAATACCACCAATGGTGACCCTTCTAGCATTCCAAGAGGTGGAAAATTTTTTGGAGAGACCCTTGTCATGGCCTGTCATGGATTCCATATACTAAGAAATTCCACCCTCCTTGCAAATATGCCAAACAGTGGCATTCTCCTTCCAATCAACACATTTATCTGGCTCCACACGCACACGGTCCCCACCCATAGTTCCTACACAATTGATGTGGAAAGCCAAAATAGTGAAAGGTAGAACAAAGTAGATATAGTGAAAACCAAATCTAGAAACAACCGCAGAGAAATGGTCGGCAAAAGGTAACTTGTAAGGTTGTAGAAAATAATAATAAATGCCACTTCCTGTGGCCAACACAGGCTTAGTAGTATCCTCGTGTGAAAACTCTAGGACATGAAGAGAAATGATAGTGGCAATAAATCTGGCCTACTCAAAAAATCAAACAAAATCCGCAAGGTAGAAAAAATCATCACGAATTTCAAGGGGGTTCAAAAAATAATGACCCCATCGATCATTAGGAATGAAAAGCTGAGTCCCTACGGTGATCCAAAAGTGGTCGTACATGTCACATGGAAAATATCCCCCGTAATCTTCTTGCACAACAACCAGTGATTCAAATAAAAACTCTTGCCAACATTACTAACAAAAGTTAGTAACAACCACACTAAGTTAAGGAAAATTATTTTAGGATTCATGATGAATATTGTGAAGATCCTTTCTTAGAAGTGCCACCGTCAAAGGGGGTAAAGACTCTTCTTTCCTCCAGCACCGTATCCCTTCCCAATCAATAAAAACGCTAATAACATTAGACCTACCCATGAATGAACATAGTAATTGTTGGCTTTAATGATTATTGATGTAATAATCGTTTCCCTTACACATTCCATTTCTATAATATGATTATGTTTTTGATATAAAAAGAAACAAAACAAGGGTTTGTCCCTTTCGTACAAGGCACCACCAGCCATCCACAACAGAGTAACACTAATAGCACAGTGATAGCAGGTCAAAAAACCAAACCATCACCCAAAGTAGATCATATCAAAAACATCCAAAAAAAACACAGATATGAACTAAACTACTAGTATTGTCCATCATGAAAGCATGATTTAAAACAATTTTAGCCAAAGACCACCAAGGGTCATACCAGTAATAGAGTAA
The DNA here is from genome assembly GCA_007258455.2 of Sequoia sempervirens. Lineage (NCBI taxonomy): Eukaryota > Viridiplantae > Streptophyta > Pinopsida > Cupressales > Cupressaceae > Sequoia > Sequoia sempervirens. The sequence continues at coordinate 245,461,840 of VDFB02000002.1, forward strand.
GATTAACAATGTTTTTAGTAGAATAAAACAAAAATGAAGGTTGATTAAGCCAGTCCCAGTCAAAAAACCTAGACCCCCATAGAACTAATCCTTTTTTCCCACTGCATGGTTTAACAAGAGTTATGGTAGCCCAATCTTTAGTGAGGAACTTAAGCAGTTCCTTGTTACTGGCTTCTTCCTCCTCATCTTCCATAGACTTGTCCTTCTACAATAGACATAATGTAGTGGTAGACCTGTGCATAATCTTCAAAGCAAAGTGTGTAACCTCCTGCAGCCTTTTCTCCAAACTCTCAAATTTTCTTTTTAGGTTGTCAACCTCCTCCCAAATGGCATCCTATTTACTGTAGGCTTCCACCATGGGAGCCTTACCTTCAACAATGTTCGAGGCCTGAGACTTGACCTCCTTGATTTTAATGATAGAAGGGACCCTTTTCAGGCTTTCAGAAACATGGGAGGAGCTACTAGCAAAAATTGAAAGAGCCTCCTCCCCCACCTCCTTCTCCTCCCGACTCTTACTTTCACTCCAGTTCCCATTATTAGAATCTAAGGCCTCCTTAAAACTCTTCACTTTTTCTTGCTTGATTACTAGTCTATTTGACCTACGAGGGGTATTAGTCTCCTTGGTGATCTCAATGTCGGAGTCAATCTGCTAGAGTCAAAAAAATTTATTCTTGGAGGCTTTGGCCTTAGTTTTCGGGGTGGGGGCTATAATTTTTTTATCTTTACTCTTCACCACAGGCCCCTGAGATGGGGATGTGTCTTGTGGAGAGGCTTTCAAAGTTGGGTTTTTGATGCATTTTTTCTTGCTAGGGCCAGGGGTGTCCATAATGCTACCAAATGGGGGAGCAGAAGAAACCTAAGCCTCTTCCACAGTGATGGGTCAAGGAGCTTCTTCAACAGTGATTGACTGAGGAGGGCAGAGGGCCAAGTGAAAATGGTAAATTCTGGACATAAGCCCTTGGTGGAGGATGGTGAAATTTTTGTTCGAATTCATTTCTTCAACCGCATCACTCACAGTACTTTCAAGAGAATGAATTAGAAAGAACAAAATGGAAATATTATGGTGGTTCCTAAGGTGATTGAGGAAATTGAAGTGGTAGTAGTAATACACACCGTACCTTCCTTCAAGAGAAAAATATTTCATCACCACCATACAAATTTTGTCCCATGGCTTAGGAAGCGCCACACAGTCATAGCCTCCGTGTAGTTTGACAAGTTGCTCATTGCCCTAGAAGAACAGGTTGAGGATGGGTTGGTCAACAAATTTGGTGGTTTTCTTCCATGTACGCCCATCCAGAGCAAGACCCGTGGCCCTAGAAATGACCTCCTCATCGATTTCGAAGGAAATGCCACCAATGGTGACCCTTCTAGTATTCCAAGAGGTGGAAAATTGTTTGGAGAGACCCTCGTCATGGCCAGTCATGGATTCCATATACTAAGAAATTCCACCCTCCTTGCAAATATGCCAAACAGTGGCATTCTCCTTCCATTCAACACATTTATCTAGCTCCACACACACATGGTCCCCACCCATAGTTCCTACACAATTGATGTGGAAAGCCAAAATAGTGAAAGGTAGAACAAAGCAGATATAGTGAAAACCAAATCTAGAAACAACCGCAGAGAAATGGTCAACAAAAGGTAACTTGTAAGGCTGTAGAAAATAACGATAAATGCCACTTCCTGTGGCCAACACAGGCTTAGTAGTATCCTCGTGTGAAAACTCTAGGGCACGAGGAGAAATGATAGCGGCAATAAATCTAGCCTACTCAAAAAATCAAACAAAATCCGCAAGGCAAAAAAAATCATCACGAATTTCAAGCGGGTTCAAAAAATAATGACCCCATCAATCATTAGGAATGAAAAGGTGAGTCCCTACAGCGATCCAAAAGTGGTCGTAGTGTCACATGGAAAAATCTCCCCCGTAATCTTCTTGCACAACAACCAGTGATTCAAATAAAAACTCTTGCCAACATTACTAACAAAAGTTAGTAACAACCACACTAAGTTAAGGAAAATTGTTTTAGGAGTCATGATGAATATTGTTAAGATCCTTTCTTAGAAGTGCCACCGTCAAAGGGGGTGAAGACTCTTCTTTCCTCTAGCACCGTATCCCTTCCTAATCAAGTCTAGCTGTAGCCAAACTATCAGCAACCTCATTTCCTTCCTTGTAGACATGTTGAATGGTGAACTTCCTAAGCCCCAAAAGAAGAGAGTGAATGTCTTCAATTATACCTTGGATGGACCAACCAGCACCCATCGTGCCTTTCGTAGCTTCCAAAATTAGCTGCAAGTCACCCTCAATTTCCATGGACTTAATGTCGATTGACAGTGCAATTTTGAGGCCCCATAGGAGAGCCATACTTTCTACTTGATTGCTAGTGAGATCCTTCAAGTTCCCTGAGTAGGCAACAACTAAGCAACTATTATGGTCTCTGATGATACCACCTCCAGCAGCCTTCCTACCCCTGGCCACACCATCAAAATTTAGCTTAAACTAGGGTGGTTTTGGAGTTTTCCATTTCATGTTGCTCCTGACAATTTTCTTGGAGTTATCAAACTTCTTGAAGTCACTAGGCAATTTCTAGATTGTGGCAATATTTTTATCCCAACTCGTTGGAGGGCAACTGGGGATCTTCCACTGGAAGACCGAAATGTTATCCAAAAGGAGTTTGTTGAGGATTATCAGCAAACTATCCACGCTATTCTCCTTCTCTCTGAAAATCATGTTATTCCTTTCTTTCCACAAACACCAGCAAATGTGAGGTGGAATAAGATGCCAAAGTTTCCTGATTAAAGGGTGTTTAGAGGGACACCTTCAATTAAGGACAAATTGATGAATATTTCTATCAAAGACCCAATGGATGTTGCGATTTCATAAGACATTCTGCCATACTTGGGAAGCAAATTGACAATGGATAAAGAGGTGGGAAATTGTCTCCTCCTCCAATTTGTAGAAGGTGCACCAATTGGGAAATTGGAAGCCCCTTTTGACAAGGTTATCAATAGTTAGAATTCTACCATGAATGGAGGTCCACCAAAAGAAGTTTATTTTGGGGATGAGCTAAGAGTTCAACACCTTCTTCCAACAATACTCATCACCATCAAACTTAAGTAGCGAATGGTAAGCATACTTGACGGTGAAAGAACCTGATTGATTCTTTGTCCATAAAACCTTGTCCTCCCTAGGATAGAGAGGGAGTCTCACCTTATTTAAAAAATCCTGGAGCTCCGCAACCTTAGGGAGGAGGTCAAGCCTATCCAAGAAACTCAATTCCATAGTTTTCCATTTAGCTCTAGGTGAAGTATAGTCAACAATATACATACCAACATGTTCTTTAGCATGCTCTCGCAAAATATTGAAATTGCTATCAGCCAGGGGTCTACCCCCAAACCAACAGTCCTCCCAGAATCTTATTGATCTCCCATTCCCAATTTTCCATCTAATACCTTCCTTCAATAGAGATTTGCATTTTACAATATTATTCCAGATTTTTGACCCAAATGGGAGGCCCATCAAATCAAGGGCCCTGGAAAAGCATTTGTTGTTCAAATATTTGGCCTTCATTATATTGCACCATTTAGCCTTTCCCAACACTAGATTCCAACCAAGTTTAGCAATGAGAGCTTTGTTCAAATTGGTGATCTTCCTAATCCCAAGACCCCCTTGACTTTTAGGATGGAAAACAATGTTCAAGTTCACAAGAGCGAGCCTTTTCTTCTCTTCAACACCAGTCCAAAGGAAAGTTTTTTGGATTCTTTCAAGTTTTTCAGCCATGAGCCCGAAATCTTGAAGAGAGAGAGGGTGTAAACTCCCTTGGAGGGAGGCCTTGAGGAGTTGTAATTTTCCAGTATTACTAAGGATTTTTCCTTTCCAACCAACAAGCTTCTTTTCCATTTTCTCTAAAATATTGTTCCAGAAGTTGTGTGTAACCTCCTTGACAGTGAGGGGTAGACCAAGGTAAGTCCCTGGAAGAGTAGCACTATGACAGCCCAGGATAGATAATATCTTAGCTTGAAAGTCAACTTTTGTATTAAAAAAATAGATATAACTTTTATTATAATTTATGCATTGCCCAAAGGCATTGGCGTAATCCTGAAGGAGGCTCTTCCATTCTCTAGCTTCGATCACAGAATAATTTCCAAAAATGAAGGTATCATCCACAAATTATTGAAGAGCAGAGGGAGGAAGGGTGGATGCAACTCTAATTCCTTGTATCTTCCTAGAGTGAAGTAAGGATAAGAAGTTCCTACCAAGCACTTCAACAATGATAATAAACAGGTATGGAGATGGAGGATCCCCTTGCCTAATGCCTTTGCTTGCCTTAAAGATCCCCCAAGGAATCCCATTGACCAAAACGGAATACTGGACTGTCTCCACACATTCTTTAACAATACCAATCACCTTATCATTGAACCCAAATTTAGCAAGAACCGAATAAAGAAATTTCCATCTGACCCTATCATAGGCTTTAGAAATGTCTAATTTGAAAGCCATACCTTGATTCTTGCTTTTCTCAGCGGAGTGGATTATTTCATGAGTCGTAATAGTAGCATCCAAGATTTGTTGTCTAATAGAAAATGATTAGATAAAACAAAAGAAAATTAATTTTTTATTTTTAATATGTAAAATGAAAAGAAAAATGATTTCATCTATAGAAAAAATCTTCAAAATATGATGATATTTTATTATAAATATTTCACTATTGTAAAAAGTAATTAGTTTATAAAAAGATGTGATATGTTACAATCAATTTATTATAAATTACATTATTATTTTAAATTTAATAAAAATTATTAAACACTAAAAAATTAAATTAAAAAATGAGATTTAATTTAATTTTTCAAATAATATAATTAATTTAAATAAAAATTACAAAAATAAAATATAAAAATATTATTTCATTTTTATAAAATTGAATAAAACATCAATAAATTATGTTTTATATTTTTTAAATATAAATATTAAAAAAAATTGGTACATTAAGACCCAAAATTTTGGTTTATTCACCTATCTACAAAAACTAGTAAATAATATTTGGAATTATTATATGTTTTTCAAATAGAGCATAGGGGTTTAGATTTTTCATCTAGAATTTCACGTTTCTTTACTTATAATGGAGTGTTTACATCTTGCTAAATAAATTTATGTGTTTGAAAATGATAATAGCAATCTGGATATTAAATGATATTTGTTGGGTTGGGTGTAGTAGTTGTTGACTTTAAAATTAGGTAAAGTAGGTTTAGTTTAATTTATGTAATTATATTTATAGAAAAATAAAATTAGCTCATAGTATTGAAAGAGATTAATGTAGAGAGGATAAGTAATGTACATTTAAGGTTAAGAGAGAAATAAATGGTCTTTTTTATTGCAATAACGTCTAATAATATATTTCTTTAAAAAATGAAAGAGTTTAATAAGCTTTACAATCTAATTATATGATCACAATAGTTATATTAAAGAGGTTAGAAATGTCAAAACTAGTCTTTAATCTAGGAGATTTATGAGGTGATATTTTATTAAAGAAAGTAGATTTTTATACATTTGCTTTTACAAAACTATTTTTTATCAAAAAATTATAAAGACGAACAATCCATACAACTGGAACAATTCAAAGACAATAGGAACACACCAAGATGTGGGATTTTTTTTATTTCATTAACAAAATACTTTCAAATTTACAATAAACATCCCAAGATAGAATTGGACAACCTTTCCCCTAGAAAAATCAGCGATTAACAAATTCCTAACTCTAACAAATTCCTAAAACTAAAAAAATACCAATAAAGATATCAAATCAAAACAAACTTAACACATTTTATGCTAGAGAATGATAATTCTACAATAGTTTTCACCATGAGCCCATAAACATACATAAGAATTTTCTTTTACACCTCAAACCTATAATAAATCATGGAAGAGCTAACATTGTTCCTTTCTTTTACTTCTCCTATAAAACTCTTCTATATGATGCCTTAAAGGAGCAAGGGGTAAAATATGAGGAAAAGTAGGAGTGGAACTCCTCTATCAAGTGGCTTGCAAATTGGTCCAACTCTAATATTAAGAGACTAATTAGGAGTTGAGCTCAATTTATCAAATACACCATTTTTCAATAGGAATCCAAATCTGTAATACAATATATGCAAAGATTCAACAAGAGTCTGCTATACAACAATTGATTATGTAAAAATTTAAACTCAAAATACAAAAGTTTCTCTAATTGAAACTAGGTTCCTTAAAATGAGTGTGTCGATTTAGGGAATCAAGACATTAAAAAAGGAGTGCAAAATGCAAATTATAACTTCATTCATGTTTAAGTACACTAGCTTCTCTTTCCATGCATGTTGGGCACTTGAATTGCTAATCTTTGACTCATTAAGCAAGTGGAGTCATGCAAGAGTCTAGAATGCCAATTTGAGAGGAAAATAGATTCATATTTGGATGAGACCTACAAATAGATAATGTCCTCCTCCACACCTAAGAAGCAATACAAAAAGAAAATAGAAATAAATTAAATTATTTTTCTTTTATTTTTTAAAATTTTGAATTAAGATATTCAATTGTAAATGTTTTTTTATTTAATTATATTATATTTTTTATATTATCATAACAAATAAATTCAAATTTTAATAAAAAATTAATTATAAATATTTTTAAATTTAATTGTATTCAATTTTCTTTACACCAACATTGAGAAACTTTTCAAATTCAACTCATGATGACTAGTTGTATAGCCTTTAATTATTAATGTCATCATGTTGTCTAATTTAAATGATTACATCATGTTGTCTAATATAAATGATTATATGAAATGAAACAAATTTTATTTTTCATTTTTAATATAATGTGAAAAAATAAATATAGAAAAATAAATACGATGAGAATCTTCAAATATGATGAAATATTTTATTATTTGTATTTCACTATTGTAAAAGTAATTACTTTATAAAACAATGAGATATATTAGAATCCATTTATTATAAATTGTATTCAATTTTCTTTACACCAACATTGAGAGACTTTTCAAATTGTCTAATATAAATATTTATAATGTTATCTGGAATCCTTATAAATACCAAAAAAAACGAGTGTTATTCTCATGGGTCAGGTGGGTCAATGAAAAACCAAAAAAATTACAATTCTCAAATGTAAGATCATTTTTCTAAAATTTGGAGTGGTTATTTTTTAATTTTATTTATGCTGTTGTTGAATATATATTTTTGTTTTTAATTATTTTATAATATAGAAATAAAATTCGTGATAGAATGAAGTTGATTAGTTCTGAATGAATTCATCAGAGATCATGTCTTGTTCAATATAAGATCTTGACATTATAAGAGATGAAGTCAGATCATCTCAATTCTTCACTTTCGATCAAAGAGATTTGAATCTAAAACTCATGCTCTCAAATCAAATAACAAAACAATCTTATAAATGAACATTCTGTGTGAATGGTCTTACAAAAGAATCCAAAGATATTTAACTGATGCTCAAGGTGGTCCATCGGTACAACTTTACATCATATACTTCTAAAGACAACCGTAACATATTAAGAAAGCAGACAAGAGAGAGACAAGCAAGAAAACCCAATAGAAAACAACATAACAGAAGATACAAGAGATATATATTTATCATGGAAAATACAATGAATACAGAGACTGAGAAGCAAAGCCCTTTTGATATTTACTCTGCTTCTTACAACTTTATTTACAAATAATGATCTTATGAAATCATCCTCTTTATTGGAGGACTGAAACACAGCATTCCAAGTGCTGAAACAACCACTCCTGACAACTAATAATTGCCCAAACAGAGGACCAACCAAAATGAATTTTCATTATCCAATCTATACAATATTTAAAGAAGTCTCCAAACCAGTAATTTGGACCTTTGCAACCGCACCCAGGAGCAATAAAGAATATGATCAAACCTTCTTAAAATTGAAAGGACTACAACCCACACAAGGGCCAAGGATTTTCCCGGACTTTCTTCTAATCTGCTTATTCTTGTTATACATCTTTTGCCCACCTGGCGAGTTCAAGGAGGGAGGGGGGCTGAGAGGCAGACCCTTATCACCATGGTGGACATCATCAGTCTTGGGTTTCCCTGGCTGAGTTTCCCATTGGAATGGAACTCCTTCACCCACATTCACATTTGATCTGTAATATACTCTAGAGGAGTACCCATATGGATCCTCCTCCACAAAATTACTGCAAACCAATAATTTGTTGTCCAAGTCCAGGACTCTTCTACTCTCTATGAAACTGGCTCTTGAAGACAAATATGAGTCGCAGGTTCGAACCGAGGTTTGCCGGCTTAGTGAGGAGCTCTCTAGGGAGTCTTTTCGAAGCATGGAAAGCCCTCTAGAAAGGCTCTGACCCATTGTGGAAAACCATAAAACTTCAGTCCAATGGAACAGAACACAAGACACTTCATATCCTGCAGGAGGTGGAGGTGGGGGAGGTTGGCAATCATAAAACATGATATGGGCCCACTGAATAGCCAACAAGAAATTGTCAGTTTTCTGGGACATTAGGGGAGAGGGCCCAATAGTCGTGTGGGGTCCAATAGTCGCGTATTCAATTGTAAATATAATACCTAATAGTCGTTTATATAATGTCCAATAGTTGTGATTTGACTACCCATAATTAAACAAAATGTATGCTTTTGATCTAAAAAACAACCAATCATGTGACCCCACATCAGCGCTCAACTACTCATGATGTAATGCACGAGAATTGGTCTCACTATTTTTTTGGGCCTTTTTGGATACCTTGACAAAAACCCATGCTGATGTGGCATCATATTTGATGATGTGGCCCTGAAACCTTAGTTATAAGCAGAGAACTTGCCAAGTAAGCTGCTGTAAAAAATTGGGAGTGATTTGAAATTTCGACATAGGATAATTAGAAGCTTGAAGTTAGGGTGCACGACTATTGGGCCCTCTCCCCTAGTGGTTTATTCATTAACCGCTGCAATGGTAGATTTTATCTATACTTCCAAAGGATTCCAGATAACATTATAAATCTTTCAAATAATATATAATTAATTTAAATAAAAAATTATATAATAAAATATTAAATATTATTTTATTATTTAAAATTCAATAACTATTAACAAATTGTATATTATATTTTTTAAATATAAATATTGCATTTTTTCTATGTAAGTTTGTAAAAAGATTTCATTAATTTATTGAAAAAAATAGATAGAAGAATTGGTAAATTAACTTGTTTACTAATAAAAAAATAATATTAGTATTTAGTATTATTATGTCATTGCAAATAGAGCCTATGAGATTTAGATTTTAGGTTTTCTCAAATTATACATAATGTTTACATCTCGTTAATTATCGTGTGTTAAAGAGAATATTGTTTATTTTTCATATTTAATTTTAAATATTGTCATACAAATTTAATGTGTTTGAAAATTACATAAGGAATGGATATTAAATAATATTTGTTTTTCTTGGATAAAGAAGAAAAAAATAGATTACATCAGAAAGAAAATTTAAACAAAAGGCAGTGGTGCCTAACAGGCCACCATTAGAGAGTTCAAAAATAGAAAAACATGTTTTATAACAGTAATAAAAATAGTAGTTCCAGGCCACCATTAGAGAGTACAAAAAAAGAAAAACATGTTGCTACAACAAAAATAATTACAACAGTTCTATGCCACCATTATATAGTACAAAAAGAGAAAAACATGTACAAAAGTTCCAATAACTAGACATACAACAAGGAGATCTCTTCCAAGAAGATACTGAACAACACTAATAACAAAAACTTGAAACACTGAACAACAACCATTTTGAAGAAATCCTAAGCATCTCAGCATCCAAAAAGGCAGAAAATCCTTCATAACCTCCAAGTCCTCTAGGAAACAACCTCCTTAGTAAGTTGCCTATCCTTCAATGGACTATAATTATTCTTGAACATTGTAGATAGATATTTCAATATCTTTGTTAGTTTCTAAATAATCTTGGATGTTACACCCCATTTTTTATTTACCAATTTACTTTTAACTTTACATTAAAATATAATTTTGGATGTATAATGAAGCCATTTTTCAATATTTAACATTATGGTGAAATTGAATGCAATAAGATGTATTTGCACTTTATGATTTATTGTTATTTATTCAATATTATGGATATGCCATAATTCTTCATGACTAACTATGTGAATGTTTCTTTAAGTGAAATGTAGGATAAATTTCTTTCCCTCCAAAGTGAGAAGGAGAGTATCACCCAAGAGAGGAGTATGGTCTGCGGATTAACTGGTATTGCTATAGGAGTTTACTCCCATCTGTGTAGGTCAATTTTAGACCCTGTTGAGTCAATTAGAGTTCAGAGTCGTCAATTGAGGTGATAGGGTAAGTAGAACCCGGTTGTTAAATGATCTTGTTTTCATCAATTTAAATTGATTGTGTGTGTGTGTGTATATATATATATATAATTGTATTTCATAATTAATTTGATCTATTTCATATAAAAGCTAACATAAAACCTAAAACCATTATTCCATCAATCTATCTCAATCATCATTGTTCCAAACCAAATATCACAACATAAAATATTTAATTATGGACTAGATCACATATTTACTAGTTCCCCTTGGATTGAATTATTCGCACAATTGTGTCATCTTAATTAAAATCAATTTTATTACCTTGTAAAGTTGGCCCTTTCCAAAAAAATTTGATAAGTGCATGTTAACTTGTAAGTGAATAGTTTAAATTGGGCACTTAAGGTTGTTTATTTAAAGACAAACCTTAGGATAGTAATAAGGGTTGAAGAATCAACTAATCACTAGAGATCAAGCATTGTAAAAGTGATAAAATTAGAGCATATCAACTAGCATTGCACTATAGCTAGTACACTCAAACATTATTCATAATATATCTTTCATGTATTTAATATTGTGAGACAAGAAATGGGTTTGACCCTATATAATCCAAAAGAAACTCACATAGGATAGTTCACATTGATTAGATGATGTACAAGTCGGTTTATTGTTTCTCACATGGAAAAGTTGGTCCAATGATAGTCAATAAGGTGGACTACCCTCTTCAAGTGGAAGGAGTAGGTGAAGAATGTTGATATTATATTTTAATGTTTTATCCTCATGGATGATGTTAGTATGGTGAATTTTGTTAAATTTTCCTCTTCTCAAGGAAGCAACAATGAATGATCTAAGTTTGAGACTCTCCTAGTGGATGCCTAGTAGTTCATGGTAAAGTAACCAATGTTATACACAAAGTGTTTAGGATGGAATTTCCTTTAGGAATGACCTTGGTTTTTCTTTGAATTTTGAGAGAATCTAAGCATGTTGTTACATGTTCTATGAATTCAAGGAGATTTTCTAATTATTCCAAATGGAAATTTTCCTATTAATTTCTTCAACTATATTTACTTGTTCTTAGATGATGGTTGTGGCATAATATTTTATATGAGAATTTCAATCACATTCTCCTTTGAATTTTAGAAGATCAAAGAGGGTTCTAGTAATATAACACTTCAAATCATATGATCTAAAGGTTCCTTTAAGTATTCTAGGTGTTTTTGAAGAAAGGGGTCATATATGGAAAATGGTGGTCCTTTAAAGGTGGAGCTTCTAAGTGGGGCCAAATAAAATTGATTGTTATAGAATTTTGGTTTTGGTTGTTGAAACCAAAAAGGTGTCACATAATTTTGGTTCCCAAATTCCCTTATTGCAATTTGGGAGGGGTCACATATTTTATGGCCAAACAAATCAATCCAATTTGATGGCTAGGAGAATGATTATCTATAACATGCTTGTTTTATTATATTGAATGTGAAAGCATGAATCCAAACAAAAAGTCTTGAGGAATTTAGAAGTTTTCTTAGTATCGTCCTCCTCTTCAAGCAATGTGAGGAATGAATCATCTTTAAAGTGTTTATTAAATAGCTATTGATAGGTGTTTAAAAGGAGAGATTTCCCTTTAACCCATTTCTATGAGATGGCATGAAAACAAGATAAGAAAAACCCTCAACAACACCGCATAGCATGGGGATGCAAGAGATTAAGCCTAACTTATAGATCTAAACAATCTAAACTACTCATATTGGACACCATTAATGATGAGCCAAGGAAAGACATCAACAAAAAGCATTTGGACTAACTTGATGAAGTTGGGATCAAAGCCAAGACATTTGAGCATGGAAGAATGAAATAACATTCAATTTCCATAGGCCTTCTCAAAGTCATTTTTGATAAAGATAGTTTATTGGTTTGATTTGTGTGGTCATTTTTCCCAAAGGACAATAACATTGTCTCGAATATGTTTTCTTATGTTAACCCTAGTTTGTGTAGTTCATACCACAATTAGAAGAAAATGATTGATTTGCATGGCTAAGGCATTTGAATTACCTTGTAAAAGGAATTCAATAAGGTGATAGGTCTCCAATTCCATATCATCTCAAGGTCCCCAACTTTCTGTATGAATTTGATATTTCCTTTGTTGTTGATATGACCTAAAGATTTGAAATTATAACTCCTCAACAAACTTTCTATAATAAGGGATCTTGTAGAATTCTTAGATAAAACCATTGTTATCAAGAGCGTTATCATTAATCATGCAAAAAATAGTTGAGCAAAGACCCTTTTGAGAAAAGAGTTTGTCACGGGATGAAATCCACATTAAGGTAAGACAACAATGAACCAAATCTAGGTAGGTCTTGAGGTCCACTTCCTATCTAGTAAAGAGGCCTAGGCTTGAAAACCCTTAGTTTAATGTTTAAAAAAAAATGCAATACATTAAGAAGCTTGGAGAAACAATACTCACTTCTTTACTACACTTAGTTTTTTTATCTACGTTTTGTATTATTAATTTATTCTTTAATTGATCAAAATTAGGGAGGTTATTATTGAGGGATTGCATTTTTATTATAGTATAGAACATTCTAGGTGCTTGATATATGATAACTTGCCATTACATTGCACTCACATATTCCCCTTGATTTATATTGTCATTTTTTTAAATTAAACATCATAGCATAAATTTTTGACAAAGATTTAACTTATCCTTTTAAAATAAATTTATAGGAAAAAAAATACACCCTACGATTAATTTAATGATCTATTTGAATAATAAATTAATAAATAATAATTAAGGTCTCCTCATGAAAACAATGTCTATCAAACATATCAAATGCACATTAATATTAATTAGTTGAAATGTCAAATCTAATATGTTTAAAATTTTTAACTTAAATTTTAATTAATTATTGTCATATAGTAAAATGTGCACCTAATATTCTAGAGACAATACGAGAAACGAATAATATTCCCATCATATTTGGAACATGAAAGAGAGAATGTTTTTAAAATTAGAAAAAGAACTTCTACAAACATATTTCAATTTGATAATGTGCACCCTCTTCTTACTTATAAAGCCTTGTAATTATTGAGTAAGCATTCATTAAAATATTACACGTGTCCATTTCATGTGCTAAGTATTTTCCTAATCGTTATAACATCATCCTCCATATATAGTTTTTTCTAAATAAAATGAAGTATGAAAAAAAAACAAGGGGTCTTACATAGCATAAAAGTTCAAGACTTTAATGCTCACTTTAGACTAGGATTTTATTAAAAAAAAAAAAATCAAAAAGCTAGAATAATTATTTAGAAATAACAAGAGTTTTGTTCTCTTAAGAATAATGGTAGGATTAGGTAAAAAGATTATTTAAGAATATAGAAATAAAAGTTTAATGTATAATTGTGAGTATCTACAAGATTATATCATGAAATTGGATATTTTTAGTTAAATAAATTTAATGTTGACTTTATAAATTAGACAATTAATCATGTTATGGATATTTTTGAGATACAAGAAATTGGATCTATGGATAAGATCTTTTATTATGAAGTGTATTATCCAAGGTGGATAAAACCTTAGAAATTAGATTTGTTGATAAATCCTTGTATTATGGAGTGTGTTACCTAGAGTGGGCAATACCTTAATTTCAACATGAGTTGCTCGACCTTCTTAGAAAGTTGATATGATTCTTAGCAAGGCTAACCTATTGCTTTTGACTAGAGTACATTTTCTTTTTGAGATTTGAATTAGCCTAGAGAGATTCCTACAAGGCGCATGTAAGGTTGTCATCTTCAACATGTTAGAGTAAAGTATTTGCATGATAGCTTCTAGAGGTTATTCCCATTTAAGAGGGATCCATGGGTGGGACCCAAAGATGTCATGCTAAGTTTAATTTTATGCAAACAAATGCTGAGTTAGAAGTTGCAACTCAAAGATATAATATATCATAGTTATTAGTGACTTCTTTAGCTAAGTTTTAGATAAAGAGCATGTTGTCGTCTATGAAATGGAAGTTAAGGGTTACAACCTTATTTCAAAGTGAGACTCTATTAATAATATTTTTTAATGTACATGTTCGATTAGGTATCCCAATGCATCATTAGTGAGTACATATGGAAATGGTGCTATCTAAGCCTAATGAATCACCAATGGAGAAAAGTTGCAAATAAGAAATCATTAGATGTTATACAACCATTGACATTAATCACTAAATCGGATTTGGATACATGAGTAGGTTAGCCTAAAACCAAGTCATTAAAGTGTTTTGTAAATAAATTTCTATATGATTTTATCATATGCTTTGTCAAATTCCAATTTGATCAATGTGTTATTTTGATATGTTTGTTTGGCCCATTGTATAGTATCACATGCCTATGTTAAAATTTTGTGGCATTTCTTCAATAGAGGAACTTTTTAAAGGATTTAAAATCTAATTTAAACCTACTTGAATAAAAAATATGATATTAATATATCAATTGTATAGTGGAGATAGTATCAAATAAGAAAGAGCACAAACACCATTACATAACGTTTATATAGAAATCCCCTTTTGGGATAGAAAAGAAACTAAAAAATTAATTATCTCACTAAATTAACACTAAAATATGCTTTGCACATACAATGAGATGATCAAGAAGTAATTTTCCATCACATATCAATTCTAGAGAAATTTCAATAATACTCAAGCATTATTTCCCTATACCAAAAACAACCTTAAAATAACTACTCAAAGCTCTCATTAAATACAAAAATACAAAACAAGTTTCTAAAGCCATGGATTAAACCACCATTCCATATCACTAAGGGCACCCATGTGATTGTTTATAACTCCCCTTGAAGTGGCAAAAATCCCAACACCCTATTTTCACATTCAAACATCCTTCTTACAAGATGCCTTACAAATTTGACACTTAGAACAAAAATAACATGTTCTTGTAACCTCTATTTGAATAAGTTGTCCTATGTGAAATCTAGCACTCATTTCCAAATGTGCTAGATTTATCTTTTTAGCAACCATTCATCCATGTCAAACTCCCAATGTTATATACAACATTCTAAGTGGTCCAAGCTTGTTCTATTTGAGTGTTACACCCTATTCCATGCTAATTTTACCCTAATAATTTTCACACATCTTTTATGCTACTTTGGGTCAATGTCTTAAATGCATGGTTCTAGTGCATCATTTAACCATTTTGGTGCACTCACTAACCCATGCCCCAATATTTAACTCAAATATAATGCTCTTCTTTGTTCAAAACCCCTCTAATCTATTTTCCAACAATGCACTCACCTTGGATGCAATTTATCTCTTGGATATAATCATTGACATAATTATGGTTTCTTCTTTTAAACTTCAAATTTTTACATTACAAGTCTAATATTTGTTAGACTTGACTATTACCCAATAGTGTTATTTGTAGATTTTTAAATTCACATGTCTCTAGTGTTGTGTAAATTAAATGATGTCATCCTAAGTAATTTGCACACAGGGTCAAACGAATAAAAAAATATGTGTTTTGACAAAAAGTATTAATGGTCCTCTCCTTTTGTAAGTACATTGGGTGCATTATTCACTCTATCTTATGTCAAGAAATAATAAGCTTCTTGACATTAATCAACATCTCTTATAAAGGCATAAATTCAAGGTATATTCTTTGGTACTATAACACGTTATCTTACATCAATAATTAGTAGATTCAATTATCAACTCAACAATATTTCATACCATCCTCACATGGGTATTTATTTTCAATCTATTATCTTTCTTTGTTTTACTATTAATTTACTCAAGACGCTTAACTAAGGTGCAAGGAAATCCTAACTTACATAGCAATCTCTAGAGTTCTCTTTAGCACCACCCTTGTTTTCCTTGCATTAGATAGGACTAGATGAATACTTCTTGTAGACTTATTTTTACAAAAAATAAGATCACAAACTTGTATGACATGGTGATAGATTTTGGATGGGATCATTGATCTAACATTTGACATCACAATTACAATGTGTATATTTTTAATGATAATTCATTTTAGCAAGATGTGATTATATGTATTTTAAAATGTTTGATAGATGCTACTCATTGCATTCTTTTCTATTTTACATGTTTCTATGTAGCATTCATTGTGAAATAGAGAATGATTTGTATAATTTAAGCAAATTTGTCATTTGTGTTTCTAAAAAAATATTTAATTTACATGTTGACTAAGCTTGTTTTACTTTGGAATCCATCCACCTAGTGATTTACATGCACATCTAAGTGGGGACAAAATGAAATGGTGAAAATTGTATACCCATGTCATTTTACCTTATGTTTTAGGCATGCACTTTGTTGGGGTGTAAAAAGTACAATAATAAGTGTATAAGTGATATATTCTTGAATGAATTTGGCTCATAATATTCATTTATCCCAATCTCATCATCATGTATCCCTAAAAATTTGGTTATATTTGGTGTTGATCCATAGGTCCTCCATTTATCACCCTAGATTATATGTCCAAGTGTGGAATTGACTCGTCAATTATGTAGTCATGGATCCGAACCTTGGAATTTAAGATTTAAATTCAAATAAAATACTATCAACTCCTTGCTACTAGTCATTATTAGCCAACCTAGTGCATGATATTGATTTGTGTGCTTGGTTGTTCTATTTATGGACATTCATTAATTCATTTTAATCACATAGGAATCCATTGAGCACATCTACATTTTGATTTTCAAAAGGAATAAAAGAAATCTAGTAGCATTATTAGCAAATTACATTAGCACACATCATTCTTGGCCCATTACATGCTTACATGTCTTTAAAACATGTCTTTGAATTATAAATGCATTCCAACTAAGGGTATGACTAAGGATAACATATCCCACATAATTCACAAGATTCAAAAAGGTGTTCCTAAACACTATTAGTCCTTACATAGATTCAAATGTCATAGGGTTGAGGCAAACAACTAACAATATTAAGTAATCTACTAGATCATTTATGCAAATTTTAGGTTCAATCTTGAGTGTTAGGCTCAAGTATGCACTAGAAAAGGTTAGGTTTACACCCCCATATATTAGAGTTAAAAATGTTCAAGAAATATGATTTGAACATTTAAATGAATTGTATTTTTTATTGTATTAGATTTCATAATTTACATACTATTTATTATGTTAAAATTATTCATAAACTTATGAAAATATGAGATCAATAGTTTATTTTTATTTTTATTTTGTATTGAATGGCGCAAAAAATATAAAGAGCGAACAATCATCAAAAGACAATTGAGGATAAGAGAATATCCAAAAAAATTACATGATAACAATTTTTTTTTTGAAATCAGTCAATACAAAGCTATAGATAAACAAAATAAGCAATCCAAGCCTAGTTGGGATACATGCAAACATAAACAATAAGTTAAGTACAATAAGTAATAAAGACTCATTTCATATATGAAAGTAGTCTTTGAAATTGTACTTTGAATAGTGTTTGTTGGCTTGAATTTGCAAGGTTTTCTCTTTGATTTGTTGTAGATAAAAAGTGGCCTTTATATGCCTCTTTGATAGAACCTAAAGTTGTGAAAAAATAGATGCAATTTGAAGATTTCAAAGTAAATCCTTAAAGTTACATTTTCCTTATCAATATTATAGTTAGAAAACACAAATTCACATCTAATTTTCTAAATATGCATTAAGATAGCATGTTTGATAGAATTAACAATCACATTATTATGCAATTATAATAAGAAAATAGTAGGTAAGTCTCTAAAATCAATAATCCATTATTTCTTGACAAAAAGGGAGCACCAAAAAATATGTTTCATAATTTAAATGCATTAATAAAAGGGGAAATTAATTGGTTGAACCATTATATATTTCAATCTATCCCCCACAAGCAACTTGCAATGTAATTGTTTTTACACCAACTCTTAAATTCTAAATCAACTTTTAATTTTCAAATTTACACACCTAATTTGGATCAAAATTTATTATTAAATTTGCATTGCCACTTAAAATTAATTCAAGAATTAAGAGGCTAATAAGGAAGGAATTGAATATAAGTTTTCTTTAGTGGAAGAGTATTCAAATAAATAGAAGACAGTGAGTGCCATTTTTTGAAGAAATTACACTCCATCGAAGTACATACTTTTGTAGTTAGATCCAAGAGAACTAAGACTACACAAAAGTAGACATTGTTTATAATTTGTGTTCAACTCAGAACACGATTTGATGACTTTCTAAGGTGACCAAATCAAGGCACTTAAATCCCAAATTTCACTAAACTATCAAACCCCTTTATTGAACAAATGATATGCATGCCTAGGAAAGTTGGTTGAAAAAGGCTACTCATGGTAATTTATAAGCTTATTCCACCAAATGGATGTAGAAGCAATGTTGTCATATTATAGGGAAGACTCTTTCCACTTAGGAAAGTGGAAAACATGTTTCTAGGATTTCCATATAGATTACAGTGGGAATGATCCTATAATCTTGAAGAAGGGAGAAAGAAGAATCTTGTCCAACCAATTATAAGTTATAATTTACCTTTGTATAAAGTTATTATAATCATTTGTCACATTAATTTTTTCATGGTTCCCTACCTTTAATAGCTCTACTAATCCACTTAGCAACAATACATAACCCTTGTGCCTTTGGATATATGATTTCCAAATTGCCTTTAGACCTCAATTGAATGCAATGGGATCAAGATGAAGTAATAAAACCAAAATTATCATCATACTTGGTCCAAACAAATTATAGAATTAGTTTATTCAACTCTCAATAACATTTAAGGTATCCAAAAAAAGATGAATAGTTCATGTGTGGTGATAAAAAATTTATTAGCAAATTTAATTTTTTCAACCAGAGATGATCATTTGTTGTCCTAACTAAACAATTTGTTCTCAATCCTATTTAAGAACTAGTTGCACATCTTTGAAAGAGGGACTCACAACCTAAAATGAATACCAAGATACTTGGTTATCTCCTTGTGTTTAATTTTTTTACACTCTTTAAGAATCGATTGTGGAATATGCCTAATTTAGGACATCAAAAATTTAGTCTTATTGTGCATTAATTGAATTGTGGATACAAAACAATGCAATTTTAAAATATCTAAGATATTATTCATTTCCTTCTCTAAATTCTATAAAAATAGCATGTTATCATTAATAAAGTGTGAGATGATAGAAATATAATCCAAGCTTTTGAGATTGAGTCTTCACCTTATATTGGTTAGTTATTGGAGCTCCTTTAGTGAATATCCTCATCTTTCATTCCCACTATAATCTTTTCTGTGTACAATCTCATTTGATTTCCCTAGAGCCATTGTATTTTCCATCCTTTCCTTCCCCAATCCTACAACACACCCACACATTTTTTCCATAGACCTTGAGATCATGTCAAATAGAGGCTAAATTTGACATTCAACCCTACCTGTCAACCAAATTTTTATAACAATTATCAATTATATGTTTCCTTTAAATAATATTAAGGAATATTTTATTTTTAAAATATATATTAAATATATAAGAATAATTTTATTATAATTTTATAATCTATTTAAAATCTCCTTTTTCATGTGATTACGTTATTTTTAAAAATTGATTGTATTTCACAAGACTAAAGCTTGAATACAACTATATGACCATCAAATTTAGGGCTTGGTGGTAGGTAGAGACTATACCATCTCTACCAAGCCAAATGTGGGTATAATCACAATGGGTACCCTACAATCCAAGGGAGAGCTTTTAGACTTCAATTTGAATAATATGAACAATGTCCTACAACATTTTTATTTTCCATTTTACTTTAGTAACTAGTTTATGAAAGTATTATAATAGAGAACAACCAACAACTTGATGTTAGATAATTGGTTAAGACTGAAATTTCTATGATGTTGTTTATTTATGCCATTCATTTCTCAGGCTATGTCTTATGCTTATATGAAAAATTTATTTGTGAAGAGCTAACACTTGAGAGTGTAATAATCAATAAACATAGACTATCAAGGCCTCACATTTTTGCAATAGTTATGATATCTTATTATTTTTTTCATATCTCTCGCCTTCACCTAACAACTATATACACTCACATAGGATATTGCATACATGGCCCTTAAGAATCAAGAAAACAATCATCTACACACAATGTCAATAGAAATTTTTTAAACCCTTCCCTTCAAACTATATTGGCACTTATCATTATTCGCAAGGTACATATTTAGATTTACATATGATTCAAATAGATTTTTTTGTTATATTTAAAGAAACTACTCCTCTTGCAAAATTATTTACATTTGAGTTTGTGTATTTCAAATTAATTAAGAATTACCTTAATTATGAACCTTTATCAGCATCTCATTGCACATTGAGTGTGATTTCTAGTAATAATGTATTGAAACATGGTCCTTGAAAATTCTCTCATTTCATATTTTTCCAACTTGAGCTTTAAATATGAAGTATAGTTTATTTGAAGAGATGCACTCTTAATAACCCCCAAAAATTGCATATCTTGTCTTTGAAGGGAATGTTAGAATAAAAGTAAAGGGTAAAAACTAAAGACAATTAAAGTATTATCATAGTGAAATTTGTATGTACGTATGCTATTCTCTATTATTTTATTTTTACTTCGAGGAAATTCCTTAATACACATGCATATTGACAAACAACATGATTATGTGTAAAGTTAGGGTTGTTCCCCAACCCTTTAACCATCCATATACACACATGCCCACATATTTATCCCCTAAATTATCCTTACACACACATAATTTGAATCATTTGCCTTATCCACACTATCACAATTATTCATGCAACTACCTTAATATCATTATTAGACAACTTAGATTTATCCATTTCATCATCCAAGCTCATTTATGCAATCGTGGGCTTGACCTCATCCTTTGAAAAATTCAAAAACTAAATTTAGCTAATTAACCCCCTTTATTTTCATTTCTTGATTTGACTATATGCATGTTTTGTGAAATTTGTTTGAAGGCATTCAACATATTCATTCTAAGACATCAAGGAATCTCCCATTTCTCAAGCATCTTAGATAATTTAAGGAGAAATCAATAGAAATACATTTCAATTAGATTCTTTAAAAGGAGTAAGAAATTACATAAGTCGTGCTCAAGCGCTTTAAAATTTTGTACATATTTTTTAGGGTTGACCTAGGAGAACATGTCTCCTTGTGATATAATGTCAACTCTTATAGGGTATTTATAAATACCATCATCCCTTGCATACTAGATAGGGAAAAAGTAAAATAAGATATGCCATATGAAACAAAAGTGTATAATTATACACTACACAAGATTAAATTTGGGCTCTAATGATCAATCTATGATCACAAACATTAACTAAACATACAAATTTGAATTATGATTTAGCAACACACAAATCTAATGCATATTTTGAGGCATTTATTAATAGAGAGATCATATTTTTCTAAGTAGACACCAATTTGATTTTAAGATACTCATTATTAGCACAGATTATATGAGATCATAAAATCAATTACTCCTAGATCTATTGCATTTACTTTCCTTAAATAGTTATTGCAATTATCAAATTTATCAATCCTAATTAAGATTAATTAGTTTAGTTTGATTTATGTTTAATTGATTTCAGATAATTAGTTAGCCTAGGTTTACCCTAATGGAAGTTTATTTTCCTTTACATTTTTGTGGACATGTCTAACCTTACATGACCTAGTCCTCTTCTACGCTTTCTTATCCATATAAGGGTTTTTCATTTATACATTTCTCTTATTTTCATAGAAGAAACTAATTATATATAATCTTATTTTTAGATATGAAACTATTTACATTTCATTACTCCATTGCTTTTATATTGTTAAATCTTTTTCTATTAGGGTTCTTGAGCTTTATTATGATATATTTTCCACTAACCTAGTTCCCACTCTTGGTCATCATTTTAGGGTTTTACTTTCAAATTTTATATATCATTGATATTTTAATTTTTCAATTTGAAAGTGTGTTTTTGATCTTTTATTTTCCTATCTTGTGTAATTACACAAGCTACTCAAGATCTTAATCTTTCTTTTTGAACAACTTCTCATCTAAACCCTAACATGAACAAAACCAATGAGAATGAATCTATTGTAATGCTCATAATGAGAACAATAAGGAGTATGATCATGATGCTCGTATGTGAAAAAATAAGATTTTACAAATGGATTAGCTAGTTTGGCTAATGTAGACAATCCTAAATAACAAGTGGAGGTGTTCATTAATAAGCCATGTGGATTACACACTCTGTAAGATATTTGTGCTAAACTTAATTCATCTATTGTGAATAGCACAACTAATTTCACCCATACTTCTATCATGTTATATCCTACAGTACTACTATTTATACTTCTATTCCCCATCCCTATAGTACCATTTCTACTAGTATCCCACCATTTAGTATACATCATGTTTCCATTTACCCTCCTCTTTATGTCTTATATCCTAGCTATACCATGTCTTGAAATACCCATTACCCAAATGATGTGCCACACCTCCAAGCTTATTTCATCCATGACTATAAGGCCTACCATTACTCTACTTATCCAAGCCAATTCCATACCCAATAGTATATGTTATACCATAAATGCCCAAGTAAGTATATCTCATCATCCATGCCACCATTCTAATTCATCACTTCATCCATCCATCTTGCATCTCATACAGGTATATCAACACACACCATTGCGGATCCCAATTTTCATTAGTCACCATTTTCTCCACCATCCAAGATGCACTATTTCACAAAATAGATCAAGTAAAATAGAGAGAAGATGCAAATATCAAAGGACAAGTGATGAATTTATGGATGCTAGATATATATCATGTTATCATTTGATATTATGATATATAAATTACATTTAGGTTTCATGGCATAAGTCAATTTCAATGTATGAAAAAGTGACCCTAATACCCATCTTAGATCCTATGTAATTGCATGTGTAGATTTTATTTACAAGGATAATGTATTGGCAAAGTTATTTCCATGCACATTAAAACATTATTATATTGAGTGGTTATGTTTTCTTCCTGAAGGACCCATACATTTACTTGATGATCTAACCAAAGTGTTATTACAATAATTCAAAGTTAATATGGGTCATAGAGTAATAGTTGTTAATTTATTTGAGTTTCCCAATGATGAAATAGAGATATTAGTGATCATTTATTCAATTCCAATCCTTGTTCCCTAAATTCACTACCCCCTTGCATTATCTTGAGTTGCAAAACATCTTAATCAAGGGACTACTTAAACTAATTCAAGAAAATACATATTTGAAAAATTATGCTTCTTTCATTGATTTGTGTGCACATGTTAAAGCTATAGAGGCCAAATTGCTAGTATGTAATACCTTTAACTATAGATCTTCATCTCAAAATGTTTCTTACCCTTTGAAATATTAAAGTAATAAAAATGAAGGGTAATAAAATGAAGGAAATATTCCTTAAATAGCTAGCACTTCCACCTTTCCTTCGTTTAAATCGAACTCTTTTAACAAATTTAGTAAACTTCAAGAATTTATGGATGATGCATTTTTAGTTGATTGAGGGTTAACTTAAATGCATTCACTCATATTTTTCCATTATATATGAATAAACCACTCCCTAAAGGATATATAATAATCAAGTATTTTGTAAGTATCATCAAGTTAAAGGGTATTACACACAAACTTGCAAAGGTATTAAGCATAAGGAGTATTCAATAGGATATGGAAGATGAATATATTTTTTAATACCAATTATCTATATCCTAGGTGATTTGGGGTGATGATCCTCTAGAGGAGGACCTAAATGTGTTGTATGTGTGGAAAATCAATTAGGCGGACAAAGGATTAGACATATAAGAGAACACAAACTAACTTTTTATTAATATATGAGTTATGTACATCACACACTCTTGAAGGAGATGTATAGTTATGTATTTACTTCTATCTATAATATTCTACTATCATGTCTACTTAAGTTATGGATTACACAATTATGAAGATAAAGGTCAAAACCCTAAATAAGGCATATCAATACAACACATGCAAAAGGGAAAGCTAAACCCCAAGAAATCTAAAAAATAAATGTGTAGTCAAACAAAATAGATTTAAAACCAGGTAACAATGAAGGAATAAACCCTAAGGTCAAAATTAAATCATGTAGGAATTCTAGGTTCGCCATAAAATGTAAGATAATAAATACACCATAAATACATATATCCTAGATAAAGTAATTAAATAATAATAAAACCTTAGGATAAGGATGTGGGACTAAAATAATAAGGGTGAAACAAAATATATAATTTAAATAAAATTAATGTAATACTTAGCTCAAATCTAGATGAGGAAATATACTATTAAATATGTTGGGAATTTACTTGTCAATATGTAAAAAATAGTGCGTTATTTGGATGAACCCATCAAAATCTGTAAATTGAGTGTATATTTCTGTAGAACCAATCTCTATGCTTATAAAAATGAACCTAGTGCATAAAAATGAATCTAACCCATATAAGTGAATTGTCAAAGAATTGATGACTATTGTAGATACTCCTTATCTTGTTGTACATGTGTCTACAGCTGAGTAGTGTGGAGATAAATCATTTGGGAACTTACTAGGCAAGGATTTGTTTCCATTTTATCGAGCCCCTCAATAGATTAATTTAATAACAATGAACAAAAAAAAAAGGCAACTAGCAATCATTTAATATTCTTAGGATGATGATGTTATTATGACGTTCTATGATGTTATCAAATGGATTCTCCTTGATGATCCTAGATGATTCCTCTATTGTTTTGAAATTAAAAAATTGAATGTCCTTAAATTTACAACAACAAAACACATATCCATAAAATGTGCACTAGGGTGACACATAATGACTAGCACAAACAAATAAACATGGTTTAATTTTAAGTTTAGTTTTGAGATTTAAAAGTTGAAGGTTTAGATCTATTAGTGGAAGTGAACTATCTCAAGTTTGCACCTATAAAATTGAACTAGATTGGTGAATAAGACATGTAGGGGTCATAACAGATTCCTAAAGATGAGTGGTGATAGGAATAAGCTAAGATAATCTTGAGGTCAATAAGACATTTGGGGGTCAATAACAGATTCCTAAAGATGAGTGGTGATATGAATAGGCTAAGATAATGTGACAAGTTGATTTTTGCATACAAAATATCACTTGTAAACTTGCTATTACATGACAAACAATTTAATTGAAGTGGCCCAAAACATCAATCAAAAGGACATGAATATCCAATTATAACCATTACTACCATGTATATAATATTATTTATACAACTTTGTTTAATATAAACAATATAAAAGCTTAATTGCTATCTTTATACAAAATGAACGGTCAAGTATGCTACAACATAATCCAACCTAATATCAACTCTAATATAATAATCCTATGCAATTGCTTAGCTGATTTTATCTTAGTGAAATTATAATTTATTTAATCATATAATTTTAATATATGTAGATAGATGCAATAAAATAGAAAAGAAAATATATATTAAAAAAGAAAAAGAAATATGTACAAACATATAACATAGTTACTACCTAATATTTGAACCCCATCTATCCGCAACCAAAGTACATTTGATAAACTCTACCAACTATACTAAAAAAAAAAATTCAAAATTATTTCTTATACTCAATAAATAAAAAATTTACATAAAACCACATATACCCAACAACTCAATGGGAGACCATCATGTAAACATCCCTCTCACATTAATAACAGCCACCTAAACTTTATGTTCTTTTCCACCCACTCGCTTTAAATGGCTATATTCCAAACGGGAAACATAAAACGCAATGTGACGGGAAAATTATCGTTTATCTCCCCATCAACAAACGGACAGCTAAAAATCCAAACGGCCGAGTCAGCATTCTATAGGAGAGTTCTCTGGATGACGTGACAGTCACACGCGTGAAAAATCTATTGCGTATTCCCACGTGTGACTGGACCAGATCGATAACGTACCGTGGGGCATAAGAGATCTCAGGTGTTTTTTTGGCCAAGTTGTTAGGTAAGAGATCAAACAATTGTTTTGAGTTGTTTTTTGCCCTTTAAAGGAAGGTTTGGTGGAGAAAAGTTAGCGTCATATTTATTGCACTTCTAGAAACTTTTGTATTGTGGCCTACAGTTAAGAGACTGTCAAAAAGTTGGCGTCATATTTAGTGGAGTTCTAGATACTTTTGTCTTGTGGCCTAGAATTAAAGAGACCGTCTATTGCTCATTTAACAGTTTGATAGTGAAGTTGTAGAAATTACCTAGTTTTTGTGGGCTTTGGTGACGCCAATTTTGACTAGACAAATTTTGTTTTCCACTTGCAAGTAGAAAAAGGAATACAATATTTTAGTGATATATGGGTGACATATTGCCAACAAAAAATCTTTTACTCGATCTTGTTTTCAGACATTACTTACTAACTACATTTTCTAACACACCTAAACTTTAATTATTGAATGACGAGATTTTATTTGTATAGTTGTTATCACATCAAATCAAATGTGAACATGTGTAGACTAATTCAATTGACATAGAGTCTATAGATAAAATATAGAAGCAAAAGTCAAGGCCTTAATTCCTCCTCCTACTACATAATAGACAAGTAATGCTACACCAAATGTCAAAACATCTACACTGTTCTAACCTTCTTGTTATCATTTTCAAATAACATCCTCTTCTTATTTTCTTAGCTTACAATCTCAAACACATTTGTTTAGTATTTTATTATGTTTTGACTTATATTCCGAAGGGAAAAACACTTTAAAATAGAGAGCATGTAGCATATTGCATAATAAACTTGTAAAGTTCATTATTTTTAGTTTCTCATGTTACATGGTTTTTGTCTTTCTTAATGTTGAGTATCATAGTGTTTCAGCTTCACCCTTATCATATGGGCCCAAAAATATAGTTTCCCTCTTTCATATTTATTTTATTTTATTTGAGTATTTATGTTGTTCTATAATTCTGGGGATGATATAAAGTACTAGAGTGCTCTAAACTGACTCTCATCATGTAGCTCCAAAGTATAGTTTCCCTTGTTCCATGGTTTCTACCTTTCTTTATGTGTATTTGTGTTGTTCTATAATTTAGTAGACAATGCAAAGTATTAAAGTGCTTCAAACTCATTCTCATCATGTTTATCGAAAACATCATTTCTAACACAATCTAGTTAACAAGATCCAATGAAAGACAACCTAAAGCTAGCAACCTACAAATTCACCCACAAATTTGTATGTCCGACGGAAACAAAATGATATCATGTTCATTATTTTTAAAAAAATCTACCATCATATTCTACAAGTTGAAAAGAGACTAAAGTCATTACACACATATAAACTAGCAAATAGATTGTTCTACACCCAAGACAAATGATTTTTTTATGATCTAGGTATTCCTTCTTTTCTAGGCTTCCCCTTTTTGAGTGTATATATTGAGGGTCTCATTTAGAGCCTATTAACCAATTCTCCCTACAACTAGGCTCTTCTTGGCCTCTCTTTATCCTATAACTTCCCTAAAAAAGATATTTTCCTTTCTTGATTGAACAACGTTTAGATCTACCGTAGGTAATGGTCCAACCATTTTCTCTATTGCTATGAACTCTAATGACATGCACAACCACCAAGAGACTTAGCATGAGATAAATTATCCTCTACATGAAAAGAGAAATTGTCACTTCATAGAAGATGATTAGTCATGACAAAGAGTGAGCAGTTGTCAAGTGATAATGAGTTATAACACTAATGCTAACCAAAATGAGAAAATAAAACACAACCCCTATGCGAAGACAAACAAATACCAAAAAGAACAAGACCACCAAATTTGCACTCCTCTACTACCCAAAATATTCCACCTTTTATGTATGCCAATTGTTGGGTGAATGCCAACAAGAAGACATGTAACCAAGAAAATCACATGACCCATAATGACAAAGTAGAGACATAAAATTAGTTGATATGGACAAAAGACATTTACAAATATCCCTTGCAGTCCACATCATCATTTCTTCCACCTTGTATTTTTTCCTTGTTGTCAAAGTCAAAATTGCTAGCAAATTTTCCTAAATGCCTATCAAAGTTGCTTTGCTACCAAAGTTAGAATAAGCTACTGCCAAATGATAATATCGTTGAAGATGATATAAATCACTGTCAAACATGAAACTTGAGTTATTCTAAAAGATGTAACTACATTTTTATTATTATTGAAGTTAGCTAGAATGTTCTTTTGGTTCCTAAGACTCGTCTTTTCATACCATTTCTTCAAATACCAACACAAATCCAAAATCTTTGAAGCTACATTTTATTTTATTTTTTGTGATGTAAGATTGCTCATGGATCTAGATACTCCTACATCAAATTATGCAAAGGTATATCAAACTTTAGCTACCTTGCAACCTAATGATTCCTTTGTGCAATTCAAAGTTTGCTCCCACCAACTTCCCCTTAAGACACGTAAATAAAATTTGTTTCATCAGTTTTAACCTGTCATCAATATTAATACTTATAAGCTTAAATCAGATTAAATTACATTAAACTAAACTTATTTTACATGATTTTGAAACTCACAATTTAAAAATACTAAAATTTTAAATAACTTATTTTAACAATATTCTATTCAATTATTTCACTCAATTCAAAAAACAAAATTATTTATTATTATTATTTTCAAACACACATTTTCAAAAATAATATTTAAAATCAAATTATATAAAAATTAAAAAAATCTAAATCACACAATTTTTTATTCAATAATAACAATCTAAGTCACTATAAATAAACTACGAAAATATCATATATCTATCTATATAAAACGTCTTTGACAATATTTAGTAAGAAGTAAACAATCCATAAAATAGAAACCCCCCCAATGGAAATCCCACATTATTTCTAACCACCTAAAACATTTTTTATTTATTTTTCCAGCTTCTAGAAGCTTTATTATCTTAAGATAATCTGTTTGTCAGTTGTACAATTTGGCGGCAAAATTAAAAACGAATCTATTTTTGTACTTTTCTGTAATAATAGAAAGTAGGTGGCCTGTGAAATCATGAAAATTGACTAGAGAATCGTGAAAATACAGCTTGCCTTCCAGATTTTTAACTTTGACATCTTTTGTATTGTTGAAAACGACCCACGCGCTCTGTTTGGAACCGTACAATAACTTTTGAATATTATTATTATTTTTGAAATAAATGTAAGTGTTTTTTCTTCTAAATGGATAAGAATGTTGATTTTATCGTATCTTATTTAATAGGTTTGTATTTTCATAGTCTACAAAGATGATTTTGAAGTTTTTGGATTTAATTGTCAATAATTTTAATATCATAAAAGTCTATACGAAGAATAAAAAAGTACATGAATTTTTTTTATTCAATTAAAATGAGTTTGATTTTTATTAATGTATTTCAAAATATGTATTAGTTTAGTATTTTTGTGTTAGATTGATATTTATTTATTTTTAGAGTTGAAAATTTTTGGTGGGCAGTTGAAAGTGTTGGGTGTTGAGGTTTATTAAGGAGTAAAAAATGTTTAATAATTTTGATGTTCATATGGATTGTATTGTTTACTTTTTTAGATCCCATAAATTGATTTTGTTAAGAGAATGTTTAAAATTGTCATCATCATAAAATGTGATAGAAATGTCATGAAAATTTTAATTTAATGTGTTGGTGTTAATCTATACAATATATTTAACTTTTGTATCAAAACATAATCCTTCGAAATCCTCTTATTTCATGTTTTTCTAATTTGTTTTTACTTATGAAGTACACTAATGCATCCATTGGATGCATTTAAAAAAAAACTTATTTAGTCAATTTTTTTGTTAATTTGGCTTTGAATATGAAGTACAATTTATTCAAAACATTATACTCTTTAATTATTAAAAAAACTACATTTCTTAGCTATGAAGGGAATAGAAGAATAAAAAAGCCAATACTATAAATTAAAGATAATTTAAATACATATTATTAATGTTAAGGCACAACATTTTATATTACCTTTTAATTATTAAAACTAGAATTCAAAATCAAATACTTGTAAATTTTAATTTATATTAAAAGAATAAATACAAGTTTTTAATAAGGAACTAACTTTTTAAGGACTTTGTATTGTACTAGTGGAATATAATACATAGGATGGGATTACATGTAATCTTGTATACACCACATTTAGAAGCTCCACACTAAGTTTGAACTCATAATAGATCTTCATGATGACTTATAATAGAGTCTTATTTTAATAGGAACTCAAGCAAGATTGCATACGTGGTATAGTGGAAACCAAACACCCCCTAGAGTATAAAAAAATTGGCTTATGTTCTAGATTTGATTTGAACATATGCTCTATAAATAATGTACTTGTCATAAGTAATATATCTCCTTTGTTATGTGTGAATCTAGACCTTAGTAGACCCTTGTTAGTGAATATTCTACTAGCTAGAAGGACACATTCTCATGGTTTAACAACAACTAGACTATGGATCAACAACTACTAACACGGTCACCTCTTCTAAGAGTAATCATCTTCTTTATTAATTGAAACCCTATTACCTAGATTAATTCCTTGGACACATGATTGGAAATAAAATGATTAAAACAAATAAAGATAAATCACTTGTAAGACTTTCAATTAAAGAAAGAGTATAAAGTTGGTACTACAAGGATTTCGTACACGTACTCAACTTTAAACATTCCTAAGAGGAAGGACCTACATAGAAGATAGCAACCAGTCCAATTGAAGATAACTAACATGTCTTACTAGTAACTCATTTACCTACATTTTTATATAAACACCTAAATGAATTAGGTGAACACTTTGATCATCAAATCCTAGTGATGTACAACTAAACCTAACCATTTTTTTGGTCCTACAACTCTTTTGATCTAAAAAATGAAACTCAAGTATAGAAATAGAGGTCACTTGGGATTGAGATGAGACATCTTGATTTGGGCTTTTGGCAAAGAATGTGATTTTGTGATTAGTTCTAGGCATTGTGGTCCTCATAAATGCAATTATGTTTTAATGGAATAAATAATATTATGTGGCATCAAAAGTGAAAATTGATTGCATATTTAGATTCCTAGCAACATTTTATGCAATTTAAAAAAAATGACACCTTATTTCAAGTACGTATGCAATAGCTATGGATTTCAAAAGAATTAATTCAAAAAAGGATTAAAAAATGGCTAATTCATCATGTAAGAGATAAAAACGGGTTATTCTATAGAAAGAGGTGAATTCATTATAGATGAACTAAAGCATGGAATTTGAAGTGTTTGGTCTTTTTTCTTAGACTTTAGGTCTTAAAATTGTGGCTAGAATTGATATTTTCCCAATGCAGCCTTCCCAGAGGCATTAGTAGTGAGAAAGGAGCATAAGATATGATGTATTAAGCATTGGGAGTTGAGAAGTGAACCCAAAGAGAGGTATTTCATACTTCATTCAAGAAGAGTGAAGGTTGTATTGGCTAGAATTGACCATGGTATTGTTATATGAGACTTGGTGATTTTTTAGATGCTTTCCTTAGTGGATATAGAGGACATGTACAAGGATTCAAGATGAACCACATTTATTAGCATCCAACACAATCTAGGAGGGATTGTTATAAAATCATACTTTAGTGGGTTTATTGCTAAATATTTATTCCTAAATTAGGTTTATCTATGTCAAACAATTATTTCATGGTTCATTTGTCATTGTTCTTGGTTGTGTTCATTACTTTACAAGTTGATAAATTGCATAAGCATGTATCTAGAAAAATAATAGATATAATTAAAATTTTACATTTGAAAAGACCTTCACATGACCAAGATATCAACCTTTATGTTAGATTGTAGAATGAAAAATTTCATTGGAGTAGGGGAAAATTGGTGGTCAATTTTGATGTGACTATGATAGATAGGTACACCACTAGTGGTTATATTGATTACTAGGGGTTATCTCTAATGACTAGAAAACCTTTGGTGGTGATCTCATGACTTGGGCTAACAATAGTTATTAACAATGACTTGCAAAAATGATTAGTGGTTACAAGACCGATAGTGGTTAGGTTGGTGGGTCTTGAGAATGTGGATCCCACATATTAGTTAAATATTCTCTTAAATTAGATGAAATGTGTTCAATTTATACATTAATTTTTGTGTTGGGAAGACCTTACAAAATTCAAAAGAGTTAGTAGGCCTATGCATTGAGGAAGTATCATAAGGTAACCTCATTGACTATTGAAGATACCTATAGAGTTAAACAAGTTGTTGGAATTGCCAATGGAGAGTAGGACACTAATGTGTAGAGGAGGGAAAATGGTAAGCACGAATCATTAATAGGGGAGAATGATGTGATTATTAGACTAACCATATATGGTAAACAAATTAATGTTTCCAATAGAACAATGATTCAAAGAGGGTATGACGGGATACACTAGGGTTCTCAAAAACGTTAAAAAATAAATTCTCCAACCTTATACTATAGATAGATCTTCATCCATGAACTAGAGATAAATGAAAACCTTGTACCAAAAATAATAAGTATGGCCTTATACCTCTAAATAATGAATATGCCACATAAACATGTACCATGCATGAACTAAATAAAATCCTTTAGGCTTCCTAGCTAAAGCGCTTTGAAATGGACTAGTTCATAATCAATCTTAAGGTTATTTGTGTTAATGAGCTCAATGGAATAGTCAAGTTTATTCTAGGATGCATCGAAACTCATGCCACTTGCAAAAATTAATCGCACAAACACATGCCAAAAACTCATATGAATATTAGATTTCTAAAATCTATTTTTGGTGAAATGAAAACCCACCCTAACTTTCTTGAGCCTTCCAAATACAATGGTCTAGCCCATAAATATGTATGATGTTTTGAATGGTAATTCACACCAAAACTTGAAAAAATAAGATCTCTATGTTTGTCATCCCAAAAACACATTTATATGTAATTGGGCATTCAAATTTATACTATAAGCAACTACATAATCTATATCAACATGTGCATGTGCCATAGCAAAATGATAATGTTCACAATGCACATCAACATTTTAGGATGACTAGGAAATGATATTTATGATGAATATCCTTTGAAAAAGTAAATTATTCTTTTTGAATTTAGAAGGTAATAAGATGTAGAAGAACCATGAAAAGATGAACCATATTTAAGAACACTAAAAACAAATGACTTCAATTCAACATTCTTCACATAAGCACATATTCATAAAACTATTTAGATATACACTATCTTGAGTGGATGAAACCAATATCTTAATAAAATTATTCTACAACACATCATCATAATGTTGATGGTATAACTTAACATATAAACATTGAAATCTAAATAAAATCATGTATTTACTCATTATGTCCTTGAGCATAATCAAACAAATTTAAAATAGTAGTTTTTAGCCCATATTAACTTTTAATTGCTTAAGAAATGTCTTGAATAATTCCTCAAAGGAATGGATAGACCCATGAGGTAAAGAGAAAAACCACTCAATAACATAATAATTCAAAATACATGGAAGTAGTTTAGCCAAAAGCTTATTTTTATACAAAGTCTAAACAAGCAACAATGACAAATCTCAAATGTTAAATAAGACCACCTTTACCATTGTATGTTTCATTATGAGGTGCTACAAAACCACTAGGTAAATGATAATTAATGAAAATCTCAAAGTCTAGTGGTGTATTTTGTGCCTCGACACATTTATATTTATCTTGAAAACTAGACATGGTATTTAACTTACTCTTTTCCCTCTCTAGCCATTAAATAAGTGCATCCAAGGCAAAAATAGGGATGGTGGTAATAGGAACATGAGACACAAAATGTGGGGTATAGGTAAGATGATAATGTGAATGATAATAAGGCATATACATAGCCATGATGGGATGAATGGAATGTGGTATGCAATGAGACATGAAAGAAGGCACACATAGAAATAATAGGAACAAAGAGGGATGAAGACACAACATTAGTGGAGGAGAGGGAATGAACGTGGTAGATGGAATACTGGGAGCATGGGTAGTCATGGGACTAGTAGGGGTAACATGGAAGGTAGGTGAGACAATAATGGGATGGGAGGAAGGAGCAAATGCATAAATCTCAAGATGGGAAATAGATATAACGATAGTATTTGACATGGAATGGGAGGTGTAGATAAAGACATACCATATTATGGAGTAAAATCAAGAGGAGGTTGAAAATTGGAAGTGAATTGGGTAGGATGGGGAGAAAAAGATGCACCATTCAAAGAACTATAAGAGGTAACATTAGCAACAATTCCATGAAGTAATTCTAAACAAAATGGTTTATTGATCAATGAATCATGAATGAGCTCGATCAAATGTGTGTGACTATCCACATTGGCTAAACTAGCAAGCTTGTATAAATTTTTGTTGTTCCAAATGTTCCTTCTGATCAAGATTTTAAACTTTGAGCTAGATAGTAGTAGTAACAACATTAGTGACTATATTAAGACCATCAAAAATACCATCTTAGTAGATTAGGCTATTTGAGAAAAATGAGGATGTGGTTGAAACATTGGCATGAAAACAATGAGCACAAAATCCTAAAGGATAAATGATATAAACATAAAGTAAGGTTTGAGATTTGGAGATAAACCAACAAATGACACCATACATGTCAAAATGAGGGTGTGTATAGTGGGATAAAAACACGACCACAATGAAATACCAACATGCAAAATACACAAAATAATAATGCCTTGCCTAGATGAATGCTCATAAATTATAAACTAATACATATAGCTTTGGTTCATCTCCATGCCTACATATTTAATCTATGTGCCTACATAAGTGAACCTAATGCATAAAAATGAACTTAACCCTTATAAATGAGCTAGTAAAGAATTAATGACCATTATAGACGGTCCTCAATTTGTTGTACTTGTGTTTGAAGTGGGGTAGTGTTGAGACATTTTCTGGGAACTTATTAGGAAATGATTTATTCTTGTTTCGTTAAGCCCATGATCCACATAAAATATGCATTAAGTCAGTTCACAACAATTAATAGGAAAAGGTTGACAAGGTTTCATTGACTATTGAGATTTAAAAATTTACGGTGTACATTCACTTGAGCTAAAATGACATGGGTCAACTCCACCACACTTGTGAATACGAATTAAAATGACAAATAAGATATCTAAAGATCATACTAATGTCTTAAAAGCGAGTGATAATAAAAACAAAATAAATAAATCAACTATTTCTTACATAAAAATATACCTCTTCCAAACTTTTTGTTGCATGAACAACACTCTAATCAAAATGACTAAAAATAAAAAGCACAAATATACCATTTCCATTTTCCACCATTACAACTTTATATAAAATCTTTTAACTACAACTTAATATAAAAATATTATAATTTAATTAATATCCTTATATACATAAATGATTGATTAACTTCCCTATAAAGTTTAATAACTCCCTCTTATAATCAAAATTTTAATTTTCAGATTTAAAATTAGAATATACATCAAATAACAACATCTATAAATTTAATTAATATCTTTATATACATAAATAATCAAATAACATCATCTAACATATAAAAGGGTATCTATTTATCAAGCCTTAATAATTAATTAACAGAAATTCTAAATTTCAATTAATTAATAATTTACATATCGCATATCCCTCGGCATCTCTTACATAAATTTTTAAAAATATAGGTATATATAGTTACGGTCAAATGAGCATCCACGATACGTAGTCAAGTCCGCTACAACTTAAGCCAACTAATATACCTACCTACATTTATGTTCGTTTTGACGGCAAATAATTTTTTTTTTCTTTCCTACCCACGCCAAACTGACGCGTGTCCACTCACTCAGAAAGTTCTAAGGATCTTAGTCCCCCACTAATCCTCATCCAATGTACCTTCCAAACGGAAAACAAAAACATAAAAAGCGATGTGACGGGGAAAATATTCTTATGTTTCCCCGTAAACAAACGAACGGCGAAAAATCCAAACGGCCGGGTCAGCACTCTACCGGATAATTATCTGGATGACGTGGCAGTCACAGGCGTATTAACAGATGGTCCATTCCCACCTGTCACCGAACCAGTTCGAGAACAAAGCGTGGGGCAAAAGAGAGCTCGTGTTTTTGACCAAAGTTTTCAAAAGTAATTTTACTTTGGAAATAAAAGCAAAAATCTTCAAGCATCGAATAAATTTGGCGGCGAAAAAAGTTCCCATAGCCCGGATAAATTGGGGGAAATTGTGATATATTTTATTGGTGTTCTACAAAGTTTATTTTTGGACACGTATTTGTAGTCTAAAGTTTAATGCTGTATATGCTTGCCAGTCTGACCGGCAGTGAAGTCTCAAAACTTGGCCGTACTTTAGCGGCGGAATTAGTACCAATTTTTGTGATTATTTTATTTGAGATATTTAAGAATTTAATGATTAGCCTATTAGCACGGCCATGGAAATCCTCAAAGTTTCAGTGGGTTATTATATTTTGTTTTATTATTATTTATTTAAGATTTTTTATATTAAATAGTTGTTTGGAATAATCAGTGAGGATAATTGTATATTTCTTGATTATATTATTTATTATGGTTGAAACTCTTGGAAAATGTGATATAAGGGACAAGGTTAAGATTGTGTCTTAAGCAATTTTGGTAAAATGGATACCTCAGTCTTTGATCTCAACTAAAAATATATCAACATAGGCTCGTGCTCTTGGATAGTTATAATCTTGTGGATGATATAAAATCCTCCATTAAAAAATATAAGGGACAAGGTTAAGATTGTGCCCTAAGCAATTTTGGTAAAATAGATACCTCAGTCTTTGACTCTCAACTAACAAGATATCAAAATAGGCTCGTGCTCTTAGATAGTTATAATCTTGTGGATGATATAAAATCCTCCATATATATATAATTCTTTTCATTATTTTGGATGTTGTTACATTAAGAGTCTTGTCTTTCAGATAGATTGTATCTGATAATGTCCACAACAATTAAAGTTAGTTTGTTTTGACTCCACACATTTTTAAGACAACTAAATTTATATTATTTTAAAATTTTTGTGGAACTTGATTTCTAGCAAAAAAGTTTGTTTTTCAAAAACTCTTGGAGACAAGTTCTTCTGTGGGACATTATTCCATCTTAAATACTGGACTTTTATTATATATTAGTATAAATATCTTAAATACAACCATCTAAAAAACACATACAGATATCAATTTGGACCTATTTTACTTTACTTTAAAATTATTTTAGTTGCTACATACATGAAGACATAAATTTTATGTGCTATTTATTTTGAAAAATATTATATATTATTAAATATTAATAAATTGACACTTTAATGATAATCAAATTTAAGATAAAGATTTTTGTGAACATACCCACCAAATTACATTCTACCCTTTACTACTATTGTAAAACATCTCTTGACATTAATGATGTTGTTACAACCATACAAATCACCTAACACAATAGAAAGACAAGCCCATCCATATATAAAGGCTACTGAATCCAATTAGTACAAAACTTAATAACGAGAAAAGAAATTGCATTAATTAAACAAACAATTCTATATCAAATATGAATAAGCTACACCACTAATCCTCCTCCTCCTCTTATTTTTATTTTTTAACTAACATCTTTTTTCAATGAGAGCTTGCTGCTTTTGGATTAAACTATGTTAGTTTTTGAATCAATGTTTTAGATCACATTCCGTGATCCATTATTAGGATGCAAAAAAGTTTTTGAATCAATGTTTCAGATCACACTCTGTGATCCATCATTAGGATGAAAAAAGGTTTTTGAATCAACGTTTCGGATCACACTCTGTGATCCATCATCATGATGCAAAAAAAGTTTGTCAATGCAACATTTTGCACCCTGATGATGGATCAAGAGTGCGATCCAAAACATTGATTCCCAGTTTAATTCAAAAGTAGAAAACTCTCAACATTAATTCAAAAACTAACACATAATTTAATCCAAAAACAAAAAAATCTCATCATATATATTGTGAAAATCTAATATCTTTGATCCTTTTTCAAATTCTTTACCTCAAGATCTAAACTTATTTTAAAACACTTTAGGTATTTCAATGAAAAAGAAAAATCTCATACCTTTCTAAAGTTTACCCTACCTATCCTTAAGAAGAATTAATTCCATAGTTTTCTTTGGTCTTGATTTCCTTGTCAAAGGCACACGTTTATCAACTCCATAAATGTCATTTTGTTTTCACATTAAGAGAGTTGGTTGAGCAAGCATTTTCAACAACTAAGTACCTAACTCATCAAAATCTAGAAAAGCTTGGAAATTTGATTAGATATGTGTTCAAACATCGTTCTTTAAAATTCCTTCAATTTATTTTTAATTTATTGATAAAAATTAGAGTTAATGGAAATTTTGAAAAAAACTATTAAATTGACTTTTGCCATTAATGAAAGCTAAGGTTCAAATCTTACCGCAACCGTTTTGCTCCAAATTGATACAGTAATATAAAAATGACAGGTTGCTCAGGCAAAGAAGGTTGCCCTGTCTTTTGGCATGGAATAATGCACATCATACTAGAAGCATGTTCTTACTTAATACATTTGTCAAAGGAGAATCTTTAGTTTTGTAATAATCATCTGATTTTGATGGGATTTGACCATGAACCTTTGTGGCTACGCAGCTCGCTTGATGTTTCTCTAATTCTGTGCAGTAAAATATTTATTTAGATTTCTTATTCAGCAAGCCAAAAATTTCTTTATAAGCAAAACTTTTAGAGTAGATATAGTTGTGCTGTGTTGATCTGCCTCTCTTTGGTAGGAAGGCATAGTGGTTTTTGTGAAGAGTTTTAGTAAATACTGTTTGGTTTCAAAGAATTTTGGAAACCGGTGACTTTTGCGAGGAATCTTGAAGAAAGAGTTATAGTTGTCGAAAATTTTGAGAAATATTGGTTATTTTGGGAATTAGTGGCTTCTCTGGAGATTTTTTGATCCTTTTCGGCGAAGTTTGTGAGAGAGTTACTTTTACTAAGGATTTTCAAGATCAGACGTTTCTTGCAAAGAATTTTCTTAATTAGCGAGCAGTTCCGTATGTTTTGCTTCGAAATCTTTGCAGGTATGCGTCGATCTTACATTCTCTTAGCTGATTAATCCAAATTCAAGATAGAGTGTTGCTTAAATAGCCCTTCGGAACCGACTTCCAGTGGTTTTGAACTCCAGAGATGTATATATTGTGCTTTTTGTTTAGAAAAGGAGAAGAAACGAAAGCATTATATGTATGTGATCTTTTTTATTTTAACATATGGAATACTAATTCTCGCTATGGGAGAACATTTAGAAGTGACTGGGATTTTCAGCTCTGTTTTTTTTTTGTTGATTTATCTCGATATTTTTAACTTTACGGAGTTTCGGTTCTGATCTTATTTTGCTTTATTTAGATATTTTAATTGTTTTCTTGATCTGTGTACTTCTCTGTCAAATCTGACAGAAATGCACAGATCCGTTCATTTTAGTATTGCCTGAAGAGGCTCAAATTTCCTGTCAGTGCTTTGTACGGGACGGTGTACATGTAGTCCAGGCTATCTGGAATGCACTTCAAACTTCTTGGAGTGAATCGGCACCTTTCACGTCAGGGAATTTTCATTCTTTGCTAGATCTCTGTACTTTTCTGTCAAACCCGTACAAATCTTTCAAATTTTGTTCTTTGCTTATTTTTAGTGTTGAATAAAATAATTTTAGTTACTTAGGCCTAATTCCATCAAAGCAAAAGAATCAGAGAATGGCACCAAATGGTTACAAAGACACATCCCCCATTGGCGGCATTCTTACAAAAGTCAAGGGATAAAACCCAACGTTACAAGAGTAGAAAGAAACTTCAAGACTGTATCATTTGACAGTAGTTCTTCTGCTATTGATAATCTGCACTTGTGTTTCAAATCTGTACTTATTATCATTGTTGAATAAAATGAAATGATTTAAAGTATGCCCCAGAAAAGAAACTTCAAGACCCTCATAGGGATAATCTTTCCAGAGTCCATGTTATTAAAATCACGGATGCTTATAGATTCGTGTGAAAAACTGTGACATAGTGTCTTTCAGAAGCATTTATGATTTTAACTTCTAAACCCTGCCAACTTCTTTTAAGTGTGGTTGTTAGGTAATTGATTCTGTTATAATGCACAACATCTTATTTCACTTGAGGGAATTGGAAAGTTGCATAAATCTTACAGCAGATTACCTAGTTTTATCTTCATGTATAGCCAGTAGAGCTAACAAAAGTGCCTTTGACCCAAGAGGCATTGACTCAAAAACATTTTTGCACCTTTGAAACTGCTTAGTGCTTGCCTTAATGTCCTCTTACATATGTGCCTTTGCCCAATAGGGATTGACTTAACATCTTGCACCTTTGATACTGCTTAGTGCTTGCCTTAACAATTTGCATGTAGTATTTGTAGAAGTGCAGCTATTTGAAGTTTATCTGTTTTAAACTTCGGATTATTTCCACGATTTCTTGTTTTTGAACAACTCTGGATAATACTGTGCCATCTCCACTTTACCTCCATGGATAAATTAGATGATAAGTATTACTTTTCATTATTTTGTTTATGAATTAAAATGATAAATAACAAATGCCTCAGGAAATGGCAGAATTAGCTCTGTTTAGCCATGTGATCAGCTTAAGTAATTATCTTTTTTCAGTATAATGTAATTATTGAAACTATAGAGCTTCATTTTACAATCTTTCTTCATGAAAAAAGCTGAAAGCTTCTAAAAAATGTACTGGCAAATTCCACTTATTTTACTTTGGTAACATATTCGCAACTTCTGTAGTCATTCAAAGTTTCTTCTTCCATAGGATTTTCTAGCTTAGAACATCTATATTGTGCTACAGAACTTGGAATTTAAGTGGTGATAAACTCCACAGCCCAATCTCCATCACAAACTCTCAGCTTAGAATGCTCTTGCATCTGATAAATGGCATCTAAGCCTCAATACTATGTAAGAATCCTTGTACTTGTATATTGATCTAAGCCTTGTTGCGAACTTTGATTTTTATGTTCAACTGTTGTGCAGGGGTGCTGAATAGCAGGCTTTTCCAATTGGAGCAGCAGAGTTCTTCCCAAGGTGGGAATTCCATTCCTGAAATCCAATATGCCGAAGGAAGGAGAAGATCAGAATGGAGGCAATCATGCCAATGGAGTAGTATCCTTGAACATTGAGGAGGTTTCTGAACTGAACTCCAAGATGGCTACAGAAAAGGAAAAAGATAGAAATGATTCTCGGAAAGAGGGTGGGAAAAAAGATGATAGCAACAAGTCTGTGCCATTTTACAAATTATTTGTCACTGCAGATTCTCTGGATATAATGTTAATGTGTCTTGGTACTCTTGGTTCTATTGGCAATGGTGCTTCTATTCCACTTATGACCGTCCTGTTTGGGAACCTTATAAATGCATTTGGAAGCAACACAGCAGATATACACAAATTGATGCATGAAGTGTCCAAGGTGAAATCTTTGAATCTTCTCAGTTGCCTTTGTTTTGTTTCTTATTTTAATTTAAAATCAAACAAAAGAAAGTTATTGATAAGAAAAAGGGCAATTATAAGTTGAATTTAGATTCATAGAACCCCATTATTCTTAAGATTGCGAATTTGTCTTTAAGATTGTTATCCAGACTTGGGAATTTCATGGACAAAATGCCCACTGTTGTGAAATTGACAAACAAAATTCCATCCCATCAGTTTTTTTGAAACAAAAATGCAGCCTACTGAAATCGGGGTAGCTCTCTTAACTTCTTGTCAGCAGAAAATAACAGAATTGCAACAGTTAAGAAATACATTATACTGGGATATTCTAGGATACACATTAAGAAAATGTTTTCTCTTCATTATTTATAGGATCATTAATACCACAAGTTGGGAAATTCCATCTTTCTACTTCAAACAACAATTGAGAGGCAGGGTTGGGACTAATCCAGAACTTCAAGTTACGTGCAGGACAATGATAAAATTCTAAGGAAGAAACCGAATTCCTTAGCATGGATTAGAACAACTATTAGTGTTAAACTAAACTATTGTGGTGTTAAGCCAGAGTTGACATAGCTTGCCAGATCTGCTGTATACCTAGTATGACATTATCAACCATGGAGTTCCACCCTTATGCTTGTATTAATGACCCTAGCAGCATTCAGTTCATGACGTACCATTGGAACTACACAATTGAATTAAATTCCTCTAAAACTTATTAATTTCAAGATGTAGCAATGTAACTCTTAACACTTATCTTCATTAGAATGGTTGTGTGAAATGAATCTTAATTCTTAACAGATTTTCTACAAATTTTATGCTGAAGGGAGGTGATATAAATTTAAATTATTATGTTGGACCGTAATTACTGAAATTTTATTGTTCTTTTAGTCACTTGTGAGAATTCATTCTTTGAAGGATTGGGTCAAGACGAAATTTCAATTACCTTTTGACTCAACGATCTTCTGTTTGAGGAAAGCAGGGTAGAACTTTTCATTCTTTTAAGTTTACTTTAATATTGAACTTACTCTTCTGTTGTTTGAGTTGCTCCAGATATCTTTGGAGTTTGTTTATCTTGCTTGTGGTGCAGGAGTTGCAGCTTTCCTTGGTAAGATATTAAACTTATGAATTGAGTGTTTTATTAATATGATATTGCAGTGTATTTACCATTTTTCTTATAAATTGTTCAGTTTGTATAGTAGTATAGCTACACACCTTTTTATATTGCAAGTCTCCATATTTTCTTGCTTGTTATTCAGCACTGAGGTTGATACTTCATCTCACTTAATTTCATCCTGGCTGGCAGGGGTGTGTTGCTGGATGTGCACAGGGGAAAGACAGGCTGCACGTATTAGGAGTCTCTACTTAAAAACGATTCTGAGGCAAGACATTGGATTCTTTGACAGTGAAACATCAACAGGAGAGGTTATTGGAAGAATGTCAGGTGACACCATACTAATTCAGGAGGCTATGGGGGAAAAGGTCAGTCAATAATTGGTATTAGTAACTTACATTGTTCTCAATGAATGCATCCAGTCTGGGTGATATTCAGCAAAATTTACAGCAAAATATATGTTGTGATGACTTCAGTTTTCCATTGCTCAGACATTAAAGCTTTCAAATCATGTGGATAGACAAAATCATTTTAACGAGCAATTCATCCAGTCCACTGGCTTTCCTAACCCCATAAAATGTAGCAGTTGCCTCTTGGTTTTAGGAACTTTTTTATTTGACTGCTAAACTCTCAGTTTACTTGCATAGATCAGAAAATTTATTGAAAAATGACGACTTATGTCAAAAGGGTAGCATCCTTTAGTTTGTCTAAATATCATGTTAAATTGTTAATAGAAGTCACTGAAACACTTC
The DNA here is from genome assembly GCA_007258455.2 of Sequoia sempervirens. Taxonomy (NCBI): domain Eukaryota; kingdom Viridiplantae; phylum Streptophyta; class Pinopsida; order Cupressales; family Cupressaceae; genus Sequoia; species Sequoia sempervirens. Next base: position 245,505,575 of record VDFB02000002.1, read on the forward strand.
TTTGCATACTATAGCAACCATCATCTGGCCTGCAAGAAGCTCCATAAACAACCATCATACATATTCGCTGTGGGTTCTTGATAAGTATGTAAGCAACAACATTGGTTTCCTTCTAAATCTATTTTTCTTTAAGCAAATTGTTTTGGAAAATACATCTTCAAAGCCAAGTTGATCCTTTAAAACAACAAAGAAGGGTTGTGAAATGCAGCTTGTACGCACATTGTCTCTAGTCTATAAAGTTACTAATGTGATTATCTGCTATTCTTTAACATGTGGATATGTGGTTTTCATAGTTTTGATAAACATGTAACAACGTTGGTTTCCTTCTAAAGCTGTTTGCCTTTATGCAATTTGGGTTTGGAAAAATACATCTTCAAAGCCAAGTTGATCCTCCAAGAACAACAAAGGAGAGTCATAAAGATGGTCTTATAGACATATTGTGTCTCTAATATGAAATAAATCAATTACTAATGTGATTATCTACTATTCTTTAATATGTGGATATAATGGTAGTCATAGGATTTATTCAAAATCTGTTCAAGACATCTTTTATTAGAAATAAGTAAGCAATTCTAATGTGTATAGTCCACAAAAGAATTCACAGTTATATTATGTTTGTGTTTATTTTTTCAGGTTGGAAAGCTCATTCAGTTCCTAACCACATTCTTAGCAGGATTTACAGTAGCTTTTGTCAGAGGTTGGAAACTTACCTTGGTATTGCTATCTATTGTTCCTCTTCTTGTTATCGCCGGTGGCTCTATGGCTATGATAATTTCCAAAATGTCAAGCCGAGGCCAGCAAGCTTATGCGGAGGCAGCAAACATCGTGGAGCAGGCAATTGGTTCAATTAGGACGGTGAGTGTTTGATCAACAAGAGTTTTATAATCTCATATTGCACACTTGCATTCATAAATTCTGTTTTTTTTTCCTATCTTCCTAGGAGTGCAAGTTGTAGGAAAAGAACATAAATGCACATGATCATTAGGGTTTCTCACAAAGTTTGCTCTTATGTAAAATTTAGGTTGTCTCTTTTACTGGAGAGAGGAAATCCATAAAAGACTATGATAAGTCACTTAAGATTGCATACAAGGCTATTGCTCAGCAAGGATTGGCGGCTGGTTTTGGCCTTGGGTGTGTTCTATTTATCATGTTCTGTGGATATGCATTGGCTCTTTATTATGGATCACAGTTAATTCTAAAGGGAACTTATAATGGTGGCCAAGTGGTGAATTGCATATTCGCAGTTTTGATGGGAGGCATGTAAGTTGAGTCTCAACTGCTCAAAGTAGTGTTGTTTTATCAGATAAGAAATAAAACTATCCAGATTTAAACTGAATATGTTTGGTAAACTGAATCAAATTTCTGCTGAATTTCAGGTCTCTGGGCCAAGCATCACCTTCTTTAACTGCAATTGCAGCCGGACGAGCTGCAGCATACAAGATGTTTGAGACTATTGACAGAAAGCCAGATATTGATATCTATGATGCAACTGGACTGGTCCTTGCAGATATTCAGGGCGATATTGAACTTAAAGATATACAATTCAGATATCCCGCTAGACCAGATGTTCAAATATTTTCTGGGTTTTCATTGGAAATACCCAGGGGCACCACTGCAGCTTTAGTTGGAGAAAGTGGCAGTGGAAAGTCCACAGTTATCAGTCTTATAGAGAGATTCTATGATCCGCAAGCTGGTGAAGTGCTTATAGATGGCATTAACATCAAGAAATTTCAGCTTAAGTGGATAAGGCAGAAAATTGGACTGGTGAGCCAGGAACCTGTCCTTTTTGCCACCACCATTAAAGAAAATCTTTTATATGGTAAAGATGGAGCTACGCAAGACGAACTCAAGGCTGCTGCTGAACTTGCCAATGCAGCAAAATTTATAAATAAGATGCCTCAGGTTTTTACACATGACTTTTGATATTTGAAACATTTCCCATGCAGAGTTCTTGATGGCTGGGGATGACTGTCATTCTTGAATAAAAACTGCTCGCACATAATATTTCCACATGTTGAAATTTATTCTTGGTTTTTTCAGGGTTTTGATACAATGGTAGGAGAGCATGGTACCCAACTATCTGGAGGCCAAAAACAAAGGATTGCAATAGCACGGGCTATTCTGAAAGATCCTCGGATTCTTCTCCTTGATGAAGCTACAAGTGCATTGGATTCTGAATCTGAAAGAGTAGTTCAAGAAGCTCTTGACAGGATTATGGTAAACAGAACCACAGTTGTTGTTGCTCATCGTCTAACTACTGTCAGAAATGCTGACATGATTGCTGTTGTTCAGCGTGGTTCCACTGTGGAAAAAGGTCATTTTACATAATTTACCCTTTCCTCTCTTTCTCAAGAGCAAAAAGTTGATAATCTGTAAATATTATTCTTAATTTTTAACTAGAATTCAGAAGGAGCTTTCAATAAATGACTGCCTTTGCATTCATAACTCAACTCATTTAAATTTTGGTTTAACCATGAACTTAATAATATGGTTCTTCCTTGTGCCATTTTATTGTCCTTGTGCCATTTTATTGATATCAATGGAAATGTGATATTCAGGTTCACACTCTCAGCTTATCATGAACCCTTCTGGTGCATACTCCCAGCTTATACATCTGCAAGAAATGCATCAATCAAGAGAACAGAATGTAAAGGATCCAGATGAACTGGAAATACATCAGGATGATTCCAAGGCTGTCGGTAGGGTCAGCAGTCAAAGGTTATCTTTTAGACGGTCTATAAGCAGTGGGTCATCAGGGATTGGTGGAAGCCATCGTTCTTATTCATTTTCATATGCTTTTCCTGCTGGAGTAGGCCTCCAAGAAACTGGTGGTAATGAGGCAAGTAGTCAATCGAAGGGAGACCAAAAAAGGAAGGGCCTGATGAGATTGTTTAGGTCCAATACTCCGAGAGATGTGGAAGATGGTCAGTCAGATTCCAATATAGATGTTCCTATTTTACGTCTAGCATCTTTAAACAAGCCAGAGATTCCAGTGTTCATACTTGGGACCATTGCAGCAGTTCTTAATGGGATGACATTTCCTATCTTTGGTCTCTTGCTTTCAAGTGTTATCAAGGTTTTCTATGAACCTCATCACGAGCTTGAAAAAGATGCCAAATTCTGGGCACTTATGTTTGTAGTTTTGGCAATTACATGTCTCATTGTGGCACCTACACAGATGTATTGCTTTTCCATTGCTGGTGGCAAGCTGGTACAACGTATTCGATCAATGACTTTTGCCAAAGTAATTCACCAGGAGATTGGATGGTTTGATGACAATGAAAATTCAAGGTGAGTGATGAAGATTATAGAAACTTCATACTGCTTTCACTAGTACACTTAGTATATGTAGAGAATAGACATCAAAGATCATACTAATTCCCAAGTTTCTGTTTTCAGTGGTGCAATAAGTGCAAGATTATCAACAGATGCTGCAGCTGTGCGTAGCCTGGTGGGAGATGCATTATCACTTGTTGTTCAAAATATAGCAACCATCATTGCTGGGATCGTCATATCTTTTACAGCTAACTGGCAGCTAGCACTGTTGATACTGGCTGTAATACCTCTTCTCGGTCTTCAAGGCTATATGCAAATGAAGTTTATGCAGGGTTTCACTGCTGATGCAAAGGTGTGAATCCTGATCTTAAAACTTGTTGTTTGGTTTCCCCTCCTAATTTTGCTTTATTGCTTGTATGGCTCAAAAATTATTATTGAGATATTTCCTTTCACTCTGTTGTATTCAACTTGAGGATAGATTGAGAAAGAACATACTAAGAATAATAAACATAATAAAGAACTGCATCTGAAATATGAAGAATTTGATATGTAGATGTCTGTTAACTGGCCAGAAATCTTTTGTTAAATAGAAAACTACCACTTGAATTTGGAAAAAATGTGAAATTTAGACAAGAAAAACTGAAATCCATTGTAATACATTTATGCCGCTTCAGAAATAACTTGCCAAGACTTCTGTTGCTTATCTTTTGAGAATAAGCTACAACTGAATCTAAAGATCTGAAATATGAATTAACATTTGAAAATGTGTTTTCTATGTTTGATATAGAATAAGAAATTTCTGAAAAAGGATCTATATTATTTCAACAACCAACAAAACCATTACCAACATACAACCAGTGCAAGATGTCCAGAGATGTTCCACCCTTCTCTTATGCTTAAACCCATTTTATAACTTGTTCTTTTCTATGTAGGTTAGTATGTTCTTCTAATGTCATTAACATGACGATAAAATTTATAACTCCTTTTGATAACTACACTGCTTTATAACTCCCTATAACTACCGAAGATGCTCAATTACTTCCACATTATTTTGTTTATAATCCCATGACACATAGTATGCTTTGTAACTCCACATAAAACAGTAATACTACACAAGTTATCATGATTAAACAGCGCCTGGTGGTAGAGGTGTACTTCCATGAGTTTGTCCAGTTAAAAGCCAGTATTTTTTTTGAAAAATTTGCATCCTTTTCACTTTTCTTCATAAACAGTCTACCGTGTTTTAGGGTTAGAGTTTAGGTTTCAACTTTTTGTGTTTTTCCCATTCAAAGCTGTTTAACTAAATTCCATTTACACTTTCAGTTTGTTGTGCCAATGCCGTGTAAATGTAACGCTACTATGAATCCTCCGATATTAACTCTATGGAAAAAGTCTTTTGCATTCATCTTGAGAATAGGTTGAGAAAGAACATAGAAAGAATAAAAAGCACAGAAGAGAATCATATCTGCAACATCATGATTTTTTATGAGCCAAATCTGTAAGCTAGCTCAAAATATGCTACAATAGAAAACCACCACTTGAATTTACAAAAAATATGAAATTTAGACAGTAAAATAAACAAAATCTGTTGCAAATTCATAATGCTGTTATGTCTTTCTGGAGTAACTGGATAAGACTTCTGTCGTCTATCTTTTGACTGAGGATACACTACAACTGATTCTAAAAATCTGAAATCTGAACTAATATCTAAAACTTTGTTATTTATAGTTAAAGATTGAATGTGAAATTTCTGAATAGGGATCCAAGGAAACCATTACCAAAATCTGGGAAACAACCCAAATAAAACCTATTGCAATTGAAATAACATTTCTAGAAGTTACTTAGCATATTAAAATGAACTTTCCTGAAATGATATGAACACCAAGTCAGGCCAAATAGCTTCCAAGTGCAACATGGGTACTGCACTTGACCATGAGCTGGTGTTCCACAAACCATCTTTTCACAATCCTTCTGGGATATCAAAAACATTTCCCTAATCTAAGGCTTGAATCCTTTGTATAACTTTCTCATTTCTTTGTATGATGGTACGTTCATCTAGATTCTTCACTATAACAAAACTCTTTGTAAGACCTTGACACCTGAAATGTTTTTTAGTCCCTCACTTCACATGCTCTATAAGTTCCGCATTATTTTTGTGTAATTCCAGTGACACCTAAGATGATTTCTAACCCTCTCGTTACTCTTTGCAACTTCTATGACAAGATTAGGGATTCCTTGAACTTTATCAAATTATAACCTCTATAAGTTCGTTCTTTAAAACTCCTATTACAAATAAACTTCCTTCTCCTTTGGCTCACATATTTGAATACGCTTTTTAATACAGACAAATATATAACGTCAATTTTCAGCTTAAATACAATCAAGGATCTTATCATTATACCATTCTTTATTCAATCTCTCTGCTTTTTCTTTTATGCTTAGAAGAAAATAAAAGCATTATTAATGACTGAATGAAAATGTTTTGATTAAAGAATTCTTGTATTCCAATGGGAAATGAAGTTTTTTATCCCAGAAAATCTATATGTAAATACATACAGCTTTGTTGATGGAATGTGCAATATCTTTCTGCGCTGTGATGAGAGGATAACTTGAGTGATCCATATTGGTAGACATGGCTGTATGTTTAGATTCATTCTTGTGATTCATAGTAAATAGAAGTCTTGAGTTTCAATCGTATTAAAGGAGAATGTTTTGTTCTTTCAGATCAAAGATTTAACAAAGTAACTAATGATTTCAAGTGGGCATGCTTCAGGTGGTTTATGAGGAAGCCAGTCAAGTGGCAAATGATGCTGTTGGAAGCATTAGGACTGTTGCCTCCTTCTGTGCAGAGGATAAGGTTATTGATCTGTACAATGAAAAATGTGCCACTCCCATGAAAAGTGGAGTCAAGCAGGGAATTATAGCAGGATCGGGTTTCGGATTGTCAAATTTTGTAATGTTAGCCCAATATTCACTCAGCTTTTGGGTAGGGGCTCGCTTGGTTCAAGATGGAAAAACAACTTTTGATAAAGTTTTCAAGGTAAGGGTGACCTGGTACTAAGTTTCTTGTCTTGCAATTTTTATGAATGAAAGGCCTAACGGTTAGTATGCGCTTCTGCAAAGGCTAGCTTTCCTGGATTTACAAAGATGCGTACTAAGTTATTTGCTTTACCTGATGAAAATTTGAAATAAAGGGCTTGCGATGATTTAAATGCATTTTCAAAGGAACATATATGACATTTTGAAAATGTTTTAACGTATTCTAGTTCTGTCTTGCATTTTTAAGCTTAGAATTTTTGCTGCAGGTGTTTTTTGCTCTTTCAATGGCTGCCATGGGAGTCTCTCAATCAGCAGGCCTTGCTCCCGACCTTGCAAAAGTCAAAGCCTCTGTCAATTCAGTGTTCAAAATTCTTGACCGCTCATCTAAGATTGATGCGAGTAATAACTCAGGGACTACGTTAGATACTGTAAAGGGTGACATTGAGTTTCAGCATGTCAGCTTTAAATATCCAACCCGTCCAAATGTGCAGATTTTCCGCGATTTATGTTTATTTGTCCATTCTGGAAAGGTAAATTCCACTCTAAGATTAGTTCGCATTTTGAAACAATGAGGGATTTATTCTGAGGTTATCAATTAGGCTGCAAGACAAATGCCTCAAGACTCGCTGATGATTTTGTCTTTTGTTTTGATTTGGACAGACTGTTGCTCTTGTGGGAGAGAGCGGAAGCGGTAAATCAACAACCATTGCACTGTTGGAGCGATTCTATGATCCTGATTCAGGCCGGATATTCCTTGATGGAATCGAAATTCGACAACTTCAACTTAAATGGTTAAGAGAACAGATGGGTTTGGTGAGCCAAGAGCCCGTTTTGTTCAATGAGACTATCCGTGCAAATATTGCTTATGGAAAGGAGGGTGCAGTTACTGACGAGCAAATTGTAGCAGCTACTGAGGCTTCCAATGCTCACAAGTTCATCTCAGGCCTTCCCCAAGGATACAACACAACCGTTGGAGAGAGAGGGGTGCAATTATCCGGGGGTCAAAAGCAACGCATTGCAATCGCAAGAGCAATACTAAAAGATCCCAGGATACTTCTCTTAGATGAAGCCACAAGTGCCCTAGATGCCGAATCAGAACG